>JAUIMM010000258.1:5930000-6447500 GCA_031769625.1 Taudactylus pleione
GTTGAAACAAACTAAAACTTTCTGGAGTAAAACCGCCTTTGAAAGTTACCTAAAACACAATCTCACTCCAAGAGGTTTGAGACCAAAGGTGTTTCCTGCCTATGAATTAGCAACAGAAGATCTTAGTAAGGAGTGGGAAAGGGCTCTTTTAAAGTGCTCACAGGAATTAATGCACATTTTAGTCAAACATGATAATCTAATGTTTGATAAACAAACTAAAGAAATAGAGAATTTAGGTGAAAAATTGAAATCATTCGAGGGTTTGGAAAGATTCCAGAAAACTTTTGAAAGGTTTAAGAATGAAATTGATCAAAAAGAAAAACAGATAATTGAACAAAAAAGAAGGAAATTCTCAAGAGATAAATAAGACTATTCACAAGATATTATCTTTAAGTGGAATCGTGACATAATTAGAAAAAGACAGGAATCCATGATGGGCTATTCAACATCAGAAATAGAATCCTCTGATAATGAAGCATCAAATTCAACGTATGGAGGAAGGAATTTTTTAGGGAGAGGTACAGATTTAGTGGAGGAGCCTATAGGTGCTATTACAAGAAAACACGCAGAGGGGGTCAGAGATCTAAGAGAAAGAAAGAAAAACAACAAAACAAAGTCGGAAGAAACTCCTCAAAGACAGAGGAGGAATTACAGGAGGTAGAACATCAACCAGATAACCTCAGAATAATATATTTATCTGATAAGATTCTGGATAAGGAACATATCTCCTTACTAAGTAAGGGATTATCTTTTTCACCAGAAAATAATTTTGATAGATTCGAATGGGAGAAAGACCTCAACCTCTTTGCAAGGAAACTTCTCCTTCATAAATTCTTTAAAAAGCCTTTAGATGATACCCCTATATCATCTTTAGAACAAACTGTAACTGATATTACTTCAGATGAAGAAGACAACATAGCAATCTCCATATTAGAAGATTTAGCGGGGGATATACCTACAAGTCAGGAACGATCTTATTCATCAAGACCAATTTTGAAAAAACAGTCAACTTTTACACCAGATATGAAAATCTGTCCGCAGGTTGAAGTGTATGTTAAATTGATATAAAAATAAATAGATAGTATCATGTCTGATAAATACAGAGAATATAATCTTAGTAAGGCAGAACAAAAAGCCTTAGCGGAAATTAAAAACTGTGAAGATATAGAGATCAAATCTTCTGATAAGGGCGGAAATGTGGTCTTGTGGCCTAGACAAATGTATTTGCAGGAAGCCAAAAGACAACTAACAGATGTGGAATGCTATAAAGACTTAATGTTCAATCCGACTTCTAATTTTCTGAAGATATATCAGAATATGATCAATAGTGCTCATGGAGAGGGAGTGATTACCAAAACAGATCTGGACTACTTTGGGTAGAAAACCCTAAAACTCCAACTTACTACATGCTGCCTAAGATACACAAAAATGAACATAATCCCCCAGGACACCCAATAGTATCGGGGATAGGTAGCCTGGGGGAAAAAGCCAGCAAATTTGTGGATAAACATCTCAGAAAATTTGTCACTCAATTACCATCTTATTTGAGGGACACAATGGACTTATTGGGAAAAATAGAAGGTATTTCCCTGAACAATAATGCGATACTTGCCACTTGCGACGTCAAAAGTTTATATACCAGCATCAATCATGATTCAGGTTTAAAAGCCGCAAAGTATTTCATGGATATGGAAGCAAGAGATGAGGAATTTAACATCTTTTTACTAAAATTATTGAACTTCATCTTAACTATGAACTACTTCCTATTCAATGAGAAATACTATTTGCAGGTACGGGGAACTGCAATGGGCAGTACCTGTGCTCTGACATACGCAAATTTGTATTTAGGCTGGTGGGAACAGGAGATAGTATTTGCAGAAGATAACTCCCGGTATACGGAAAAACTGGCACTATGGCTGAGATTCATAGATGATATTTTTATTGTCTGGGAAGGAGAGGAGGATTTGTTAAGAGAGTTCATTGAGAAACTCAATGAGAATCCTCTAAATTTGAAATTAATGGTTGAGATTGACCATACACAAGTTAATTTTCTTGATCTTCAGATTAAAATAAATGAAAGAAATTTTGAAACAGATGTATATCGTAAGAAGACGGCCACTAATAGCATTTTGCACTATCACAGTTCACATTACCCTGCCACAAAGAAGAGTGTTCCCAAAGGAGAATTCCTTAGAATGAAAAGGAACTGCTCAACAGATATAACATTTCAAAAAAGAGCTGAGGAATTAAAGGAAAGATTAAAAATAAGAGGTTATAGCAATAATATTATCAATAGAGCTTATAAAGACACCCAATTGAAGACCAGGGATACACTATTGTACCAAAAAACAAAAGCTGATAAGATACAATCAATTCGTTTTATAGGAACCTATTGTAAACAGTGGAGAACTTGGAGGCATATTCTCCAGAAATATTCCTATGTTCTTAAAACGGATGAAGATTTGGCGACTATTTTATGTCCCCAAATTGATATAAGCTGGAGGAGATCAAGAAACTTGAAAGACCATTTGACACATAGTCATTTTGGTTTTAAAAAGAAATCAAAAGATCAAAACATTGGTTCCTATAAGTGTGGACATTGCAAGGCCTGTGAATTCATGGTAAAGAAAAAGCATTTTAAAGACAGATATGACAACAGATGCATAATACAAGACTTTATTAATTGTTCCACTTTTGGGGTCATATATTGTTTGACCTGCCCTTGTAATAAAATATATGTGGGCATGACTAAGAGACAATTAAAAAAGAGGATTATGGAACATGTCTACAATATTAACAATGCACAGAAAGATGAGAGGAGAATGAAGACCCTCACAAGTGTTGCAAGACACTTTTTGAAACATCATGAGGGTAAAAGTAAAGGATTGCAGGCATTTGGAATAGAGAAAATTCAGTTGGGCCTAAGAGGGGGAGATATTACTAGTGAACTCCTTAAAAGAGAGGCTAGATGGATTTTCTTAATGGATAGTGTGACACCCCGAGGTCTTAATGAAAATATAAATTTTTCTATGTTTCTATAAACTAATAAATATGAATTTTATTTATATACAAATGCATGAATAGGAACAGCTTTAAATAGGTGTTAATTGTAGTAGGATCAATTTGTACTATAATAATTGTACACTATTTGAGTGAATCCATTGTAAATAATACTATATTATATTTATCACCTTTTTTTGACTAATTCTGGTATACAATAATTAGTAACTGTATAAGTATGAATTTCTACTTTTTATTTTTTAAGTTATATATTAAGCCAAAACTATTAAATTAATTTAGATAATATTTTATTTAAATATAATTCACTATACTATTTATACACTTTATTGTAATGAGAGATTTTTTAGTTTATGATAAATTATCATTGTTGGTTATTAATCTATAGTCAATTATCACTTCATTATAACACGTATATATATAGATTTACACATTTATTTTATTGGTAATATATTTATTTGATATTTAGCACTGTATTAATTGATGTATAAGTTATTCACATATTTGTAGTTTTATTATGACAGCTGTAATATTATATAGAGATGATAGTGGTCATTATTTGATTAATTTATAGGTTTATATTAGGCACTGCACATATTTATTTATTTTATATACACATTTGGATTATAGATTTTTACAACATTGGTAATATTTATTCAATATTAAGGGCAATATGGGGTTAATAAGGTTGTGTAGCAATTATTATAGACAATAATAATTATTAATAATACGATTACTAATAATATAAATATTATATTTTAATATTCACTAATAGATTTATCATTTCTATATTTATAATTTACTTTTTACTATATGATATTTATTGTGTATGAAATTTTTGTGGTGTATATTATCAGTACATATGAGAAATAGGAAAAGTAATATCTATATTTTTTGTTTAACATCATCTTTAAAGTTGAATGACTTGAGACCAATCAGATTTGCCCCTTTTTCCTCCTTTCAAAATGAGTGACAGTCATTGATTGGCGGATTGAAGTATAAAAAACCCGGGAGAGGTAACAGTCGGCTTGACTATTGAAACAGCTACAGCGAAACGCACGTCGGCGTTAGGCTGTAGTAGTTAAACTTGTGTCCAGTTAAATTGATATTAGTACTGTTATGTTGTTATGTATTCAATATTGTGTATGAATAAGCCGCTACCAACCTCCTGCTTCAAGGAGGTATGATCGCGGCAGGAGCGCTACACGTTGTAACTGCCAGTGTTTGAGGCAGAGACTAGCCGGCAATAACAGCGGCTTACAGCTGACTGTGGCTTTGATTATGACAAGGGTGTTGCACGCTGTGATTACCATCACTTAGGTAGATATAAGCTCAGAACAGCAGTGACTGACAGTGGACTGCTACATTTATCTAACCTTATAGAATGTACAGCTTTGTTGCACTAGTCAGCAAATAGCAGCAACTTATAGCGGACATAAAGCAGGGCAGACAACAGGACAGATGTAAGGATATTAGTCTATTCACTAGCTATATGATGGACATATGAACTGATAATCAGTCCTAGAATTAAGGATACTCAGTGACTTCACAATATATTAATCTGAATCCTTATATCTAATCTGATTATGTGGTACAGAAAGCAGGAAGCTTTTCATTATATTCCTGGTTAGAGATTAGCTCTGTGCGGAGTAGTCTCTTTAGGATTATAATTAATCATTGATATATAAGATATATCTGTCTCTCTGTTACTGAATACAATATTATTTAACAACTCTGCTTACTGCTAGAATTGATACAATATTTAAACAGTTACAACATTTATATACAATTTCTTACTACATAAATGGGACACAATATTACTACAGCCCTTATTTAAATTTTTTCCTACTGAACTATCATTTTATTTCGCTGATTTTATATTATCTGTATGTTTAATTAATAATGAATAAAAGTTATGTTTTATATTACTATATCTAGTGACACATTAGTGCATTCCGATATATGGATAACTTTTTTCTCTCTTTGTTTGTTAGTTCACTATATCAACCTGCCGGGGGCAGTTCCATCACCCTACCAGGTGGGTAATTATGTTAGAGAGTTTACAGTTGTTTAGTTCTTGGTTGCTGTGTACCTTGGGCGGTGTTCGTTGGCTATGCATGTCTGTGCTGGGCATGGTTAAAGTAGGCTGATTTTTGCCGTCCTTTCTTTGCTACCATACTTTCTTTCAGTTAAAATGAATTTCATATTATTTATATAATTTTAATAAATAGCTAACAAATTATTCTGCCAAATCTCATGTTTCCGAGTCTTTATTTCATATGGTTTATTTAAGAATGATTTTTTATTATATAGTGTATGCACGGGGCACCACTTAGTTCCTCTTGCAATGCTTGTTTCACAGCCAATTGTTGTTTGAAACAACTAGTCTTCTTTGTCCCCTTCTGTGATTAAGATTCACCCCCGGAGCAGCAGCAGCCCTAGCATGCAAGGATTCTTCTTGAGAATCCTGGATAGGAGAGAGCCTTTGCAGATTGGATGCAGGAGGACTACCTCAGATAAGTAATAAGGGGGTTGATGATGAAGGTGTGCTACTACTCATCCTCACATTTTTAGTAGGGGTGAGTGGGTTCGGATTTCTGAAATCCGAACCCCCCCGATCTGAGGCCGATCCGAGTCAGGCTCGACTTTTCCCGCCTGACTCGGATCTGAAATCGAGGCAAAACTTCATCATTCCGCCTTCCGGGTCTCGTGGGTTTTGGATTGTATATAAGGTACCCGCGTCGGTGCCATTTTCTCACTGGGCTGTGGACAGTGAAGAGGGAGGGTGGGAGTTAGGGCTGGGCTGCGTAGTGTAGTGTAGTGCAGTGTAGTGTTGTGCTGTGCTGTGCTGCTGTTGTCCATAGGGGCTGTGTCCACTCCTCCAAAGTCCATAGGGGCTGGCTGTGTTGTGTTGTGCTGCTGTTGTCCATAGGGGCTGTGTCCACTCCTCCAAAGTCCATAGGGGCTGGCTGGACTGTGTTGTGCAGTCAGTTGTCCATAGGGGCTGTGTCCACTCCAAATTCCTATGCAGTGTCCCAGTCCTAAAGGGGTGCTGTAGTGTTGTCCAGGGGGTGCTCTGTCCATCAGGGGTGCTCCCCCAAGTGCAAAAAAAATAAATATTTTTTCTGTGTTTGTGAATTGCGTGCGCAGTAGCCGCACGTGCATCAATAAAGTAGCACCAAGCGTGCGCCTGTGTCATAAGTAAAGGGCCGGCTGGCTTGACCATTAAAGGGCACTGTAAACCCCAAAGTGCACTCAAAAAAGAATAAAAATATATATATATTTTTGTGTTTGTGAATTGTGTGCGCAGTAGCCGCACGTGCATCAACAAAGTAGCACCAAGTGTGCGCCTGTGTCATAAGTAAAGGGCCAGCTGGCTTGACCGTTAAAGGGTGCTGTAACCCCCAAAGTGCATTCCAAACCAAATAAATAAATATTTTCTGTGTTTGTGAATTGTGTGCACTGTAACAGCAAGTGCATCAACAAAGGAGCAGCACCAAGCATGCGCCTGTGTCCCATAAGTAAAGGGCCGGCTGGCTTGTTCATTAAAGGGTGCTGTAACCCTAAATGTGCACTCCAAAAAAAATAAAAATATATATTTTTTTGTGTTTGTGAATTGTGTGCGCAGGAGCCGCACTTGCATCAACAAAGTAGCACCAAGCTTGCGCCTGTGTCATAAGTAAAGGGCCGGCTGGCTTGACCGTTAAAGGGTGCTGTAACCCCCAAAGGGTACTCCAAACCAAATAAAAAATATTTTCTGTGTTTGTGTATTGTGTGCACTGTGGCTGCATGTGCATCAACAAAGGAGCAGCGCCAAGCATGTGCCTGTGTCCCATAAGTAAAGGGCCAGCTGGCTTGTCCGTTAAAGAGTGCTGTAACCCTCAAAGTGCACTCCACAAAAAATAAAAAACTCTCCTTTTTTTTTCTGTCTTTGTGAATTGTGTGGGCTGCAGCTGCACCTGCATCCTCAAAGCAGCAGCGCCAAGCGTGCCTCTGTCTGTTAAAGGGTGGTGTAACCCCCAAAGTGCACTCCAACAAAAATAAAACATTTTCTTCTGTGTTTGTGAATTGTCTGCACTGTACGTACATCTTCAAAGCAGCAGCGCCAAGCGTGCATCTGTCTGTTAAAGGGTGGTGTAAACCCAAAGTGCGCTCCACAAAAAATAAAAAATACTCCTTTTTTTTCTGTCTTTGTGAATTGTGTGGGCTGTATCTGCAGCTGCATCCTCAAAGCAGCAGCGCCAAGCGTGCATCTATCTGTTAAAGGGTGGTGTGACCCCAAAGTGCACTCCAACAATAATAAAACATTTTCTTCTGTGTTTGTGAATTGTCTGCATTGTACGTGCATCCTCAAAGCAGCAGCAACAAGCGTGCGTCTGTCTGTTAAAGGGTGGTGTAACCCTCAAAGTGTGCTCCACAAAGAATTAAAAATTCTTCTTTTTTTTTCTGGCTTTGTGAATTGTGTGGGCTGTAGCTGCACGTGCATCAACAAAGGAGCAGTGCCAAGCGTGTGCCTGTGTCCCATAAGTAAAGAGCTGGCTGGCTCATTTCTGAAAGGGTGGTGTAACCCACAAAGTGTACTAGTCTCCAACAAAAATAAAAAATTATTTTCTGTGTTTGTGTGCGCCTTAGCCACACATATATATCAATATAACATAAATGGAGGACCAAACTTTCTTCGATAAAAATAAAATAGGGAAAGATCAAGAACCACTTCCTCCTAGTAGAAAAGATAGAAAAAACAATAGCGATCCACGCTTCCCTGGGCAGCTTAAGACAAGACAGTAACCTTCACAAATTACTTTAAAGCTAATAAACAAAAAAATAAATCTCAAGCGCTCCAAGTGTCCGGGACTGTACAAATATTCAGTAGATAATGGATACCACTGCTGATGGTATAATGGTAATGAATCCGTTTAAATAAAATGTCATGAGTTAAAATTTTACAGTCTGAAGAATGTTCAATATATATGGATAGTAGACAATATGTACTCAATCCATATAAATAGTAGTAATCCAAATGTAGTTTTTCTCCAAGATATCTGGTTAGTACACTTCCCAAAGAGATGACTTCTCACTGTGGTTCTCCTTCCTCTCATATAGGTTCACAGTCCCAATAAATGAAAAATAAAAGAAGGGATGCCAACATAGCATAAAACCATTTACATTTATTTATAATTGTGCAATTTAAAACAAATGGCCACGTACCGTAAGAGACCTTTTAAGAAAGGCACAATGCAGAACATATAGGGGTATTTCGCTCCCCCTATAGAGCACTACCTTTCCCAATGCAGGTACTGTCAGTCAGCAGTCAATTTGATCAAAATAAAACCAACGCGTTTCAACCCCTCAAACAGGTCTTTATCAAGGTGTGTAATACAAAGAGTGAACTAACCAGAACTTAAATAGGGTCCCATATGCCTCTCCTTCCAATCATGGGTGTATACATAGTAGATTCAATAATTCAATTTGACCTTTAAAATAAGCCTTTTTGGAACTTTCTACTTACTTCAAAAGTTCCTGCAAGTTGGACAGCTCCGTTCGCGAATGTCTATCAGTGAAGCGCTTCCTCGTGGTGCGTTCCACCCCTTGGAGCGCATCACATGACTTCCGATTCACAACGGAAATGCTATCACCTCGTGATGCATTCCACCCAATTTGGAACGCATCACGTGATCGGGCACCAGTGACACGCCTGCCGGCCCCGCAGTTTTAGTGTTGAGAGCAAATGACATGTTATCACGTGTTGCGTTCCACCATGTGAGGCGCATCTCATAACTTCCGGTTTTCACAGTGATGTGGTCTCTACCTACATAGATGTGTATCAGTAACACATACCCAGTACCCTGCCTCACATCCAATGTGCTGAAAATCTCAAGGCACTTATGCTGAACACATTCCACGTTTAGGGGAAATGATGTAGTAACATACATATAATACCTAGCTGGTAATCAGATCCTATATATAGATCCAGCCATACCAGATATATTTCAATATACAAATATACTAATTCATAATACTCAGCGGGTCCACTGTTGTAAATAACTTAGCATAATAACATATGAATACATTTAAATATCATAAGCAAGGTATAAATATACATGTTAAAAAAAGGAGGGATAAAATAAATAGAATTTCTAAAATCTATGCCAAAATACACTCCGGAATTTAAAACATATAGAAATATACTCCATAAAAAATATTCCTTAAGGATATATACAAGAATAAAACAGGAGGATTCCTTATAAAATATAAAATCTCTTAAGAACCCAATAATAGTTAAAACATTCTCATAAGAACCATTTCAGTTCAAAATCTGCATTTAATCCGTAAGGTTCCAATGTCTTGGCCCCTCCCATTTCGTATATTAGTCTCATCTCTGCTTTGGCCAAAAAGGTTTCTGTGCCTTTGGTGCGCCAATTTCCCTCTACCTTTTTTATGCCAATAATGTATCTAATATCCTTTACGGAACTCTGATGTATTTCCTGAAAATGTTTAGACAGAGCTTGATTGGTCACACCCCTTCTAATATTACGCAGATGTTCTGCCCATCTCTCTCGTAACTTTCTTGATGTTTTGCCTATATATTGTAGGCCACATGTGCATTCAATAATATAAATGCAATTAACACTATTGCATGTCATGAATTCCTGAATTTTAAAAGATTTCTTATTAGAACTGGATTCAAAAGTCTCCATTTTCGTTATTTGGTTAGTGTGTGTGGTGCGTATTAGACATGAGCCACACCTGTGGAAACTTGTTGTTTTAATACAACCAGTTCTTTTCTCTGGTATTGCACTTTTAACTAATTTATTCCTTATATTTGGGGCCCTCCTGTATGTAAATATGGGTTTTGGGGGTATGATTTCCTTGAGAATTGGATCTTGTTGTAGAAGAAACCAATTAGTTTTAATAATATGTTCTATAGCTCTGTATTGATTATTAAAAGTAGTAATAAAAGGTAGTTTAGGTTTCTTCATCCTAGGGCTGTTGCTGCTGCTGGGAGTTGTTCATCATCCCAGAGAGGAAGTAGGAACACCACTACTTTTACTAAACAATTGACCATCCAACAGTCCTTAGCGAGGAGGATGAAGTACGACAGCAGTCATCCTGAAGCAAAAAGTATAACTGAGGCCTTGACTGCTATGTTGGTGTTAGACGTGCGTACGATATCCACCATTAGTGCAGTGGGATTTAGACAATTGATGGAGGTAGTGTGTCCCCGGTTCCAAATCCCATCTAGATTCCACTTTGCTATGCAGGCGATACCGAGACTGTACAGAAACGTCAGAAAAAGTGTCCTCAGTGTCCTGAAAAATGCGGTTGTACCCAATGTCCACTTAACCATGGACATGTGGACAAGTGGAACAGGGCAGACTAAGGACTATATGACTGTGGCAGCCACTGGGTAAATGGATCACCTTATGCAGCAACAACAGCAGCGTCACCAGTAGCAGCATCTCAGAAACGCTAGCTCATTCCAAGGCAGGCTACCCTGTGTATCACCGGTTTCAGTAACAGACACACCGCCGACAACCTCTTAGAGAAACTGAGGGAAATCATCGCCCAGTGGCATACCCCACTTAGACTCTAGTGGGTTTTGTGATATCTGACAACGCACCAATATTGTGCGGGCATTACATCTGGGCAAATTCCAAAACGTCCCATGTTTTGCTCACACAATAAACTTGGTTTTGCAGAATTTTCTGAAAAGCGTCAGGGGCATGCAGGAGATGCTTTGGGTGGCCAGAAAAATATCTGGCCACTTTCGCCATTCAGCGACTGCGTGCACCTGTGTCATAAGTAAAGGGCCGGCTGGCTTGTCCGTTAAAGGGTGCTGTAACCCCCAAAGTGCGCTCCAAACAAAATAAAAAATTCTTTTTTTTTCTGTCTTTGTGAAATGTGTGGGCTGTAGCCGCACCTGCATCCTCAAAGCTGCAGCGACAAGCGTGCGTCTGTCTGTTAAAGGGTGGTGTAACCCCCAAAGTGCGCTCCAACCAAAATAAAATAATCTTCTTTTTTTCTGTGTTTGTGTGTGAAATGTATACGCAGTAGCCGCACCTGCATCCTCAAAGCAGCAGCGACAAGCGTGCATCTGTCTGTTAAAGGGTGGTGTAACCGTCAAAGTGCGCTCCACAAAAAATAAAAAATTCTTCTTTTTTTTCTGTCTTTGTGAATTGTGTGGGCTGTAGCCACACCTGAATCCTCAAAGCAGCATCGACAAGCGTGCATCTGTCTGTTAAAACATTACATCGGTGACAGCATCCAAGTAGGCATGTCAGACAGTCCGTACCTGTACTGGCAGTAAAAAGAGGCAATTTGGAGGCCTCTGTACAAACTGGCTCTCTTTTACCTGAGTTTCCCCCCCTCTAGTGTGTACTCCGAAAGAGTGTTTAGTGCAGCCGGGAACCTTGTCAGTGAAAGGCGTAGGAGGTTGCTTCCACAAAATGTGGAGAAGATGATGTTCATAAAAATCAATTATCAACTCTTCCAGGGAGACCAGCCTCCAGAACATACAGAGGGACCTGTGGTGGTGGATTCCAGCAGGGACAAATTAATACTCTGTGAGGATGAGGATGTACACAACACTGAAGAGGGTGAGGAATCAGTGAATGAGTATGATGAGGACGACATTTTGCCTCCGTAGAGCCAGTTTGTGCAGGGACAGATTAATTGCCAGCTTGTTTTGTGGGAGCCCAAATGAACCAATCATTTCAGCCTGTTGTGTTGCAGACCCTGGCGCTGAAATGATTGCTTTGTTAAAGTGTGCATGTCCTGTTTATACAACATAAGGGTGGGTGGGAGGGCCCAAGGACAATTCCATCTTGCATCTCTTTTTTTCTTTGCATTATGTACTGTTTGTGGCCTAGTTTTTCAAACTGCCATCCTGTCTGCCACTGCAGTGTCACTCCTAGATGGGCCACGTGTTTGTGCCGCCCACTTGTGTCGCTTAGCATAGTCATCCATCTACCTCGGTGCAACCTTTTGGACATAAAAACACTATTGTGAGGTGTGAGGGTTCAGAATAGGCTGGAAATGAGTGGAAATTAAGGTTTTTGAGGTTAATAATAGCACAGGAGCAGAAAAATCAACACAATCTGTGATTTTAGCTGTTTTTATGCTTTTTTAAAAAAAAAAACAGATCCAAAACACAAAACCCAGAACCCAAAACCGAAGAGTGGTTTTGGCAAAACCAATCCAGATCCAAAACACGAAGAAAGATCCAGATCCAAAACACAAAACACAAAAAGTGGCCGTTGCACACCCCTAATTTTTAGAGGGTTCATAAATGATGGAATGAGGATTCTCTATTAATACAGTGTCAGAAATGTAAGAGTCACACACAGCACTCATGGATACCCTTATACTCTTCTCAGAGATCTGTGAAGTTTGTGAACACACAGTTTGTTCTGCAGCCTTAGTGTTCTTTTTATGCATTGATTTGCCTGTTTTAAAGGTGGAACATCAAGACTCAGAGCGAGAAGGTGTTGCATGCGAGGCTACAGAAGATAATTGAATGTGTTTGGCCCCAGCTTTCACGTTAGATACAGTATTCTAGTGCAGAGGTTCTCAAACTCGTTCCTCAGGACCCCACATAGGTCACATTTTCCAGGTCACCAAGCAGGTGCACAGGTGTACTCATTACTTACTGACACATTTTAAAAGAACCATAGGTGGAGATAATTATTTTGCTTGTGATTCTGTGAAGAGACCTGGAAAACATGCACTGTTTAGGGTCCTGAGGACTGAGGGCCTGATTCAGAGCTGCTCGTAAGCGGCCGCTCATTTGCTATGAGCGATGTTCGCACAACTGTGCATGCGTATGGGCCTTAATGTGAATGCGCAAACCAGTCATTGCGGTTGGAAATCGAGCACTCGCAAAACAGCGAGGGGCTGCTAGTTTGATTGACAGAATGTACCGTTTGTGGGTGGTAACAGGGGAAGGTGCTTGAAAACGGGGGAGTAGAGATCCGAACGCAGGCGTGCCTAACGGTAAAAAGGGCATTTAATGGGAGTGCATAATTAGTAAAGGAGCATCATCGACCACGTCACTTGGTTGTCTTTTAGCCTGAACTGCTCGCAGTGATTGCGGTAGGAAAAACCTACCACAAGCACTGCGTGCAGTTCAGATGCCTTTCGATGTACCCGATTAATCAAATAAATACCAGAGATGACGTGTGATGCGAACGGCAAAAGGGGCGTCTTTACAAAATAGCGAGCGCATTTTTCGTTCGCTCGCTCAGACATAGAGGCTTCAACAAACCGCAATGAGCGAGCGCTCAATTTAAATAACCGGCCCCTTTTTTGGAGTGACCGTCCGCAAATAGTGTTCGGCTCTGAATCAGGCATTGAGTTTGAGAACCTGTGTTCTAGTGCATGTAACAGCAATAGCAGTACCACCAGTCGCAAATAAAGGATATGGTCTGCGCCTTTCCTTGACATTGCGTGTGGTGTATGGCATGTTGGCAATTTTAAGTTTTTCAGTAGTAATTTTCCTTTTATAGTTAGAGATGATGTTTTCTTTATGATTGTGAAATACTGTACTGTTAGAATTTGAGGTGCCCATTACACCTTCTTTCTCCTTGACCTCCTTTAGTAGATTTTGAAGAAGTACTATGACTGGGAGCACTAGTACTGGGTTACTCCTGCCCTTCTTTGAACTGATCCATGATTGGTTTTATTTTTTACACCAGGACAGGAGTAAAGCTACTGTTGTTGAACTTAAGTGCCACCACACCAAGTGAACATACAATGAGAAAGGGAGAAAGATTTTTCTTGACACCAGCAAAAAATTTTTTTTTCCCATTTATGATTTTTGGTGTGCAGCTGATGGGGACATGACAACACTTACAAAGGGCCTGATTCAGAGATGGACACTAATGCGGTCACAGTTGCGTTTTCGCACACAATGCAGCTGCGGAAATAAGTTAATGTTAGCAAGGATGACCTGAGCATAAAGACGCCCACTGCTGCATTGAAGCACATCGGCAGCCAACTTACCCTTACGGCAGGTCTGACCTGCCGCAGCCCTGGGTGCTCTTCTCCACACGCAGAGCTGCATATGCAATTGCAGTGGTTAATTTATGCACGCCCATGTAACTGAGTTTAAACGGACAGGCACTCCTGCATTTTTGTGACCACTCCCCAATACGACCACAAAGGCTGGCACTCTGTCGCTCAGTTAGCAATGGATTTCTCTGTGCGTGCGTGATCACAATGAGATCGCAGCACACATGCAGTGCAGTGCATATGCATGTGCAATGGCAAACAATCGCTCAATATGCGTGAAAATTGCATTAGTGTCCGACTCTGAATCGGGCCCTAAGTACAGTACTATATGCTGCGTTTTAAAAACACACAATACAATTTTTTTTTATTCATTTAGAAAAGACTGACAATTTTTTTTTAACACACCAGGATCAGAAATGGTTTCCTTTGCAATAATTATTTTGGGGTGAAAATGATGGGGATACCACCACACACTGTAGCTGCCACTGAAAAAATACTAAGTATTTTTAAATTTGATTATAAAAGACTGGCTACTTTTTTACACTCCAGGAAAAGAAAATTACTTAGCAATAATCATTTTGGGGTGCAGATGATGGAGTTACCACCGCACGCAGTAGCTGTTTCTGACAAACACAATGCAAATTTTTTAATTAGATTAAAAAAGACTGGGTATTTTTTACACACCAGGAACAGAAATTCTTTTGCAAGAATTGTTTTTGGGTGCAGATAATGGGTATACCACCACACACAGTAGCTACCACTGAAAACACACACAATACAATTTTTTACATTTGATTATAAAAGATTGGCTATATACACACCAGGAAAAGAAAATGACTTCTTTCCAATAATTGTTTTGGGGTGCAGATGATGGGGATAACACTGCACACAGTAGCTACCACTGAAAAACACACTATGCTAGGTTAAGATTGGCTATATTATTACACATCAGGAACAGAAAAGGTCTCTTTTGTAAGAATTATTTTGGGGTGCAGACGATGGGGATACCATCGTGCAAAATAGCAGCCACTGAAAAACACGCAGTGCCGACTCGGATCCGGGACTCGGACTCACTCAGATCCCCTAAGTGATGTCAGCGGGAGTGCTTTCGGCTCTGTTTGAGCCGAAAGCACTCCAGGGCTTGCAGCAATGAGACCCTAACACAAGGGTCTCGTCGCAAGCCCGATGGTCGCGATGGTCTTGACCATCGCGACCATCTTTCTGACCACTCGCTATAGCTGTGGGTGGTCACCCACAGCTATACGAGCTGCCAGGAGGCCGCTCTAAAAATCGAGAAGGACGGCCCTGTTGCAGAGCGAGCGCTCTGTCAGAGCGTCCGGCTCTGAATCAGGGCCATAGTTCAGTTCAATAAATTAATCCAATTTACATGTGGTTTTTAGAAATTGGTTGAAGCAGTGCTTCTAGCGGTGTCCTATGTGCTAGGAAGAATACCAACCATACAGGGCCGTAACATCATCCCAGGTGCCCACAGGCAAGATAAATGTTGGTGCCCCACCCCCCCAGCACCTGTGCCAGCCAAAGCTGCCTCCACCCCCCTATGCAGTTCCTTTTATTAAGTGCTCCCAGTAGTGATCCCCCTATGAAGGGGCCTCAGTAGAGGTTCCCCTATGCAGTGCCCGCCTATGTAGTGCCCCGCAGTAATGGTCCCCCTATGCAGTGCCTTCAGTAGTGATCCCCCTTATGCAGTCCCCCAGTAGTGATCCCCCTATGCAGGCCCCCAGTAGTGCCCCTTCTTATGCAGGCACCCAGTAGTGATCCCGCCCATGTAGTGCCCCTTATACAGTGTCCCCAGGAGTGGTCCCCCTTATGCAGGTCCCCGGTAGTGGTCCTCCTTATGCAGGTCTCCAGTAGTGATCCCCCTATGCAGGCCCCCAGTAGGGCCCCTTCTTATGCAGGAACCCAGTCGTGACCCCCTATGTAGTGCTCCTTATACAGTGTCCCCAGTAGTGGTCCCCCTTATGGAGGCCCCCAGTAGTGATCCCCCTATGCAGGCCCCAAGTAGTGCCCCTTCTTATGCAGTGCTCCAGTAGTGACCCCCCAATGCAGTGCTCCTTATACAGTGCCCTCAGTAGTTGCCCCCTTATGCAGGCCTCCAGTAGTTATCCCCCTTTGCAGTGCCTCAGGGCCAGCAGTGGTCCCCCCTGTGCAGTGCCCCCAGTAGTAGTCCTCTCCCAGTAGTAGACCCCAGTAGTAGTTCCCCCTCTGATGCAGTGCCCTCAGTAGTAGTCCCCCCCATGATGCAGTGCCACAAGTAGTAGTCCCCACCCATATTAGTCCCCCATATGCAGTGCCCCCACCTTCCCGCACCTTCAATCACCAGGAACCCCACGTGTATGGCACCAGCCGCCTGCGATTAGTGGAGCACAGCACCTTCAATCACCGGGAACACCACCTGCCTGGCACCAACTGCACCTTCCACTCCTTTAACTAAGCCCGCGGAAAATAGAGCACATGACGCTAAGTGCAGCTGCAGTCACGTGGTATGATCACATGGCCTGGCTACCCACAATGATGTTAGTGGGGTACATTTACGGATGGGGATCTATCTCATTCCCTCCATCCTCCGGCTGCCGCTGGCGCCGGGGATGGGGGGGAAAGAGCGGAGAGAAGGAGCGCTGATCAGCGGCTCTCTTCCTCCTTGCAGCTCCTCCTTAGCAGTGCCCAGAATGGCAGGGTGACAATGGAGCCAGGTGCCCCCTTAAGGGCTGGTGCCTGGCGGCAAATGACTCCATTGTCTCCGGGAGTTACGCCACTGCAACCATAGATGTCTGTCTATGAATTGTCTCTAATGTTATGCAGTGTGTCCTCTCATTTCCCAGTGCTACACTGTTATTGCTAATGTGACTGGTGCAGGTACAAGAATTTTGGGGGTAGGGTATTTTTTACTAGTCGATGAGAGTTAGGGCAACTGGGTAATTACTATAGTCATTGCAAATAATCTCTGCCACCAAATATGAAATAAAATAAGAATATATCTTCCTGGCTTTAGAGGCACTCTCCAATCCCACCGCTCTAGGCTGCTGCTTTATGCTGCTGAATTGTAGAACTAAAACTATTTCTATGTTAATATGGACTGTTGCAGATCACTGATTTCTGTGGTTGTGCATTGACATTCTGTAATATAGTTACTTTTATATCACCAATCTGTTAGACTTGACCCTTTTCTAGCCTGTGGCTTTGGAACTTGAGTCTAATCCTGTTTTGTCATCAACCTGTATCTGTTTTACAGAGCACAAACTTAATTAATACTGTGGTTAAAAAATAAAATTGAAAAAAGACAGACTGGTTCAACGGTTCATAAATTGTGATTGTGTTCTTCTAGGAAAGCAATGCAAAACCACTAGTGTGACAATGTCCAAGTTAACCTCAAGGAAGAAAATAAAAACTTCTTGAACCCCCAAAATATAAAATTAATAAATCCCCTGCATCAATTACACTGATAACGGGCTGATGTAGATTTGAATATACATCTAATTTATTTTGGTTACTGCGGTCGCCATCATGGACGCGGCCATGACAGTTCGCATCACCTGGCTACCCTTTACCCAATGGTAGCAAGACAGTGGTCAGCTGACACTGTCCACCTATGATCTGCTACCTTAGTGTATAAAAAGCATGTCTCCGGTCAGAAGGAAGTTGCCTGTGCAATGTTGTCGCTATCTCATTCCAGGTTCTCTCCTCATGTTGTCCTTGTGTTTACGAGTACCAACTCCTTGTGCAACAGAGCGTCCTAACATCTTGCCTGTGTGCTGACAAGTGCCAACTCTTCTGCAACAGAACATCCTAACATCTTGCCTGTGTGCCTACAAATAACAATTCTTTGTGCAACAGTGCATCCTATAACATCTTGCCTGTGTGCAGAACAACTTCCAATTCTTTGTGCAAAAGTGCGTCCCCTAACATATCGCCTGTGTGCCGAACATCTGCCAACTCCTTGTGTAACAGTGCATCCTCAACATCTCGCCTGTGCACTCAGCAAGTGCCCTCTTATGGCCTGATTCAGACCCGGTTGCTCTGACAGAGCGCTCGCTCTGAATCAGGGCCGGGTTTTTTTTTATTTTAGAACGGCCTCCTGGCCGCTCGCATAGCTGTGGGTGACCACCCACAGCTACAGGGAGTGGCCATGATGATGGTCGCGATGGTCAAGACCATCGCGTCCATCGGGCTTGCGACGAGACCCTTGTGGTAGGGTCTCGTGGTCACAAGCCCCAGAGAGATTTCGGCTCTAACAGAGCCAGAATCTCTCCACTGACATCACTTGTGATGTCAGTGGGGCGGCCCCCAAATGACAGGTGATCTCATGGGAATGCCTCTGTTTGGGCAGTCACCCTCCCCGGCCCACCCACCAAAGAGGGCGAGCTGTCACTCAACATCGACAGATTGCCCCCTTTGTTGCGAGACCTGGAGCAACAGAGTGCCCATCACTAGCCTGGTCTTGCGCATGCGCACGATGGAGCCGGCTCCGTCGTGCGCATGTGCTGTGGGCCACCATCGACCTGGTTGCGAACGCTCAGCAATTGCTACCGGGTCTGAATCAGGCCCTTAGTGTGCAATTGGGTGTCAGGACACTACCCTTGAGTGTAGCACTGGCTCCACCCCTTGGTGCAACTCTGCATCAAATTACCTTCTTTTGTGTACTATTACAAGTGCCAACTCCCGGCGCAATCTAGACCTCTCTAGTGTACAAGTTTCAATCTATTCATTGGTGCAGTATACTTCTTACAGAAGTAGTCCTCTCTGGCCACTGTTGTAATTCCTCTATTGCCGTGGTTACCAGACACCTGACCAAAGGACCGCGACCTGCAAGCTTGGTGCAGCTAATCCCATATCCCGCTTGGAGGGGTCACTGGTGAACACCTCCCGGGTGGTTAGACTCCGCATCTTTGGTCAGGTCTCGCCAACGTCTGGTATTCATGGATGAGGAGATCTTACATACAGGCCCCATGCCTCCGATTCCTTCTTCAGCCCGGGACCTCAGCTTTCATCCCCTCAGCAGGGGATTCCACACAGCCACTAGTGACAGTCCCTGATTGGCAGTTTTTTGTTTTGTTTTTTTTGCTTTTGCTTAGCACTTCCATCAGTCTGTATCCTATGCAAATCACATACCAGTCTTCCCTATTATACATTATCTTAAAAAATAATTTGCAAGATATCCTTATGATCTTTGGTACTGTCCTCTAGCACTCTGATAATTGTGCATGAGCAGTTGTGATGCCATGGTCGGAACCGGAAGCAAAGTGATTGCATTAGCAACATTGCAGGTGATGCACTGGGTAACCAAGAGTAACAGCAGCATCCCAGAGTACTCCAGGTTTGCCAAACTGTCTTGACCCATACCTACAAGCCAGGTGCTGATTCCATGACACCAGACCTCAGCCGCCAAGTGACCACCACCCCCCGGACCACCGAAGCAGACATTCCTGTATCCTGTAATAGACCAACCTGTAATGAGTTGTGACAGCAGCATTTAAATTACTAGTCAGTAACTCAATAGCCGGTTTAATATAGCAAGTTAGTGGGTGGAGCTAGATCATCAGAGCTTTAAGGCTAAGCGGGACACAAGGCAAATGCAAGGAGCTTTGCAATAACTAGAAAGTGGAATTAGCAGTTCAATTAGCAGAATAGAAGCCCCCAGAGGCAGACCTTGCTGCAGAGATTGTTGTGTTTTTTTAAGATATTTATTGTATTACAAAATGCACACACCCTGAGTAGAAAATTACTGTTAGTTGTGAACTTGATATATTTGCACTGACTTCTAAAGTATGAATGTTTCCTTTTGCTTAATTTTTTTAAGAACTCAGTGCCTCATCACCTTAAGCTTTCAAGTCCAGTTGAAGGGTAGAGGTCTTATTGGTTGTAATGTAGGAGGCTATGTAGTAGCAGGGCAGTATAATATGCAGTTTTTGATTAGTACATATAATGCAGCACTGCTCAAATATTGTGCAGAGTTAGGCTTAGCATACTATCCCTTTAAACCAGGACACATGTGAATTACACAGGTTCTGTGGCTGATAAAAACCAAGTGAAATGAATGCTTGAAGTCAGCCAGTCAGAAAACCTACATAAATCATGTGTCCTGGTTATGGGATACATTAAGGGTACTTTTATATTTGGGAACAGACATATATAATTATATATCAGTAAGCTTCCTGGGCAAATGTACTGATGCATTGATATGAACATCTAACACATACAGTAATGTAATAATCCTTTACTAACTGATTCCTTTAAGTATTGTTGAGGTAATTCTGATTAACATTATTTGCTTGGTGAATTTAAAATGAAAACACTTAGAAAAATGAAGCACATCCACTTATGGTTTTAAAATACAAGTGATAAATTAAAAAAGAATGTTGAAGCAGAACATTAATCAAAATCTACCTAGCTATTAACACTTATCAGTTCATACACACACAGAAGTGGAAAATAACAGGCATGCTTGGAGTTGTTCTCCAAGGACCATGACTGTAAGGATGGCTCCCAATTTCAATTCATCCTAAATGTAGCAAGACTGAACTTCCTCTCGTGCTGCGACACATCGCTGCACTACACTGCAAATCCCTACAACCATCTCCTATATCTTCCAAAATCCAATTAAAATTATCCTCACCCAAAATGCGCTCAATAAAAATATAAAAATTCCTCTTCATATACCTTAGATCTCATCTCACAAAACTGTCCCTTTCACTCTCATATTTACCTCTACCCTGCCCTTCACTATAGGGGGAGATATATCAAACCTTCTCAAGAGGAAAAGTGAAGACGTTGCTCATACAGTAGTAACCAATCATATTCTAGGTATCATTTTATTCATTGTATAGTATACCAAAATCTGATAAATGCAATGGGCAATACCTTCACTTTTCCTCTTTAGAATGTTTGATAAATCTCCCCAAAGTATAACCAAAGGCAGATCTAAACCTTTTTTTTTAGGAAGGGGGTGTTAATAATTATTCCTGACTCTTCCCCGGTTTACCCCTCTCACTTCCAGGCCTGGGCCTGCCTGTTTTAGGTCCCAACTCTTTTGGGCCCTGCATCTACCTATAAAATGTGTTATATGATACATGTCAGTTAACACAATAAAATAATGTTTAATAAATATCACTGAGTGTGTTAATATTAAAAAAAAAAAAAGCATTATAATATATAAAATCATACAGTTCTCAGTTACAGTAATTTTCTTTAAACCACTACTTATTTTTCATATATAAAAGTCTAAAAGAAAATTGGTTATAAAGAATTGCTTGTAGCGTCTGCTACGTCCTAATGGTAATGCACTTGCTTTATGTAACATATGCAGAAAGTGGTGTACACAAATGTCTGTTATTTTTCTTTTTTCTTTCTTCTGTTTTCTTTTTTCCTTCAAGGCTGATTTCTTCTTCTATTTTCAAAAACCCTCAGAAGGATAAATTTGAGAACTGAATAGAGCATCTAGTGCATTTTGCTTTTATTAAAAAAACGGCCACTTTCCAGAGAGTTCGTGTTCTGCCATGTAAAACATGATGTTAGCACCAGTGCTTCTGCATGCACAATAATTTCTTTCATTTGCACATAGACAGGAGTGGTGGGCACCACTGATGGCTCAAACCATCCAAGGTTTACATGCCATTGTTAACATGTAATGATGGCGGCAACAAATTTATTCCACTTTTCTGATAGTCATCCTTACTTTGACTCAACATGCATTAACTTTTCTCAAAACAAATCTAATACACCTACGCTTTACACATACTGCCATTGTTCTCCCATGTACAGTATGTTGTCCCTCAAAATTGCCCCATCAGCTATCCTGCCCAGTGGCGTAACTATACATTTTGCTCCCCCCTGCCAAAAAAGTTTAATGCGCCCCTTCCCCCCCAAATGGCATTTTGGTAAAACGAAAAAGCATTTCTTGTGAAGAAAAAAAAAATATATGTATATGGGAAGTATGTACTATGGGCTTAATTCAGCAAGGATCGCTATTGTGATAGCGTATGTAGAGGACCTATTGTGTACTGTGCATGCAATTGCTCTGTGATTGCTCACGGAGTTACAGAGCCATCGCAGATAGAGTGACATCAGGACAGCATTTGGGGGTGGTGACAGGAGAGTGGTTGAAGAAACGCAGGTGTGCTTGTCTGAATGCAGTAGCATGGGCGTGCATAAATTAGCCAGTGTGATGGCATACACAGCTTGAGTACTAAGTGCGTGCAACGAGGTTATCAATTTTTAAGTAGGGGTGTGCACCGGCCACTTTTCGTGTTTTGTGTTTTGGTTTTGGATCTGGATCTTTCTTCGTGTTTTGGATCTGGATTGGTTTTGCCAAAACCACCCTTCCGTGTTTTGGGTTCTGGGTTTTGTGTTTTGGATCTGTATTTTTTTGAAAAAAAGCATAAAAACAGCTAAAATCACAGAATTTGTGGGTTTTTCTGCTCCTATGCTATTATTAACCTCAATAACCTTAATTTCCACTCATTTCCAGTCTATTCTGAACACCTCACACCTCACAATAGTGTTTTTATGTCCAAAAGGTTGCATCAAGGTAGCTGGATGACTATGCTAAGAGATACGAGTGGGCGGCACAAACACGTGGTCCATCTAGGAGTGGCACTGCAGTGGCAGACAGGATGGCAGTTTGAAAAACTAGGCCCCAAACTATACATAATGCAAAGAAAAAAAAGAGGTGCAAGATGGAATTGTCCTTGGGCCCTCCCACCCACCCTTATGTTGTATAAACAGGACATGCACACTTTAACAAACCAAACATTTCAGCGCCAGGGTCTGCCACACGACTGTGGCTGAAATGATTGGTTCGTTTGGGCCCCCACAAAACAAGCTGGCAATTAATCTGTCCCTGCACAAACTGGCTCTACGGAGGCAAGATGTCGTCCTCATCCTCCTCATCCACCGATTCCTCACCCTCTTCAGTGTTGTGTACATCCTCATCCTCACAGAATATTAATTCGTCCCCACTGGAATCCACAACCACAGGTCCCTGTACGTTCTGGAGGCTGGTCTCCCTGGAAGAGTTGATAATTCATTTTATGAACATCATCTTCTCCACATTTTGTGGAAGCAACCGCCTACGCCTTTCGCTGACAAGGTTCCCGGCTGCACTAAACACTCTTTCGGAGTACACACTGGAGGGGGGGCAACTCAGGTAAAAGAGAGCCAGTTTGTACAGGGACCTCCAAATTGCTTCTTTTTCCTGCCAGTACAGGTACGGACTGTCTGACATGCCTACTTGGATGGTGTCACCGATGTAATCCTTTAACAGACAGACGCACGCTTGTCGCTGCTGCTTTGAGGATGCAAGTGCGGCTACAGCCCACACATTTCACAAAGACAGAAAAAAGAAGAATATTTTTATTGTTTGTGTAGCACACTTTGAGGGTGTCACCACCCTTTAACAGACAGACGCACGCTTGTCGCTGCTGCTTTGAGGATGCAAGTGCAGCTACAGCCCACACAATTCACAAAGACAGAAAAAAAAAGAAGAATATTTTTATTGCTTGTGTAGCACACTTTGAGGGTGTCACCACCCTTTAACAGACAGACGCACGCTTGTCGCTGCTGCTTTAAGGATGCAGGTGAGGCTACAGCCCACACATTTCACAAAGACAGAAAAAAAAGAACAATATTTTTATTGTTTGTGTAGCACACTTTGAGGGTGTCACCACCCTTTAACAGACAGATGCATGCTTGTCGCTGCTGCTTTAAGGATGCAGGTGCGGCTACAGCCCACACATTTCACAAAGACAGAAAAGATTGTTTGTGTAGCACACTTTGAGGGTGTCACCACCCTTTAACAGACAGACGCACGCTTGTCGCTGCTGCTTTGAGGATGCAGGTGGAATCTAGACGGGATTTGGAACCGGGGACACACTACCTCCATCAATTGTCTAAATCCCACTGCACTAATGGCGGATACCGGACGCACGTCTAACACCAACATAGCAGTCAAGGCCTCAGTAATACGTTTTGCTTCAGGATGACTGCTGTCGTACTTCATCCTCATCGCTAGGGACTGTTGGAGGGTCAATTGTTTAGTAAAACTAGTGATGTTCCTACTTCCTCTCTGGGATGATGAACAACTCCCAGCAGCAGCAACAGCACTAGGAGGAAGTGGTTCTTGATCTTTCCCTATTTTATTTTTATGACACAGGCGCACGCTTGGCACTACTTTGTTGATGCACGTGCGGCTACTGCGCACACAATTCACAAACAAAGAAAATATATATTTTTTAGGTTTGGATCGGAGTGTACTTTGGGGGTTACAGCACCCTTTAACGGTCAAGCCAGCCGGCCCTTTACTTATGACACAGGCGCACGCTTGGCACTACTTTGTTGATGCACGTGCGGCTACTGCGCACACAATTCACAAACACAGAAAATAATTTTTTTTTGGTTTGGACTGGAGTGTACTTTGGGGGTTACAGCACCCTTTAACGGTCAAGCCAGCCGGCCCTTTACTTATGACACAGGCGCACGCTTGGCACTACTTTGTTGATGCACGTGCGGCTACTGCGCACACAATTCACAAACACAGAAAATAATTTTTTTTTGGTTTGGACTGGAGTGTACTTTGGGGGTTACAGCACCCTTTAACGGTCAAGCCAGCCGGCCCTTTACTTATGACACAGGCGCACGCTTGGCACTACTTTGTTGATGCACGTGCGGC
The DNA here is from genome assembly GCA_031769625.1 of Taudactylus pleione. Lineage (NCBI taxonomy): Eukaryota > Metazoa > Chordata > Amphibia > Anura > Myobatrachidae > Taudactylus > Taudactylus pleione. The sequence continues at coordinate 5,954,710 of JAUIMM010000258.1, forward strand.
TACTGCGCACACAATTCACAAACACAGAAAATAATTTTTTTTTTGGTTTGGACTGGAGTGTACTTTGGGGGTTACAGCACCCTTTAACGGTCAAGCCAGCCGGCCCTTTACTTATGACACAGGCGCACGCTTGGCACTACTTTGTTGATGCACGTGCGGCTACTACGCACACAATTCACAAACACACAAAAAATATTATTTTTTTAGCACTTGGGGGGAGCACCCCTGATGGACAGAGCACCCCCTGGACAATACTACAGCACACCTTTAGGACTGGGACACTGCACAGGACTTTGGAGTGGACACAGCCCCTATGGAGAACTGACTGCACAACACAGTCCAGCCAGCCCCTATGGACTTTGAAGTAGTGGACAACAGCAGCAGCACAGCGCAGCACAGCACAGCACAACACTACTCTGCACTACACTACACTACACTACACTACACAGCCCAGCCAGCCCTAACTCCCACCCTCCCTCTTCACTGTCCACAGTCAAGTGAGAAAATGGCGCCAACGCGGGTATCTTATATAGGATCCAAAACCCGCGAGACTTGGAAGGCGGGATGATGACGTTTTGCCTCGATTTCAGATCCGAGTCAGGCGGGAAAAGTCGAGCCTGACTCGGATCGGCCTCGGAACGAGCTTGCTCGGGAGGGTTCGGATTTCAGAAATCCGAACCCGCTCACCCCTATTTTTAAGTAAGGTCAGACCTACTGTACAACTACGTGAAGGACCGATGTTACTCAATGTTCCCGATGTAGATGCACAGTGGCAAACGCAGGATTTTGAAAGGGAGGTTTCCAAACTGACAGATTATATATATATATATATATATATATATATTAGGGGTGAGCGGGTTCGGATTTCTGAAATCCGAACCCCCCCGAGCCCCCCCGATCCGAGTCCGATCCGAATCAGGCTCGACTTTTCCCGCCTGACTCGGATCTGAAATCGAGGCAAAACGTCATCATCCCGCCTTCCGAGTCTCGCGGGTTTTGGATCCTATATAAGGTACCCACGTCGGCGCCATTTTCTCACTCGGCTGTGGACAGTGAAGAGGGAGGGTGGGAGTTAGGGCTGTGTAGTGTAGTGTAGTGTAGTGCTGCTGTTGTCCACTACTTCAAAGTCCATAGGGGCTGGCTGTGTTGTGCTGTGCTGCTGTTGTTAATAGGGGCTGTGTCCACTACTTCAAAGTCCATAGGGGCTGGCTGGACTGTGTTGTGCAGTCAGTTCTCCATAGGGGCTGTGTCCACTCCAAAGTCCTGTGCAGTGTCCCAGTCCTAAAGAGGTGCTGTAGTGTTGTCCAGGGGGTGCTCTGTCCATCAGGGGTGCTCCCCCCAAGTGCTAAAAAAATAATATATTTTCTGTGTTTGTGAATTGTGTGTGCAGTAGCCGCACGGGCATCAACAAAGTAGTGCCAAGCGTGCGCCTGTGTCATAAGTAAAGGGCCGGCTGGCTTGACCGTTAAAGGGTGCTGTAACCCCCGAAAGTACACTCCAGTCCAAACCAAAAAAAAATTATTTTCTGTGTTTGTGAATTGTGTGCGCAGTAGCCGCACGTGCATCAACAAAGTAGTGCCAAGCGTGCGCCTGTGTCATAAGTAAAGGGCCGGCTGGCTTGACCGTTAAGGGTGCTGTAACCCCCGAAAGTACACTCCAGTCCAAACCAAAAAAAAAATTATTTTCTGTGTTTGTGAATTGTGTGCGCAGTAGCCGCACGTGCATCAACAAAGTAGTGCCAAGCGTGCGCCTGTGTCATAAGTAAAGGGCCGGCTGGCTTGACCGTTAAGGGTGCTGTAACCCCCGAAAGTACACTCCAGTCCAAACCAAAAAAAAAATTATTTTCTGTGTTTGTGAATTGTGTGCGCAGTAGCCGCACGTGCATCAACAAAGTAGTGCCAAGCGTGCGCCTGTGTCATAAGTAAAGGGCCGGCTGGCTTGACCGTTAAAGGGTGCTGTAACCCTCGAAAGTACACTCCAGTCCAAACCAAAAAAAAAAATATTTTCTGTGTTTGTGAATTGTGTGCGCAGTAGCCGCACGTGCATCAACAAAGTAGTGCCAAGCGTGCGCCTGTGTCATAAGTAAAAGGGCCGGCTGGCTTGACCGTTAAAGGGTGCTGTAACCCCCAAAGTACACTCCAGTCCAAACCAAAAAAAAATTATTTTCTGTGTTTGTGAATTGTGTGCGCAGTAGCCGCACGTGCATCAACAAAGTAGTGCCAAGCGTGCGCCTGTGTCATAAGTAAAGGGCCGGCTGGCTTGACCGTTAAGGGTGCTGTAACCCCCGAAAGTACACTCCAGTCCAAACCAAAAAAAAAATTATTTTCTGTGTTTGTGAATTGTGTGCGCAGTAGCCGCACGTGCATCAACAAAGTAGTGCCAAGCGTGCGCCTGTGTCATAAGTAAAGGGCCGGCTGGCTTGACCATTAAAGGGTACTGTAACCCCCAAAGTACACTCCAGTCCAAACCAAAAAAAAATTATTTTCTGTGTTTGTGAATTGTGTGCGCAGTAGCCGCACGTGCATCAACAAAGTAGTGCCAAGCGTGCGCCTGTGTCATAAGTAAAGGGCCGGCTGGCTTGACCGTTAAAGGGTGCTGTAACCCCCAAAGTACACTCCAGTCCAAACCAAAAAAAAATTTATTTTCTGTGTTTGTGAATTGTGCGCGCAGTAGCCGCACGTGCATCAACAAAGTAGTGCCAAGCGTGCGCCTGTGTCATAAGTAAAGGGCCAGCTGGCTTGACCGTTAAAGGGTGCTGTAACCCCCGAAAGTACACTCCAGTCCAAACCAAAAAAAAAATTATTTTCTGTGTTTGTGAATTGTGTGCGCAGTAGCCGCACGTGCATCAACAAAGTAGTGCCAAGTGTGCGCCTGTGTCATAAGTAAAGGGCCGGCTGGCTTGACCGTTAAAGGGTGCTGTAACCCCCGAAAGTACACTCCAGTCCAAACCAAAAAAAAAATTATTTTCTGTGTTTGTGAATTGTGTGCGCAGTAGCCGCACGTGCATCAACAAAGTAGTGCCAAGCGTGCGCCTGTGTCATAAGTAAAGGGCCGGCTGGCTTGACCATTAAAGGGTGCTGTAACCCCCAAAGTACACTCCTGTCCAAACCGAAAAAAAATTATTTTCTGTGTTTGTGAATTGTGTGCGCAGTAGCCGCACGTGCATCAACAAAGTAGTGCCAAGTGTGCGCCTGTGTCATAAGTAAAGGGCCGGCTGGCTTGACCGTTAAAGGGTGCTGTAACCCCCGAAAGTACACTCCAGTCCAAACCAAAAAAAAAATTATTTTCTGTGTTTGTGAATTGTGTGCGCAGTAGCCGCACGTGCATCAACAAAGTAGTGCCAAGCGTGCGCCTGTGTCATAAGTAAAGGACCGGCTGGCTTGACCGTTAAAGGGTTCTGTAACCCCCAAAGTACACTCCAAACCAAAAAAATATATATTTTCTGTGTTTGTGACTTGTGTGCACTGTGGCTGCACGTGCATCAACAAAGGAGCAGCGCCAAGTGTGCGCCTGTGTCCCATAAGTAAAGAGCCGGCTGGCTCATTTCTTAAAGGGTGGTGTAACCCACAAAGTGCACTACTCTCCAGCAAAAATAAAAAAATATTTTCTGTGTTTGTGTGCGCTTTAGCCGCACGTATATATATCAATATAACATAAATGTTGGACCAAACTTTCTCTGATAAAAATAAAATAGGGAAAGATCAAGAACCACTTCCTACTAGTGCTGTTGCTGCTGCTGGGAGTTGTTCATCATCCCAGAGAGGAAGTAGGAACATCACTACTTTTACTAAACAATTGACCCTCCAACAGTCCCTAGCAATGAGGATGAAGTACGACAGCAGTCATCCTGAAGCAAAACGTATAACTGAGGCCTTGACTGCTATGTTGGTGTTAGACGTGCGTTCGGTATCCAACATTAGTGCAGTGGGATTTAGACAATTGATGGAGGTAGTGTGTCCTCGGTTCCAAATCCCGTCTAGATTCCACCTGCATCCTCAAAGCAGCAGCGACAAGCGTGCGTCTGTCTGTTAAAGGGTGGTGACACCCTCAAAGTGTGCTACACAAACAATTAAAATATTGTTCTTTTTTTTTCTGTCTTTGTGAAATGTGTGGGCTGTAGCCGCACCTGCATCTTTAAAGCAGCAGCGACAAGCATGCGTCTGTCTGTTAAAGGGTGGTGACACTCTCAAAGTGTGCTACACAAACAATTAAAATATTGTTATTTTTTTTCTGTCTTTGTGAATTGTGTGGGCTGTAGCCGCACTTGCATCCTCAAAGCAGCAGCGACAAGCGTGCGTCTGTCTGTTAAAGGGTGTTGTAACTCTCAAAGTGCTCCAAAAAATCAAAAAATTTTTTTTAATGTGTTTGTGACTTGTGTGCGATGTAGCTACACTTGCATCCTCAAAGCAGCAGCGACAAGCGTGCGTCTGTATGTTAAAGGGTGGTGACACCCTCAAAGTGTGCTACACAAACAATAAAAATATTCTTCTTCTTTTTTCTGTCTTTGTGAATTGTGTGGGCTGTAGCCGCACCTGCATCCTTAAAGCAGCAGCGACAAGCGTGCGTCTGTCTGTTAAAGGGTGGTGTAACTCACGAAGTGCTCCACAAAATAAAAAACTATTTTTTTAATGTGTTTGTGACATGTGTGCGATGTAGCCGCACTTGCATCCTCAAAGCAGCAGCGACAAGCGTGCGTCTGTCTGTTAAAGGGTGGTGACACCCTCAAAGTGTGCTACACAAACAATAAAAATATTCTTCTTTTTTCTGTCTTTGTGAATTGTGTGGGCTGTAGCCGCACCTGCATCCTTAAAGCAGCAGCGACAAGCGTGCGTCTGTCTGTTAAAGGGTGGTGACACCCTCAAAGTGTTCTACACAAACAATTAAAATATTGTTCTTTTTTTTCGGTCTTTGTGAAATGTGTGGGCTGTAGCCGCACCTGCATCCTTAAAGCAGCAGCGACAAGCGTGCGTCTGTCTGTTAAAGGGTGGTGTAACTCTCAAAGTGCTCCAAAAAATAAAAAACTATTTTTTTATGTGTTTGTGACTTGTGTGCGATGTAGCCGCACTTGCATCCTCAAAGCAGCAGCGACAAGCGTGCGTCTGTCTGTTAAAGGGTGGTGACACCCTCAAAGTGTGCTACACAAACAATAAAAATATTCTTCTTTTTTCTGTCTTTGTGAATTGTGTGGGCTGTAGCCGCACCTGCATCCTTAAAGCAGCAGCGACAAGCGTGCGTCTGTCTGTTAAAGGGTGGTGACACCCTCAAAGTGTGCTACACAAACAATTAAAATATTGTTCTTTTTTTTTCGGTCTTTGTGAAATGTGTGGGCTGTAGCCGCACCTGCATCCTTAAAGCAGCAGCGACAAGCGTGCGTCTGTCTGTTAAAGGGTGGTGACACCCTCAAAGTGTGCTACACAAAGAATAAAAATATTCTTCTTCTTTTTTCTGTCTTTGTGAATTGTGTGGGCTGTAGCCGCACTTGCATCCTCAAAGCAGCAGCGACAAGCGTGCGTCTGTCTGTTAGAGGGTGGTGTAACCCTCAAAGTGTGCTCCACAAACAATAAAAATATTCTTTTTTTTTTTCTGTCTTTGTGAATTGTGTGGGCTGTAGCCGCACTTGAATCCTCAAAGCAGCAGCGACAAGCGTGCGTCTGTCTGTTAAAGGATTACATCGGTGACAGCATCCAAGTAGGCATGTCAGACAGTCCGTACCTGTACTGGCAGGAAAAAGAAGCAATTTGGAGGTCCCTGTACAAACTGGCTCTATTTTACCTGAGTTGCCCCCCCTCCAGTGTGTACTCCGAAAGAGTGTTTAGTGCAGCCGGGAACCTTGTTAGCGAAAGGCGTAGGAGGTTGCTTCCACAAAATGTGGAGAAGATGATGTTCATAAAATGAATGATCAACTCTTCCAGGGAGACCAGCCTCCAGAACGTACAGAGGGACCTGTGGTTCCAGCAGGGACGAATTAATACTCTGTGAGGATGAGGATGTACATAACACTGAAGAGGGTGAGGAATCTGTGGATGAGGAGGATGAGGACGACTTCTTGCCTCCGTAGAGCCAGTTTGTGCAGGGACAGATTAATTGCCAGCTTGTTTTGTGGGGGCCCAAACGAACCAATCATTTCAGCCACAGTTGTGTGGCAGACCCTGGCGCTGAAATGATTGGTTTGTTAAAGTGTGCATGTCCTGTTTATACAACATAAGGGTGGGTGGGAGGGCCCAAGGACAATTCCATCTTGCACCTCTTTTTTTTCTTTGCATTATGTACAGTTTGGGGCCTAGTTTTTCAATGCCATCCTGTCTGCCACTGCAGTTTCACGCCTAGATGGGTCACGTGTTTGTGCCGCCCACTCTTGTCGCTTAGCATAGTCATCCAGCTACCTCGGTGCAACCTTTTGGACATAAAAACACTATTGTGAGGTGTGAGGTATTCAGAATAGACTGGAAATGAGTGGAAATTAAGGTTATTGAGGTTAATAATAGCATAGGAGCAGAAAAACCTACAAATTCTGTGATTTTAGCTGTTTTTATGCTTTTTTTCAAAAAAATACAGATCCAAAACACAAAACCCAGAACCCAAAACACGGAAGGGTGGTTTTGGCAAAACCAATCCAGATCCAAAACACGAAGAAAGATCCAGATCCAAAACCAAAACACAAAACACGAAAAGTGGCCGGTGCACACCCCTAATATATATATATATAGTACTTGTGTACTTTACGGACTCATTACCTTATTAAGTGTCCAGCGTCAATCCCTACCATCCAAGTGAGCACAGAGAGGGAATATAACCATGTGGCGAGCGCAGCGAGCCCGCGAGGTGACAATAACACCGAAAGTTCTCTATAATAAGGTAATGAGTCTGTAAAGTACACAAGTACCATATATATACACACATAGCTATATATATAGATATATATTTTATATATATATATTATTATTTTTTTATAAACAGTTCACCATTGCACACACACTGACTACATACTGACACACACACAAACTGACAGACTACACAATGTCACACACATATACTGACACACATACTGACAAAGACTGCACACTGTCACACACACATACTGACACAAACTGACAGACTACACAATGTCACACACATATATACTGACACACAAACTGACAGACTACACAATGTCACACACACACATCTACTGACACACACACACTGACACACACAAATTGACAAAGACTACACACACACATCTTTCACTTAAAAAGTTAATGCAGGCAAATAAATAGAGCATAATTTATTAAAGATTCCCACCTCCCCCACCAACAACCACCGTCCCCTCACCCGGTAGCCACTCCGCGCTGGCATGACACCACAAATACATCCCCGCCAGCACCTCCTTTCCTCTGCCGTGCATCCCCACATGTAATAAACACACCTGTGGGGCGCCGGGGGAAAGCGCCATGGATACAGTCACTGGGCGCAGCCTCTCACGATGCACCGTCGGCATAGCCTGGGAAGAGCAACGCACTGCAGCTGCAGCTCTCCCTTTATCAGTTAGCCCAGCCCAGCCAGTGCAAAAAGCCGGCTGCTCCTTCTCTGCGTGCTTATAGAGCGGCGGCCAGGGGGGGTTTCTAGGTACTCGGAAACCCCCCCTGCATGCGCGGGTGATGCAGGACTGCAAAGTTATATGGATGTGCTAGTGCAGTGGTTGGAGGAAGTGGGCGTCTTTATGTTGGCAGTGTGACGGCATTGCAATAGCATTTATTAGCATATTTTCACAGCTACCCTATGTGCGATTACAGAGCTGCGATCTCAATAGCAATCCTTGCTGAATCAGGCCCTGTATTTCATAATAAGCATCAGACTGTGCTACGACAATAGAAGACTCTGAAGCATAACACTGTATATACAGACCAATTAATCTGTCCCTGCACAAACTGGCTCTACGGAGGCAAGATGTCGTCCTCATCCTCCTCATCCACCGATTCCTCACCCTCTTCAGTGTTGTGTACATCCTCATCCTCACAGAATATTAATTCGTCCCCACTGGAATCCACAACCACAGGTCCCTGTACGTTCTGGAGGCTGGTCTCCCTGGAAGAGTTGATAATTCATTTTATGAACATCATCTTCTCCACATTTTGTGGAAGCAACCGCCTACGCCTTTCGCTGACAAGGTTCCTGGCTGCACTAAACACTCTTTCGGAGTACACACTGGAGGGGGGGCAACTCAGGTAAAATAGAGCCAGTTTGTACAGGGGCCTCCAAATTGCCTCTTTTTCCTGCCAGTACAGGTATGGACTGTCTGACATGCCTACTTGGATGCTGTCACCAATGTAATCCTCCACCATTCTGTCAATGGTGACAGTATCATATGCAGTGACAGTAGACATGTCAGAAATTGTTGCCAGGTCCTTCAGTCCGGACCAGATGTCCAAACTTGGTCCTGCCTGCCCTGCATCACCGCCAGCGGGTTGCTTAGGATACCTAAGTTTTTTCCTGGCAGCCCCAGTTGCAGGAGAAAATGAAGAAGGAGCCGTTGACGTGTCACATTCCGCTTCAGCTGACAGTGTGTTCACCAGCAGGTCTTTGCACCTCTGCAGGCTTGTGTCGGCCGGAAAGAGAGACACCACATAGGCTTTAAACCTAGGATCGAGCACGGTGGCCAAAACGTAGTGGTCTGATTTCAACAGATTGACCACCCTGGAATCCTGGCAAAGCGAATGAAGGGCTTCATCCACAAGTCCCACATGCCGAGCGGAATCGCTCCATCTTAGCTCCTCCTTCACTTTCTCCAGCTGCTTCTGCAAAAGCCTGATGAGGGGAATGACCTGACTCAAGCTGGCAGTGTCTGAACTGACTTCACGTGTGGCAAGTTCGAAGGGCTGGAGAACCTTGCACAACACGGAAATCATTCTCCACTGCACTTGAGTCAGGTGCATACCCCCTCCTTTGCCTATGTCATAGGTGGATGTATAGGCTTGTATGGCCTTTTGCTGCTCCTCCATCCTCTGAAGCATATAGAGGGTTGAGTTCCACCGCGTCACAACCTCTTGCTTCAGGTGATGGCGGGGCAGGTTCAAGAGTGTTTGCTGGCGCTCCAGTCTTCGGCACGCAGTCGCTGAATGGCGAAAGTGGCCAGAAATTTTTCGGGCCACCCAAAGCGTCTCCTGCACGCCCCTGTCGCTTTTCAGAAAATTCTGCACCACCAAGTTTATTGTGTGAGCAAAACATGGGACGTGCTGGAATTTGCCCAGATGTAATGCCCGCACAATATTGGTGGCGTTGTCAGATATCACAAATCCCCAGGAGAGTCTAAGTGGGGTAAGCCACTGGGCGATGATTTCCCTCAGTTTCTCTAAGAGGTTGTCGGCGGTGTGCCTCTTACTGAAACCGGTGATACACAGCGTAGCCTGCCTTGTAACGAGCTGGCATTTCTGAGATGCTGCTACTGGTGACGCTGCTGCTGTTGCTGCGTAAGGTGATACATCTACCCAGTGGGCTGTCACAGTCATATAGTCCTTAGCCTGCCCTGTTCCACTTGTCCACATGTCCGTGGTTAAGTGGACATTGTGTACAACGGCATTTTTCAGGACACTGAGGACACTTTTTCTGACGTTTCTGTACAGTCTCGGTATCGCCTGCCTAGTGAAGTGGAATCTAGACGGGATTTGGAACCGGGGACACACTACCTCCATCAATTGTCTAAATCCCACTGCACTAATGGCGGATACCGGACGCACGTCTAACACCAATATAGCAGTCAAGGCCTCAGTTATACGTTTTGCTTCAGGATGGCTGCTGTCGTACTTCATCCTCCTCGCTAAGGACTGTTGGAGGGTCAATTGTTTAGTAAAAGTAGTGGTGTTCCTACTTCCTCTCTGGGATGATGAACGACTCCCAGCAGCAGCAACAGCAGCAGCGGCAGCAGTAGGCGTAGCAATGCAGGATCCTCCAGAGGAATCCCGGATAGGAGAGTCAGTCATGCCAGTGACATGGCCTGCAGGACTATTTCCGATCCTGACTAAGGAGGAAATTGACGAGGAGGGAGTTGACGGTGTGGTTTGCAGGCGCTTGGATACAACAGGACAACGGGATTTAGGTGTCCCTGGACTGCTTACGGTCTTAGCCAAAGTTTCTGAACTTGACAGTAACTTTTTATGAACGCGCTGCAGGTGCCGTATAAGGGAGGATGTTCCTAGGTGGTTGACGTCCCTACCCCTACTTATTTCACCTTTACATATGGTACATATGGCAAGACAGTTGTTGTCCGGATTTGGATAGAAATATTGCCAGACCAAAGAGGTGGAATGTTTGGTCTTCTGCCCAGGCATGACCGTGATGGGCTTTTTCATCCCACGGACAACAACTGTCTCCCCCGGAGCCTGATTTAAACAAACCACATCACCATCAGAATCCTCCTCGCCAACTTCCTCCTCAGCGCCAGCTACACTAGTATCCTCATCCTGTTGTACTTCAACAGTGACATCTTCAATTTGCATATCAGCAAGTGGACTGTGGGTGCTCCTTTCAGCACTTGCAGGGGGCGTGCAAATGGTGGAAAGAGCCACCTCTTCCCGTCCAGTGCTGGGAAGGTCAGGCATCGCAACCACCACCACACTTGGACTCTCCTTGGGGATTTGTGATATCTTCTTAGAAAGCACAGTTCTTCGCTGTGCTTTTGCCAGCTTAACTCTTTTGATTTTTTTAGTGGGAGGAGGGCTTCCATCGTCATGTGAAGCTGAACCACTAGTCATGAACATACTAGGGATCGACCTTAGCCGTTCCTTGCCACTCCGTGTCGTAAATGGCATATTGGCAAGTTTACGTTTCTCTTCAGCTGATTTAAATGTCTTTTTCAAGGTCATTTTCCTGAACTTTGCCATTTGGGATTGTATGTGCCCTCTACTATGACATTGGGCATCGGCCTTGGCAGACGACGTTGATGGCATGTTATCGTCTATGTCATGACTAGTGGCAGCAGCTTCAGCACTAGGAGGAAGTGGTTCTTGATCTTTCTCTATTTTATTTTTATCGGAGAAAGTTTGGTCCTCCATTTATGTTATATCGATTTGATATATACGTGCGGCTAAACACAGAAAATATATATTTTTTTTGTTTGGACTGGAGTGTACTTTGGGGGTTACAGCACCCTTTAACGGTCAAGCCAGCCGGCCCTTTACTTATGACACAGGCGCACGCTTGGCACTACTTTGTTGATGCACGTGCGGCTACTGCGCACACAATTCACAAACACAGAAAATAATTTTTTTTTTGGTTTGGACTGGAGTGTACTTTCGGGGGTTACAGCACCCTTAACGGTCAAGCCAGCCGGCCCTTTACTTATGACACAGGCGCACGCTTGGCACTACTTTGTTGATGCACGTGCGGCTACTGCGCACACAATTCACAAACAGAAAATAATTTTTTTTTTGGTTTGGACTGGAGTGTACTTTCGGGGGTTACAGCACCCTTAACAGTCAAGCCAGCCGGCCCTTTACTTATGACACAGGCGCACGCTTGGCACTACTTTGTTGATGCACGTGCGGCTACTGCGCACACAATTCACAAACACAGAAAATAAATTTTTTTTTGGTTTGGACTGGAGTGTACTTTGGGGGTTACAGCACCCTTTAACGGTCAAGCCAGCCGGCCCTTTACTTATGACACAGGCGCACACTTGGCACTACTTTGTTGATGCACGTGCGGCTACTGCGCACACAATTCACAAATACAGAAAATAATTTTTTTTTTGGTTTGGACTGGAGTGTACTTTCGGGGGTTACAGCACCCTTAACGGTCAAGCCAGCCGGCCCTTTACTTATGACACAGGCGCACGCTTGGCACTACTTTGTTGATGCACGTGCGGCTACTGCGCACACAATTCACAAACACAGAAAATAATTTTTTTTTTGGTTTGGACTGGAGTGTACTTTGGGGGTTACAGCACCCTTTAACGGTCAAGCCAGCCGGCCCTTTACTTATGACACAGGCGCACACTTGGCACTACTTTGTTGATGCACGTGCGGCTACTGCGCACACAATTCACAAACACAGAAAATAATTTTTTTTTGGTTTGGACTGGAGTGTACTTTCGGGGGTTACAGCACCCTTAACGGTCAAGCCAGCCGGCCCTTTACTTATGACACAGGCGCACGCTTGGCACTACTTTGTTGATGCACGTGCGGCTACTGCGCACACAATTCACAAACACAGAAAATAATTTTTTTTTTGGTTTGGACTGGAGTGTACTTTCGGGGGTTACAGCACCCTTAATGGTCAAGCCAGCCGGCCCTTTACTTATGACACAGGCGCACGCTTGGCACTACTTTGTTGATGCACGTGCGGCTACTGCGCACACAATTCACAAACACAGAAAATAATTTTTTTTTGGTTTGGACTGGAGTGTACTTTCGGGGGTTACAGCACCCTTTAATGGTCAAGCCAGCCGGCCCTTTACTTATGACACAGGCGCACGCTTGGCACTACTTTGTTGATGCACGTGCGGCTACTGCGCACACAATTCACAAACACAGAAAATAATTTTTTTTTTGGTTTGGACTGGAGTGTACTTTGGGGGTTACAGCACCCTTTAACGGTCAAGCCAGCCGGCCCTTTACTTATGACACAGGCGCACGCTTGGCACTACTTTGTTGATGCACGTGCGGCTACTGCGCACACAATTCACAAACACAGAAAATAAATTTTTTTTGGTTTGGACTGGAGTGTACTTTCGGGGGTTACAGCACCCTTTAACGGTCAAGCCAGCCGGCCCTTTACTTATGACACAGGCGCACGCTTGGCACTACTTTGTTGATGCACGTTCGGCTACTGCGCACACAATTCACAAACACAGAAAATAATTTTTTTTTTGGTTTGGACTGGAGTGTACTTTGGGGGTTACAGCACCCTTTAACGGTCAAGCCAGCCGGCCCTTTACTTATGACACAGGCGCACGCTTGGCACTACTTTGTTGATGCACGTGCGGCTACTGCGCACACAATTCACAAACACAGAAAATAATTTTTTTTTTGGTTTGGACTGGAGTGTACTTTGGGGGTTACAGCACCCTTTAACGGTCAAGCCAGCCGGCCCTTTACTTATGACACAGGCGCACGCTTGGCACTACTTTGTTGATGCACGTGCGGCTACTGCGCACACAATTCACAAACACAGAAAATAATTTTTTTTTTGGTTTGGACTGGAGTGTACTTTCGGGGGTTACAGCACCCTTAACGGTCAAGCCAGCCGGCCCTTTACTTATGACACAGGCGCACGCTTGGCACTACTTTGTTGATGCACGTGCGGCTACTGCGCACACAATTCACAAACACAGAAAATAATTTTTTTTTTGGTTTGGACTGGAGTGTACTTTCGGGGGTTACAGCACCCTTAACGGTCAAGCCAGCCGGCCCTTTACTTATGACACAGGCGCACGCTTGGCACTACTTTGTTGATGCACGTGCGGCTACTGCGCACACAATTCACAAACACAGAAAATAATTTTTTTTTTGGTTTGGACTGGAGTGTACTTTCGGGGGTTACAGCACCCTTAACGGTCAACCCAGCCGGCCCTTTACTTATGACACAGGCGCACGCTTGGCACTACTTTGTTGATGCACGTGCGGCTACTGCGCACACAATTCACAAACACAGAAAATAATTTTTTTTTTGGTTTGGACTGGAGTGTACTTTCGGGGGTTACAGCACCCTTAACGGTCAACCCAGCCGGCCCTTTACTTATGACACAGGCGCACGCTTGGCACTACTTTGTTGATGCACGTGCGGCTACTGCGCACACAATTCACAAACACAGAAAATAATTTTTTTTTGGTTTGGACTGGAGTGTACTTTCAGGGGTTACAGCACCCTTTAACGGTCAAGCCAGCCGGCCCTTTACTTATGACACAGGCGCACGCTTGGCACTACTTTGTTGATGCACGTGCGGCTACTGCGCACACAATTCACAAACACAGAAAATAATTTTTTTTTTGGTTTGGACTGGAGTGTACTTTGGGGGTTACAGCACCCTTTAACGGTCAAGCCAGCCGGCCCTTTACTTATGACACAGGCGCACGCTTGGCACTACTTTGTTGATGCACGTGCGGCTACTGCGCACACAATTCACAAACACAGAAAATAATTTTTTTTTTGGTTTGGACTGGAGTGTACTTTCAGGGGTTACAGCACCCTTAACGGTCAAGCCAGCTGGCCCTTTACTTATGACACAGGTGCACGCTTGGCACTACTTTGTTGATGCACGTGCGGCTACTGCGCACACAATTCACAAACACAGAAAATAATTTTTTTTTTGGTTTGGACTGGAGTGTACTTTCGGGGGTTACAGCACCCTTAACGGTCAAGCCAGCCGGCCCTTTACTTATGACACAGGCGCACGCTTGGCACTACTTTGTTGATGCACGTGCGGCTACTGCGCACACAATTCACAAACACAGAAAATATATTATTTTTTTAGCACTTGGGGGGAGCACCCCTGATGGACAGAGCACCCCCTGGACAACACTACAGCACCCCTTTAGGTCTGGGACACTGCACAGGACTTTGGAGTGGACACAGCCCCTATGGAGAACTGACTGCACAACACCGTCCAGCCAGCCCCTATGGACTTTGAAGTAGTGGACACAGCCCCTATTAACAACAGCAGCACAGCACAACACAGCCAGCCCCTATGGACTTTGAAGTAGTGGACAACAGCAGCACTACACTACACTACACTACACTACACAGCCCTAACTCCCACCCTCCCTCTTCACTGTCCACAGCCGAGTGAGAAAATGGCGCCGACGCGGGTACCTTATATAGGATCCAAAACCCGAGAGACTCGGAAGGCGGGATGATGACGTTTTGCCTCGATTTCAGATCCGAGTCAGGCGGGAAAAGTCGAGCCTGACTCGGATCGGACTCGGATCGGGGGGGCTCGGGGGGGTTCGGATTTCAGAAATCCGATCCCGCTCACCCCTAGTACACACTGACAGATATATTGGCCGCTCAATTGATGGGCCAATATATCTGGTGCCCGTCGGCCAGTGTGTTCCAGCAATATGTCTGTGAACGACATCGCTCACAGACATATCGCGTCGGCTATGCTGCACAGCTGATGGCATGGGGCAGTGTGTATGGGCAGTCTCCCGGCCGCCCATACACATGAAGCAGAGACTGCGGGGAGGGGGGCGGGACACATCCCACCTGTCTGGAACCAGATAATGGTCGTTCAGTGTATGAATGACCATCATCTGCAGATATATCTGTGCACTGCGTAAAGTACCCACCTTAACACACACATTTGTAGTACAAATCACAATGTCCCCTGGCATGCACTTAGGAAGGGATTGATTATAAAACCAGGGAATAGGTTCTCTCTTCACTATAGTTTTTGTCTTCACTAAATAATCAATAAAGTATTGTATTGATTATTTAGTGAAGAGAGAAACTATAGTAAAGATAGATTCAAAATATACCCTGGTTTTGTTATTATTCCTTCCCTTTCTAAGGGAAAGCCAGGTGACATGGTGATTTGGGATTTGTACCCACTTTTGTTATTCTTAATTTAACATAATATATATAGCCAGCACTGCAATGCAGCCCACTGACTGAGCCCAAGCTTAAGCCTTAAACACCAAATGTATCATATTTGAGCCTCTCCACAGCCTACAGCCTCTCCCAGTACTTTTTAGAGCCTCTCCCCAGCCCTTATTACAGCCTCTCCCCTGCCTTTTACAGCCTCTCCCCTGCTCTTTATATAGCCTCTCCCTAGTCCTTTGTACACCCTCTCCCCTGCCTTTTACAGCCTCTCCCCATGCCTTTATACAGCCTCTCCACAGCCCTTTTTACAGCCTCTGCCCTGCCCTTTATACAACCTCTCCCCAGTCCTTTATACAGCCACTCCCCTGCCTTTTACAGCCTCTCCCCAGTCATTTATACAGCCTCTCCCCTGTCCTTTATACAGCCTCTCCCCAGCCCTTATTACAGCCTCTCCCCTGCCTTTTACCGCCTCTCCCCTGCCCTTTAGATAGCCTCTCCCCAGTCCTTTATACAGCCTCTCCCCTGCCTTTTACAGCCTCTCCCCTGGCCTTTATACAGCCTCTCCACAGCCCTTTTTACAGCCTCTGCCCTGCCCTTTATACAACCTCTCCCCAGTCCTTTATACAGCCACTCCCCTGCCTTTTACAGCCTCTCCCCAGTCATTTATACAGCCTCACCCCTGACCTTTATACAGCCTCTCCCCAGCCCTTATTACAGCCTCTCCCCAGCCCTTATTACAGCCTCTCCCCTGCCCTTATTACAGCCTCTCCCCAGTCCTTTTTACAGCCTCTCCCCTGCCTTTTACAGCCTCTCCCCTGCCTTTTATACAGCCTCTCCCCAGCCCTTATTATAACCTCTCCAATGCCTTGTACAGCCTCTCCCCTGCCCTTATTACAGCCTCTCCCCAGCCTTTTACAGCCTATCCCCAGCCCTTATTACAGCCTCTCCCCAGCCCTTATTACAGCCTCTCCCCTGCCCTAATTATAACCTCTTGCATGCCTTTTACAGCCTCTCCCCTGCCTTTTATACAGCCTCTCCCCAGCCCTTATTAGAACCTCTCCAATGCCTTGTACAGCCTCTCCCCTGCCCTTTATACAGCCTCTCCCCAGCCCTTATTACAGCCTCTCCCCAGCCCTTATTGCAGCCCCTCCCTGGGCCCTGCCCTTTTTACAGCCTCTCCCCTGCCCTGTATCACAGCCTCTGCCCACCCCAGTATCACAGCCACTGCCCAGCCCTGATACAGGGGTGGGCAGGGCAGCGGCTGTGATACTGGGGTGGGAAGGGCAGCAGCTGTGATACAGGGGTGGTCAGTGGTTGTGAAACTGGGGTGGGCAGTGGCTGTGATACAGGCTGTCACTGCTGCTGCCCAGCCCTGTATCACCGCCGGTGATTAACCAGCTCGTGGCTCCCACGCCCCTGCAGGCCGCCTGCAGTCCTCAGGCAGCAGGTGTGGCTCACCTTCACTCGACAGCAGCACTCTTCACAGTCACACACTGTGAATGTGACTGTCACAAAGCCCCTGGCTGTAACTCCACCAGCTGGCTCAAGGCTCCCATGTGCCTGGCAGTGACTCCACTCCAGTGCTGCGCAGCCTGTTAGAGTACACCGCACTGAGCACTGACAGCAGTCAGTGCAGCTTCCTCTCTCTCCCCTCACTTCTTTGGTGCCCTCATTCATCACCGCCCCCAAGCCACCATGGGGGCTGCAGGGACAGTAGTTACACCACTGATCCTGCCTCATTACATTGTCTATCAGTGCTGCTTTGGCAACTGTAGCATGGTGATTCTCTATTATCAAATCTGTAGGAGTGTGTGTGTGTGTGTCAGAGCTCTCAGGACACAGGCACTCTGGGTAATATGTAGAATAGATAGGTAGCACTCCCTTAAGAGATGCTCCTTGGAAGTGACACTGTCAAATAATACATGATTGACTGGAGGAATTGCATGGCACAGGACCAGGCACATCTGTAGCTTATGCATGAACATGCTGTAACATATCACCTTGCATCATACTTATTTCTGTCTGATGAATACTGGGATCTGTAGTGCACCATGTGTACCCCTGTCACTGATCATGTAGTCACGGCTGTACAGCTGCAGCATATTCTGACATGCTGATACTTGTGGTTCCACAGAAAGTGGGTGGTTGCTGATGCAGCATCAGATCCAGTAAAGACTAACACGGTGGTGGTTGTATGAGGAGAAGGGCGATCATCTTGATCGCCTCTCCCTGGATTCGCCACTGCTTGGGACTCATGCCTACAAGATGTCTCTTGTGCTGCACAACCCACTTCTGGAATTCAATTCCACATCTGATAAAACTCTCCCTTAGGGGTATATTCAATTGGACGTGAGGTTTTGCGAGGAAAAAACTCGTGCCCCTCGTGGCCAATTTTGGAATCCCGCGGGTATGCGCGTTCCCGATACCCACGGGATTCAATGAAAGAACAGTGGACACAGGGTTTTCATCACTGAAAACCCTGCGCTGCGTAAATTTAAAAAAAAAAAAAAAAAAGTCACTTACCTGCCTGGGTCCCCGCGGCTCCCGGCGGCCTCCCCTCTCTCTTCTTACTGGAGAGGGGGCTGCTGGGACGCCCGGGGGCTGATGGGAGGAGCAAGGGCTGCTGGGAGATGTAGTTCTCCCAGTGCCAATTCCGGGGGGCCACACAAGCACTGCAGGGGCACACTGACAACGGGACACACACACACTCATGCACACACACACACTCAAACACACACACACTCTCAAACACACTTACATACACCACACACACTGACATACTCACCGCTGCTGCAGAAGAGCCGGCTCCCGACGCAGGATGAAGAAGACAGCGCTGCTGGAAGTACGTAATTAAGGACTAATTAAGTTAAATGGTTACTTCCAATTGCTTAATTAGTCCTCAGGGGGGGCGCCGCGGGGGTGTCAGAGCAAGTCCCGGTGATTTCTCCTGAAATCATCGATTTCAGGAAAAATCACGCTTGCTCAGGAGGTGAACAAAAAAAAACCTCCCGGCGCGTGTTTTAAAACAAAACATGCACCTAATAGAATAGCAAAAAACCCGCACCTGCAGGAAAAACCTCGCATGTGCAGGTTTTTTGCTTTTCACGCAGCCTATTGAATATGCCCCTAAGTCTTCGAATCTTTCAATGTTCTCTGAAAGCCCACCACATTATTAGAGCCTACCATGTTCCCATACTAGTACTCACACAGGTAGACCCTCATAACTGTCCACACTGAGCCACAAAAAATCTTGTGTTAGTTATTCCCTTTTGCCATTGGGCTGTAAGCACTCTCATGAGTAGGGCCATAACTACTATTTGTTTTTCGTTTGCATTTATTTTGTCTACTGTGTATGTTGCTGTTTTATGGATGCCATGTTTTCCCCTATCAGGCACTGTGGAGAACAGCATAGGAAATAAACAGCAATATTACAATTAAAGGTAAACATTCATTAATCAATCAATCAATCAATCAATCATTAAAGCCTCATCCTGCATCCTTAAACTCTCATCTTCAATTAATCATTGTCACAAAACTTGAAAGGAAAATTAGCAATCTAGAATTGGTGTGACCTCTGTTTGGGATATGTATAACCTATATCCTCTTTATCTGGTAATAATGTGTGAATAAAAATTGCCACCTAAACATATATCCGTGAAATCAACTATGACTATTTTCTGGGATGTGGTCAATATCCCGACCACTGGGATTCTTGCAGTCAGAATGCTGATGCTGGAATCCCAACACTAGTCAGAATAGAGGCACCGGCATTCTGACCACTGAGATCCCAAAGATAAGTACTGGGTTTGGGGGGGTTAGGGTTAGGGAGAGGCACTAAGGAGGGAGGGTTAGGTTTAGGGTGCGGGAAAGGGGAGTTTAGGTTTAGGAGCTAGGGGGAGGTTAGGTTCAGGCACCAGGGATGGAGGGTTAGGTTTAGGGTAGGGACAGGATGAGGGTTAGGACACCTACCGACAGGTGTCAGTATCCTAACCCTGCCGGGATGCTGGTGTCGGGTGTTCAGTAGTTTGAAACTGTACATTTCAACTCGGGTATAAAGCATAACATATATAATAATATATAATTTTTTCCTAGCAAGAAAGTGACATCTTCTATTTTACATTCCCACTCAGTACTTAATCTCACACCTAAATGTTACTTAATTCGACATTCAAATTAATAATGCCCACTCTCTGCAGACCTCTCTCTTAAATATACAGTAATAACATTTTCTCTCTTTGATACTAGTAAGCTCTCCTACATGCTCTTTGTTGTTAGGCAAATTAAAATATCAACTTTTAAAATCCTCCTTGCAGTTTTCTGGACACCTTATAATATCAATAAAACATTTTTGTTTTTAAATAAAATAATGATTTTATTATGTTAAAATGATGGTATTTGCTGCAGTACAAATGCCGGTTGCAACTTGGATTAACAACACTTATTAAAACATGTGTCAGGCACAGCACAGATCTCTGGCAGGCTGTTATGGTTTGCCCTTTACACAATATTCTGAAATGTATAATCCTATAAAATTAACCAATATAAGCACTTTTTGATTATAAAGAATACAACTGAGAATTACATTTAAGTTCCTTGTATTGGTACAAAAAACACTCATACTGCCAGACGTAATGCCAGTTGGGGTTTGGTCAGTGTGATTGGAGTGTGTCTAGAGGTTTAGATATCCCTGCCAAACGCCACACACATTGTATTAAACAGATGGTACACAATTAGTGAATTAGTAATAGATTGGGAGCACATCATCCTAAAAACAATATTCCTGAACAATATTTTCTAATTTGAAATCTGTATGAGATCCATGATTTGAGAGAATTTGTAAATTCCAACAAAACAATAAGCATACATTCGAAATAAACAATGTATTTGAGAACCTAGACAAAGAATTGAAACCAACCCATTAGCAAGGATATTGAATGAGTTCAAAATGACTGTTCATCAACAATGCTCCCACTGAGCCTGATGCAGCTCAAGCAATATTGCAAAGAAGAATTGGTGAAAAATTGATGTGTTCATATTTGCAAAGCTGATAGAAACTTACACAGACTTACATCTGTTATTACAACTAATGATTAAACATTTGTTAATTTGTTGTCTTTTATTTGTATTTAATTGTTTGAATTACTTAAGATTAATTTTGTTTATTTGACATTACATAGATTTTTGTGGAGATATGTGGAAATAATTCTTGGATAGATGCATAATGATTTCTTGGATTAAGAAAAGAAAATGTGAAAAATGCTTAAGGAGGTTAATGCATCTCACCGCCACTGTGAAAGATTAACAGATAACAATACTATAAACAGACATTGCTCTTTCACTTTGATACCAAGTAGAATGGTTTCAATCCTACACTTTCTTTGAAACATGTTTTGTCTCCGGCTTGTTTATATGTAAATCAGGGAGATTGGACAGATACCATCAAGAATTTTCACTTTGCCAGTGAAACAGTTTCCAGATGGCAATGTGACTTTCAGTAAGGATCAACTTGGACTAAATAATGCATGTTTTTAAAAGTTCCATCTGCTTTGTAGGCTTTTGTCTGAAAACATAGATCAATAACTGTCCCCAATATGAAGGTTTTGAAGAACACTTATCCATACACATTTCCAAATCTGGATTATTTTCACTCTAAAAATGTAAGTATCTGGGCAAGGATTCATTCGAAAGAAAACAGAAGTCTTAAAATATGTCTGAAGGCAAATAAACCTCAAGGCTATGGATTTTTGTGACCATTTGTGTTAGTATATTATTCGCATATGCTATTAAGAATGGTTATGATTCAGGTTTGAATGATGGTAGCAAATAACCAAAGTGTTTTTTTTTTTTTAAGTATGGAGAATGTAGTTCTATTATGAAGACTCAGTTTACATCAGTTTTCTTTGTTTCTGAAGTCTTTTCCTACCCACCCTCGCACTGTCTTGTGGATGTTTTAATTTTATACTGTGTAGATGGTGGTAAGAAAGTGGTGGTAGTTAGTAATTAGACAGTTTTATTACTTTTGAGAGCACCCTCCTTTAGTTGGTCTATAGCACAGGTTCTCAAACTCGGTCCTCAGGACCCAAAACAGTGCATGTTTTTCATGTCTCCACACGGAATCAAGTGAAGTAATAAGCTCCACCTGTGGACCTTTTAAAATGTATCATTGAGTAATGATTACACCTGTTTGAGAATCACTGGTCTATAGGGGTTCTGGAACACCACCTTGCTGGGTGGGTTAACTATATGTTGCTCTAAGGAGGGGTTGTCCAACAGTGAATGTGTACTAATGAGCTGTTCTTAAGTTTTATTAATTAGTTGGCTTTGCTTTGCTACCATAATTTTTTCTCCATATTTTGTCAAATAAAATTTGAGGATTTATATACCAATATCTGCCTGTGTTTATTTATTTATTTAATTATGATGATATATACACACCTATAAACTAGAGATGTGCATGGCCCCCTGTGTTTTGATCTTGGTTCTAATTCATCATCGTGTTTTGGTTTTGGCAAAACCACCTCAACTGTTTTGGTTCAGATTTTGTTTTGGATTCTTTAAAAATCAATAAAAAAACAGGTAAAATCATATCATTTGGACCAGTTTACATGCAATCCAAAACCCACGTTCGGTTTTTAAATCCAAGTTCAGAGCTGACAGCAGACTCTGTTGCACACGAAACCCCAAAGTGATTCCAAACTGGGACTTGATTCGACTTGGCACCCCTAAGTTCAGGTGTGTTCGTATTTCAGGAAATCTGAACAGCACATTTCTACTAAAAACCCCTGATAATGTCCTAATATGGATGAAGTGCATAGGGATTGAATTGTTATACCTTCCTCCTCATTAATTTGTCAACAATGTCTGGACATTGGACCCAATTATCTGCTCTCTTTGGAACTTAGGGAATTCCCAGATCCTAAGAACTTCCTCTCTGGTTATCGTATGCACAAATGCACCATTGGAAGCTCAGATAACCACTTTCTTTCTATTGTATGTGTTCTTTTTCTTTTGTTTAGTTGTGTGTTGTTTAATAAATGTGCATTTTATAAACATAGTAAGTTATGTGGATATACTTTTAGTATCCACATGAGCTGCTACTGTATGAAGTTGATCCATCCAGGTGTTGTGGTGACAAAAGAAACTAACAGCAGATAAGCTTTAAAAATGATTTATTTGGAATGCACTTTCAGAGCACACTGACACTTTAAGTGGTTTTTGCATACACCACTCTCTTGCCTAAAAATTTTCAACACTATTTTGATTTTCCATGTCTATTGGAATGCCTTCTCCTGTGAGCCAATGAGGATGGAATGTTTTAAATGGCATACATGAAGTTCAGACTGATTTTAGTATTAGAGAAGGCCCTACTATCGAGTGATAATATATGCTTATTTAAGTGTATCTGTGGCACATATTATTTACACCCTTTTCTTTTTCTAACCATTAGGCGAGGATACTATTAACCTGTTCTATCTCTACACTAGGGATGAGCGGGTTCGGATTCCGAGTCATATTCGAGTCAGGCTCGACTTTTCCCGCCTGACTCGGAACTGAAATCGAGGCAAAACATCATCATCCCGACTTCCGGATCTTGCGGGTTTTGGATTCTATAAAAGGTCCCCGTGTTGGCGCCATTTCTCACTCCGGCTGTGGACAGTGAAGAGGGAGGGTGGGAGCTAGGGCTGGCTGGGCTGTGTTGTACTGCTGTTGTCCATAGGGGCTGTGACCACTCTGTCCATAGGGGCTGACTGGGCTGTGTTGTGCTGCTGTTGTCCATAGGGGCTGGCTGGGCTGTGTTGTGCTGCTGTCATAAGGGTTGGCTGAGCTGTGTTGTGCAGACAGTTGTCCATAGGGGCTGTGCCCACTCCAAAGTCTATAGGGGCTGGCTGGATTGTGTTGTGCAGTGTCCCATAAAGGCTGTAGTCCTAGAGGGGTGCTGTAGTATTGTCAAGGGGGTGATCTGTGCATCAGCAGTGCTCCCCCTAAGTGCGCTTCAAAAAAAAATTTTTTTGCTTCTGTGTTTGTGAATTGTGTGCGCAGTAGCCGCACGTGCATCAACAAAGTAACGTCAAGCGTGCTCCTGTGTCATAAGTAAAGGGCTGGCTGGCTTGACCGTTAAAGGGTGCTGTAACCCCCAAAGTGCACTCCAAACAAAACAAAAAAATAATTTCTGTGTTTGTGAATTGTGTGCACTGTGGCCGATCGTGCATCAACAAAGCAGCACCAAGCGTGCGCCTGTGTCATAAGTAAAGGGCTGGCTGGCTCATCTGTTAAAGGGTGGTGTAACCCCCAAAGTGCATTCCAAACAAAATAAAAAATTATTTTCTGTGTTTGTGAATTGTGTGCCCTGTGGCTGCATGTGCATCAACAAAAGAGCAGTGCCAAGCGTGCGCCTGTGTCCCATAAGTAAAGGGCCAGCTGGCTTGTCCGTTAAAGGGTGCTGTAACCACCAAAGTGCATTCCAAACAAAATAAAAAAAAAATTTCTGTGTTTGTGAATTGTGTGCCCTGTGGCTGCATGTGCATCAACAAAAGAGCAGCGCCAAGCGTGCGCCTGTATCCCATAAGTAAAGGGCCAGCTGGCTTGTCCGTTAAAGGGTGCTGTAACCACCAAAGTGCACTCCAAACAAAATAAAAAATTATTTTCTGTGTTTGTGAATTGTGTGCACTGTGGCTGCACGTGCATCAGCAAAGGAGCAGCGCCAAGCTTGCGCCTGTGTCCCATAAGTCTGTTAAAGGGTGGTGTAACCCCCAAAGTGCACTCCACAAAAAATAAACAATTCTTTTTTCTCTGTGTTGTGTGCGAAATGTATGCGCAGTAGCCGCACGTGTATCAACACAGCAGCAGCACCAAGCCTGCGCCTGTGTCATAAGTCAAGGGCCGGTTTGGGCATCTGGTCCAGACTGAAGGATGTACCAACAATTTCTGACATGTCTACTGTCACTGCATATGATACTGTCACCATTGATAGAATGGTAGAGGATTACATCGGTGACAGCATCCAAGTAGGCATGTCAGACAGTCTGTACCTGTACTGGGCAGGAAAAAAAAGCAATTTGGAGGTCCCTGTACAAACTGGCTCTATTTTACCTTAGTTGCCCCCCTCCAGTGTGTACTCCGAAAGAGTGTTTAGTGCAGCCGGGAACCTTGTCAGCGAAAGGAGGTTAATTCCACAAAATGTGGAGAAGATGATGTTCATAAAAATGAATTATCAACTCTTCCAGGGAGACCAGCCTCCAGAATGTACAGAGGGATCTGTGGTGGTGGATTCCAGCGGGGACAAATTAATACTCTGTGAGGATGAGGATGTACACAACACTGAAGAGGGTAATTACCAGCTTGTTTTGTGGGGCCCAAATGAACCAATCATTTCAGCCACAGTCGTGTGGCAGAGCCTGGCGCTGAAATGATTGGTTTGTTAAAGTGTGCATGTCCTGTTTATACAACATAAGGGTGGGTGGGAGGGCCCAAGGACAATTCCATCTTGCACCTATTTTTTTTCTTTGCATTATGTACTGTTTGGGGCCTAGTTTTTCAAACTGCCATCCTGTCTGCGACTGCAGTGTCACTCCTAGATGGGCCACGTGCTTGTGCCGCCCACTCGTGTCGCTTAGCATAGTCATCCAGCTACCTTGGTGCAACCTTTTGGACATAAAAACATTATTGTGAGGTGTGAGGTGTTCAGAGTAGACTGGAAATTAGTGGAAATTAAGGTTATTGAGGTTAATAATAGCACAGGAGCAGAAAAACGCACAAATTCTGTGATTTTAGCTATTTTAATGCTTTTTTTCAAAAAAATACAGATCCAAAACACAAAACCCAGAACCCAAAACACAGAAGGGTGGTTTTGGCAAAACCAATCCAGATCCAAAACACAAAGAAAGATCCAGATCCAAAACCAAAACACGAAAAGTGGCTGGTGCACACCCCTACTCTACACTTACCTTCCTGGAAGACACTCAGCAATATTAAAAACAAGTTTAGAGGTACAGTTAGAGTTATGTTTTAGCTGGTCCCCTCCCACCTGCTATTTTTGGTCTGCACTGCTGCCCCCACTGAGCAACCACCACTGTGTAATAGACAGGCCAATCAGATTATATGCAAACAATTTATATTTTTTATTAGAAATAATTAATTGTCAATACAAATAATGTTAAAAACAGGGAATCATTTGCTTAACATATATCCAGGGACTGGCTGGCAACTTTCAGCCTGGTGTGCAGACACAAGCAGTTTTTCTACTAGCGAATGCAATGTTAAAATGGGCATGAGAACAATGCTGGCAGCATGGTTTGCGTAATGTGCGTGTGGTTTAAATAGCAAATTAAGTATATGAGGGTAAAATTGTTAAGACAAAGAGCTATAAATAAATACTATGCTATTGTGTGTGTCTCCGTGGGGCTGGGTTTATTCTGCCTTCCCCTTTTGCTCCATCCCACAGTGTGTGTCTGTCCCGGAGAAGGCGGGGCACAATTCATCAATCGCAAAATGGGTAGGGAACATTTCACAGTTAAGGAAACGGTCAGAGCGTAGTGCCCTGCTAAAAGCACCTAGTGAAAACACTAATATGTACATACAGACACATTAATTCCACACACAGGGACATTATAAAGGATAAAACAACACCACCCCTTGCAAAGTTTATGCCACACTGACACATATAATTTGTATACAAGATATAAATAGATAGATAGATAGATAGACCCCACCCCCAACTTAACTGATTTCTAACATGGTAGATAAGACAGGAAGCAGGCTCTCCTACACTCCTGAGCACTCCTCATCTCTGCTCTCTTTGTCTCTCTCCTCCATGGGTGCCATAAAACTTCTTTTTCAGCTCCTCTTCCCTGACAGACTCCCCGATAAGGTCCGCCCCTTTTTTTCTACTCTCCAGCCTCTATGGTTCCTGGGAAAGGAAACCTGGCTCCCCATTGGTCAACAGCTGCCAGCTTATTGTAGGCTGGTATGGGGGCAGCCATTTTTTGTTAGCCTTGGCAACTCAGATCCCTCTAGCTTAGCGCCCGTTAGATTGAAGCTTTAGCTGCCTGACAGTACTCCCACAGCCAGGCGGCCATGGAATACTAACATTGTAGCCTGTTGTTTGTACAGTATGCAATTTAGAATAAACATACTGACTATATGTGAGGAACTTTAACAACTGAACCATTTACATATGATGGGATGTAGTCATGGCGGTGACCATTCCGACGGTCACTATACCAGCAGCAGAATCCCGACAATCAAAATACCACCAAATCCCAAAGGTGAGAGTCAGTTGGGATTAGGTTTAGGGTTTGGTAGTAGAGGGAGGGTGAGGGTTAGGCAGTGGTAGGGGCAGGTTAGGGTTAGGCTGCGGTAGGGGCTGGTTAGGGTTAGGCTGCGGTACGGGATGGTTAGGGTTGGGCTGCGGAAGGGGTGGGTTAGGATTAGGGTTAGAATACTCATTAAAATTTATCTGGATTTTGACTGTTGGAATTCTGCTGCCATCATTGTGACCATCACGATTGTCACCACCGAGATATCATACCCAACCTCTTATGAGCACATGCACATAAGAACAATTTCAGTTGGACACAAAGTCAACAAAGTGTTCACAGTACCCATTAACCTACTATGTGTTAACATACCATACTGTATGTATATTTTTTAAGCAAATTTAAGCAAATATAATGTGAATGAATTTGAGAGTGTGCTCCTTTTTTATTTTGCAAAATAAACTATCCTACGATATATCTATAGTAATGGGAAAGTAAGTTGTCAGCCAAAATGCAAAACACATTTTCATAAAAAAAATCATATTTGTGACACTATATTACTAAAAACATATGTTAGTATATTTTCTGGAACAAGAATCATTGTAATCCTGGCATGATATTGCTTCCCTATTATGTATCTGTGCATCTGCTTGGTAAGTCCTTGCATTATATTCAAATTAGAATGCTGGTATTTGAGATGGACATAAATATAGTAACAAGTCCATAATTTCATCTTCTATGTTATGTATTCTCTGCATGTTTAAAATCCTTATCAGCATTCTTCGCCATTGTTTGTTTTGCCACAATGTTAAACTAAAAACCAAGTCCTGTTTTGTGTATGAATACTAAGCCTAGCATTGTAAAGCAGCTACAGTACTGATGCTGACAGTGACTTGAACACAAATGGTATTACAGAGCAGTTTGTCCAGTCTGCTAAATATATATAATTTGTAAATTTCTATTAAAACAGTCTGTTCTTACAGTGTACAGATGTGTTCTCATACACTATTGCTGCAGTCACGCCATACAGCCCCTCTCGGCACGCCAAAGTCCAGTGAGACTCTGCTTGTGCAACACGTCTTTTTTTTCATCTTCTTCACAAAAAAAATGTATCTTTGTCACAATGCAATGCGTTTAAGACACACCAGGAGATTGCACTGGTTAATTTGCATGCAACACTTGTATATCTGTGTGCGACTCAGCCTGAATCTGTATATAAAGTGCTACGATGTAGCATTGTGGCTTTTTCTCCATGCCAAGTTCCATTGTGCTTTATTTACAGACTTCGGGCTCTATTTACTACAATCCGCATATTAAATGCAGATTGTAGTGTGATATTATCGACTGAATTCGCATTGCGAATTCAGGCAATTTCACAGGGATTTACTACAAATCCCTTGCAGGGACAGAGCTTGCGATAAATCTCTGTCCCTGCGAATCCCCTCCGCACACTAGTCACGGTATTTTCGCCAAAAATACCATGACAAAGTGCCCGCGCATGCGCCGACCGGCCGCCGCTGCTACCCCCCCGGCGCTAAGCCCTGCCCCTGACACTAAGCCCCGCCCCCCGCGATTGCAGAACCCCCCCCGACCCCCCTCCCTTAATAGCACTTACCTGCATGATCCGAGCCTCCGGTTATGTCCTCCATGCATCCGTTCAGGTGATATCCCATACTGCACTGGGACCCGATCACCTGATGACTGGGCCACAGTGCACCATGGGAGACCAGCTGACCGGAGGGAGCACATCACCGGAGCCCTGATCACTGGTCCCTGTAGTCAGGTAAGTGAATTTTTTTTTACATTTTTTTTTTTGCAGCGTATCAGCTTGCGGTTTGTTTATACCACACAGATAATCACTGGGACTGGCTCCGGGCTCTGCTCTGCCTTTTAGAGAGAGCCCGGAGCCGGTCTCCCCCAGTAACCGGGGCAGACCCTGGATAACGCCACCTCCAGGCGTTATGTGAGATTTCTGGATACCCAGAGATGTGGCAATGCTATGCTGGTTATTGTGAAGCTCATACATTGATGTGTCTGGACCTGTAGTTGGACTGCCATAGTCTTCTTGGTTTGGCCACAACAAGTGGAAGCTCTTCAGCACAGCAGGGAATGTTCGGCATGAGATTACTTCCCCAAAATGTGGAAAGATAATGTCCATCAAAATGAACTACAAATTGTACGAGAAAGACCTTTACCATCAATTACATGCAGAAATTAGAGAGGCACCTGTAATGGTGGATTCCAGCAGGGACAAATTAATATTGTGTGAAGAAGATGATGTATACATCACCCCAGATTATACCATCACCCAAGCTTATATCATCATCCCATCCTGTGTTGTGTATAAATTACAGCTGCGCTCCCTGTTGAATTGGGGATTCATTGTCCACTTTAGTGGATGTGAGCTCCATTTTTGTCCATATCATCACACCCCCTACACATCTTCTGACCTGGGCTATAGGAGGAGCAGCTGCACTCTGGAATATGGTTGCATGGAGTTGTCCCTCTGACTCGCTGAAAATCAGGTAGAGGAGCCATGGGTAGGGAGTAGGGACACTATAATCAGAGAACGCAGTTTTAGCTGTTTTATTCAATTTTTAAACCATATCCTCTTTTTTCACCTTTTGAAAATATTTATGCAAATCTCAGCTGAGGTGATGTAATGACTAACGCGCACACACACACAGAAAGAAAAAACACTTTGATTTATTTGATTGGATTAATTTTTCTTTTGGCACTTGGGGGGGGAGAGCACCCTGAATGAGGCAGCAGCCCCTTGATAAATGACACAGGCAGCACACCTGCACAGCTACGCTGCTGGTGATAAGTGGGGCTAATGTGCACACACACAGAAAAAAAACACATTCATTGATTGATTGGATTAATATTTTTTTGGCACTTGGCGGGGAGAGCACCCTGAACAAGGCAGCAGCCCCTTGATAAAAGACACAGGCAGCACCCCTGCGCAGCTATGTTGCTGGTGTTTAGTGGGGCTAATGCTGACATACAAACAGAAAAAAACACATTGATTGACTGCATATATTTTTTTCACACTGGGGGTAAAGAGCACCCCTGATGGACAGAGCACCCCCTGGACAACACAGCAGCACCCCTTATGGACTGCAGTGACACAGGAGCCACTGAAGCCCCCCTCTTCTGTGTGCAACACAGCTCCTAGTAAATAGAGTAACACAGCCCTTATAGACAACAGGCACAGCACAGCCCAGCACAGCAGCCAGTCCTAGTATGGATGGAGTGGACAACAGCCAGCCCTTACAAGTGATAACAGCCAGCCAGCCCCTATGCAGTATGGATGGACATTAAGCAGCCAGCCTCTGACAAGTGACAACAGTAGCCAGCTACTAAAACACACAGCAACAGCACAGCCCCCTCCTTCCTCTTCACTCTCCACAGCCAGAATGAAAATGGCGGCGATCGTGGGACTTTTTTTCACAATCCTAAACCGCGAGAATCCAACAGTGGGATGATGATGTTTTGCCTCATTTTGAGATCCGAGTCAGGCGGGAAAACCCAAGCCGACTCGTATCTTGGCTCAGATCGCTAAGTTCAGGTGGGTTCAGATCTCTGAGATCTGAACCCGCTCATCTCTAGTTTTTAACAGAGATCACTGCCAGCCCCAGTCTGGAATAGATAACCTCACTGCACAACCTCACTGAAGTGTTCTATTGGTTCTCATCATATACACTCTGATCGGCTGTTTCAGATAAGGCTTTCCTCATGCTACCATGATTTACATTGTGAGCTGAGCTACATCAAAATTATGTATATATATATATATATATATATATATATATATATATTAGGGGTGAGCGGGTTTGGATTTCTGAAATCCGAATCCCCCCGAGCCCCCCCAATCTGAGTCCGAACCGAGTCAGGCTCGACTTTTCCCGCCTGACTCGGATCTGAAATCGAGGCAAAACGTCATCATCCCGCCTTCCGGGTCTCGCGGGTTTTGGATCCTATATAAGGTACCCGCGTCGGCGCCATTTTCTCACTCGGCTGTGGACAGTGAAGAGGGAGGGTGGGAGTTAGGACTGGCTGGGCTGTGTAGTATAATGTAGTGTAGTGCAGAGTAGTGTTGTGCTGTGCTGTGCTGCGCTGTGCTGCTGTTGTCCATAGGGGCTGTGTCCACTACTTCAAAGTCCATAGGGGCTGGCTGGACTGTGTTGTGCAGTCAGTTGTCCATAGGGGCTGTGTCCACTCCAAAGTCCTGTGCAGTATCCCAGTCCCAAAGGGGTGCTGTAGTGTTGTCCAGGGGGTGCTCTGTCCGTCAGGGGTGCTGCCCCCAAGTGCTAAAAAAAAATTTTTTTTTTCTGTGTTTGTGAATTGTGTGCGCAGTAGCCGCACGTGCATCAACAAAGTAGTGCCAAGCGTGCGCCTGTGTCATAAGTAAAGGGCCGGCTGGCTTGACCGTTAAAGGGTGCTGTAACCCCCAAAGTACAATCCAAACCAAATAAAAAAATATTTTCTGTGTTTGTGAATTGTGTGCGCAGTAGCCGCATGTGCATCAACAAAGTAGTGCCAAGCGTGCACCTGTGTCATAAGTAAAGGGCCAGCTGGCTTGACCATTAAAGGGTGCTGTAACCCCCAAAGTACACTCCAAACCAAATAAAAAAATATTTTCTGTGTTTGTGAATTGTGTGCACTGTGGCTGCACGTGCATCAACAAAGGAGCAGTGCCAAGCGTGCGCCTGTGTCCCATAAGTAAAGAGCCGGCTGGCTCATTTCTTAAAGGGTGGTGTAACCCACAAAGTGCACTACTCTCCAGCAAAAATAAAAAAATATTTTCTGTGTTTGTGTGCGCCTTAGCCGCACGTATATATCAATATAACATAAATGGAGGACCAAACTTTCTCCGATAAAAATAAAATAGGGAAAGATCAAGAACCACTTCCTCCTAGTGCTGTTGCTGCAGCTGGGAGTTGTTCATCATCCCAGAGAGGAAGTAGGAACACCACTACTTTTACTAAACAATTGACACTCCAACAGTCCCTAGCGATGAGGATGAAGTACGACAGCAGTCATCCTGAAGCAAAACTTATAACTGAGGCCTTGACTGCTATGTTGGCGTAAGACGTGCGTCTGGTATCCGCCATTAGTGCAGTGGGATTTAGACAATTGATGGAGGTAGTGTGTTCCCGGTTCCAAATCCCGTCTAGATACCACCTGCATCCCCAAAGAAGCAGCGACATGCGTACGTCTGTCTGTTAAAGGGTGGTGTAACCCTCAAAGTGCGCTCCACAAACAATAAAAAATTCTTCTTTTTTTTTCTGTCTTTGTGAATTGTGTGGGCTGTAGCCGCACTTGCATCCTCAAAGCTGCAGCGACAAGCGTGCCTCTGTCTGTTAAAGGGTGGTGTAACCATCAAAGTGGTCCAAAAAATAAAAAACTATTTTTTTTATGTGTTTGTGACTTGTGTGCGATGTAGCCGCATGTGCATCAACACAGTAGCAGCGCCAAGCGTGCGCCTGTGTCATAAGTCAAGGGCCGGTTTGGACATCTGGTCCGGACTGAAGGACATGCCAACAATTTCTGACAAGTCTACTGTCACTGCATATTATACTGTCCTCAAAGCAGCAGCGACAAGTGTGCGTCTGTCTGTTAAAGGGTGGTGTAACCCTCAAAGTGTGCTCCACAAACAATAAAAATATTCTTCTTTTTTTTTCTGTCTTTGTGAAATGTGTGGGCTGTAGCCGCACCTGCATCCTTAAAGCAGCAGCGACAAGCATGCATCTGTCTGTTAAAGGGTGGTGTAACCCTCAAAGTGCGCTCCACAAACAATAAAAAAATTCGTCTTTTTTTTTCTGTCTTTGTGAAATGTGTGGGCTGTAGCCTCACCTGCATCCTTAAAGCAGCAGCAACAAGCGTGCGTCTGTCTGTTAAAGGATTACATCAGTGACAGCATCCAAGTAGGCATGTCAGACAGTCCGTACCTGTACTGGCAGGAAAAAGAAGCAATTTGGAGGTCCCTGTACAAACTGGTTCTATTTTACCTGAGTTGCCCCCCCTCCAGTGTGTACTCCGAAAGAGTGTTTAGTGCAGCCGGGAACCTTGTCAGCGAAAGGCGTAGGAGGTTGCTTCCACAAAATGTGGAGAAGATGATGTTCATAAAATGAATTATCAACTCTTCCAGGGAGACCTGCCTCCAGAACGTACAGAGGGACCTGTGGTTGTGGATTCCAGCTGGGATGAATTAATACTCTGTGAGGATGAGGATGTACACAACACTGAAGAGGGTGAGGAATCGGTGGATGAGGAGGATGAGGACGACATCTTGCCTCCGTAGAGCCAGTTTGTGCAGGGACAGATTAATTGCCAGCTTGTTTTGTGGGGGCCCAAACGAACAAATCATTTCAGCCACAGTCATGTGGCAGACCCTGGCGCTGAAATGTTTGGTTAGTTAAAGTGTGCATGTCCTGTTTATACAACATAAGGGTGGGTGGGAGGGCCCAAGGACAATTCCATCTTGCACCTCTTTTTTTCTTTGAATTATGTACTGTTTGGGGCCTAGTTTTTCAAACTGCCATCCTGTCTGCCACTGCAGTGTCACTCCTAGATGGACCACGTGTTTTGTGCCGCCCACTCGTATCTCTTAGCATAGTCATCCAGCTACCTCGGTGCAATCTTTTGGATATAAAAACACTATTGTGAGGTGTGAGGTGTTCAGAATAGACTGTAAATGAGTGGAAATTAAGGTTATTGAGGTTAATAATAGCACAGGAGCAGAAAAACACACAAATTCTGTGATTTTTGCTGTTTTTATGCTTTTTAAAAAAAAAATACAGATCCAAAACACAAAACCCAGAACCCAAAACATGGAAGGGTGGTTTTGGCAAAACCAATCCAGATCCAAAACATGAAGAAAGATATATATATATATATATATATATATATACACATACACACACACACACTGGTGGCCAAAATTGCCCACACATTTTGAAATTTGAATGTTTATCAACTTTGAATGCTTATAAAAACTGTTTTACTTCACGTAGTGCAATGATTCATATATCAAATGAAAGGAAATTTAATGCTGAATTCAACACAATAAACAGAGGTCAAATATTTGCATTACATGGGAAGTTATGCCGTGAAAATAACACTTAGGACAGTAACATCATAAGTACACAGGGATTTTCACCCTATCAGTATTTTGTTGGGTATCCTTTATTTTTTAACTCTGCTTATTGTGTTGAATTCAGCATTAAATTTCCTTTCATTTGATATATGAATCATTGCACTGCATGAATTGTGAATATAGGAACTAGAAAAGAAATTCCTTTGTGGGGCACTCACAGATCTGAATGTATATTATAATTATAATACTTTATTTTATTTTTCGGGGAAATAACATGTAAACTAAAATAGAACTTTTATTATTCTTGTCTAAAATATTAAAGTTGCGAAATATGAATAAATCAAAATAAAATTCTTAACCACAATGTGTTGTCTCTATTAATGCCTCTGTCTGTACTTCCAATTTACATAGCTCAATGGCCTAATAGTCTATAAGTCAGACGGGTGTCTATAGAATATGGGACATATGATACATATAATAGTGAGACTACTCAATAATAATTTAATAAGCAATATCACCATTTAGTAAATAGGATTTCACTAATACTCAACATGACATAGTCAATTGAGTATAATCAGTGCTGCTATGTTAAGCAGAATAACAGAATAATAGTACTTTTAAATAGAATTTTTATTGACACATATATATAGGATGATTAGTTATAACCATAGATCCTTAGTCAGGGAACAAACAACTTGTTTGTCCCACAGTGAAATACAAATGGAAAAAAATCCAAAATATAATACAAACATATTGGACCACCTTAACATTAGATCCTGACCTGAAAAGGAATCTTGGACCAAGAGCACAGATCAGTTGGAGGCGATCTCCCAGTTTCAGGGATAAGTTGGTACATAGCCATTTCTCCAATACGAAATGTAAGAAACCAGTAGTGGAAGGGTCCTTTAAATGTGGGAACTGCAAGACTTGTACCTATATACAAAAAAACACAGAATTTATGGATAAATTCCATAAAATTCATAAGATCAAACAGTTTATCAACTGTAATACATCAGGGGTGGTATATTGTATTACATGTCCATGTAACAAAAGGTATATTGGAATGACAACTAGACCCCTTAAGCAAAGGATTTTAGAGCATATAGGTACAATAAGGAATGCTGAAACAGACTTGAGAAAATGTAGGAAATAGACCACGGTGGCTAAAAACTTTTATGAGGTACATCAAGGAAATTACACCACTCTGAGGGCCTTTGGACTGGAACAACTTAACCTGGGCATAAGAGGTGGCAACATCACACAAGAACTCTTAAAGAGAGAGAGTTTTTGGACATTCACGGTGGGAGGCCTTCAACCTGATGGTCTAAATGAACATATATTCTATGGGGCATTTTTATAATGCCTCGCGTATATCTCTAATTTGATATGTTTATTGGTTATTATTTTATTATTAATATATACATCTTGGACTTTGGCATAGTGTCTGTAGGTTTTTGATCACATGTTTTTGTTTTTTTGTTTTTTCACGTTTTAGAGTATTAATACTCATTTTTTTCACAGTCACTTCACATTTATCTTTTTTATGTTTTAATATTATACAAGATTTATTATAATAAGATAATATATATTTTTATATATCTATATTATTTTTAGTTTGGTCACTTATTCACTTTATTCAGATTATTTCTGATCTTCATATTTCACACTTGTGTTAGAACACAGTTATGAGATTATATTCCTCTCATATTAATTTTACTGTATTTATTTATTATTTCTGTCTAGGATGTTTAGATAGGCTAAAGGGGATTAATAATACATCCTCCCATTATTTTAGTAAGTTTCTTCATAATATTTTATTTTTATTTTGTATTTTTCTTTTTGCATATTTTATATATATTTTTTATATTTTTCTTTGTATTTTTCTTTGTACTATTATATATAAAAACTTTTTTTTTAATTTATGATATTTATTATTAAAATATAAATATATATGGGATGTGTGACACTCTGAGAATGATATTTACTCATGATTTCATCACATGAATATATTCCCTAAGAGAGGATGTACATAGGATAGCTTGAAAATATGATCATAGGCTATTATAATAACCTAATGGTTCACCTGGTTCAAGGATTATTACTCTCTACATTACTGAGTGGTATGAGTAGGGACCAATGGGAAGGCTGATAGCCTGATCCGATTGGTCCCTGCATGAGTCATTCAAAAGGAGAGACACGGACTGTCCTTTGTTTACATATGTGTTTGCCAAATAGAATAGTGCTTAGATCTTCTTGCATGTATTAAAATAAGCTTAGTGGATAATGTCAGCAAGAGAACCATGTATATTTTTTTGTTTTCAATGTCTTTCTCCTGTATTTTGAGTAGCATGATCAAGAACCAATGGAGAAGCTGACAGGCTGATTTGATTGGTCCCTACTATAATCAATCATAAGGAGAGATATGGATTGGCCGCTATACGTGTCCATCAAACAAAATAGCGCTCGGATTGGTTGAGTAGCGTTTTTAAGTATTGTCAACCAAAGACACTTGTTGATCCTATGAATAAGCAGATAATGCAAAACGCGCGTCAGGAGACACGCTGCACATGCTACTGAGTGTGGGCTTCGTTTTCAAGTGAAAATCACAAATATGTTGATGTATATGTTGTTCTAAATGCCCCTGGGTGTCTATTAGATGTAGGGACTTTGTCAGTGCTGCGAGTGATTCACAGCATAGGAGAGAGGCTTGGAGTTACATGTGTAGCAAGCCGATACATGTGACCAACATAGTAGCTGTGGAGTGAGATTTTGATACACTGTATCACGGCAGTAGTAGTGCAGATTTGACATATTGCTAATATCTGCCACACTACTACAATAAGGATGGCAATGATATTAAGTATCGAACTCCAGTGATACTATTACAAAATTGTTATCTCATTATATTCTGAGTTCATTACTCCCCATTTATAGAGGGAGTTAATATCAGTTCAATCAATTAACCCTGTGATTCATAATATGTATTTGACTGTGGAGATAGGAGAGGGACAAACAACTTGTTTGTTCCCTGACTAAGGATCTAGAGTTATAACTATTCATCCTATATATATATGTCAATAAAAATTCTATTTAAAAGTACTATTATTCTCCTTAACATAGCGGCACTGATTATACTCAATTGACTATGTCATGTTGAGTATTAGTGAAATCCTATTTACTAAACGGCGATATTGCTTATTAATTTATTATTGAGTAGTTTCACTATTATATGTATCATATGTCCCATATTCTATAGACACCCGTCTGACTTATAGACTATTAGGCCATTGAGCTATGTAAATTGGAAGTACAGACAGAGGCATTAATAGAGACAACACATTGTGGTTAAGAATTTTATTTTGATTTATTCATATTTCGCAACTTTAATATTTTAGACAAGAATAATAAAAGTTATATTTTATTTTACATGTTATTTCCCCGAAAAATAAAATAAAATAAAATAAAGTATTATAATTATAATATACATTCAGATCTGTGAGTGCCCAACAAAGGAATTTCTTTTCTTCTTCCTATATTTGTACTGTTGTCTGATTCCAGGGTGCACCTCCCTTGATAATACATTATTTTCATCATCTTATTAAAATAGGGAAAGATCTGATATACAATTGTATATTTCTGTGCGGATAATCTATTTTTTACTGCGTGAAGTGTAACAGTTTGTATAAGCATTCGAAGTTGAAAAACATTCAAATTTCAAAAAGTGTCCACAATTTTGGCCACCACTGTATGTATGTATGTATACATATATATATATATATATATATATATATATATGCAGCAAATGGTTTTCATACAACTGTATGATGTGTCGGTCTGGCTTTTATACATTTGACCACTGAAAGCTAGTAACTCTATTAATTGAGACTAGTATGCAAATGTAATGTAACAAATAATTGTGTATTGAGTGAGTATCATAAATAGCATATTTCTTCTATCCAAAATTATACACAAATATGTTTCAAAAGGGCATTCCTTAAACACTCACTGCATCTATTTATTTTTTAGAATGTGGCAACTTAAAAACCATAAATTAAACATTATTAAACAATTTATAATTTATATACGTTACTAAAAATATGAATGCAGAGATCAGTTATATATATTTAGAAACATATGTTAAGCCTCCAGCCATGGCAAGACAACTCTTCTCTGGTGGACCTACGCTACTGTGCATGATAAGTTACTACTTTGGGTCATACATTTATGCATTTCTAAATTGAAAGCCAAAAGCCAACTCAACATTTCCTCCAATAGGACACTACAAACATCAGTATACCCTCCAACTAAGGGCCTGATTCAGGCCCGCTCGCGAGCGGGTCGATGTTAGGCCACTGCAAATGCGCACGCCGGAGCCAGCTCCGATGTGCGCATGCACGAGACCCGGCTCCATCTCTCTGGGTCTCGCACCAAAAGGGGGCAGCAGTTGATTTTGATCGACAGCTCGCACCGTTTTGGAGGCGTGGGGGTGGCTTCACAAATGGAGGCATTCCCATGCGAACTCCTGCCGTTTGTGGGCAGCCCCACTGACATCACCAGTGATGTCAGTGGGAGAGCTTCTGGCTCTATAAGAGCCAGAAGCTCTCTGGGGCTTGCGGCCACAAGACCCTACCACAAGGGTCTCATCGCAACCATCGCGACCATCATCCTGGCTGCTTGCAATAGCTGTGAGTGGTAACCCACAGCTATGCGAGCGGTCAGGAGGCCGCTCCAAAAAAAAAAAGCCCTGATTCAGAGCGTCTGGCTCTGAATCAGGCCCTAAGTTCCCATCCATGCCTCTCAGAACAGTCAGAGACAGAATGGTAGTTTCTCAAATGAATTTAAATCAATCAATCTGTCTATTTCTAGGTACATGCAAAATTTCTTCCACAACCAATAGTTCAACCGATATAGAAGTAAAATTAAAAAAATCCACGATAGGTGAAAGTGATGTAGTACAGTAGTTCAGTATTTATAGCTGAGAATGTACTGTAGTGATATAATATCCATTGTAATTATGAGTACATAGTTCATTGGATGGACAGAACTAAGGGCCTGATTCAGAGGCATTCGCAAAAAGTGAGCGCTCGCTCTGAATCAGGGCGGCCGCTTGATTTTTAGTTGCGGCCTCCTGGCCATTCGCATAGCTGTGGGTTACCACCCACAGCTTATGCGAGCGGCCAGGTGATGGTCGCGATGGTCAAGACCATCGCGACCATCGGGCTTGCGACGAGACCCTTGCAGTAGGGTATCGTTGCCGCAAGCCCCAGTGGACTTCCTGCTCTAATAGAGCAGGAAGTCCACCTACTGACATCACGAGTGATGTCAGTAGGGCCACCCCACAAGAGGCAGGCATTCCTGCAGGAACAATATATATAAAAGCAGTCGTGGTGATAATCTGGCAACAATTAAACATTCAAGTCAATACACCGAATTCTGAACCTAAACGGTTTTTATTAAAAGAAGTAAATCACACAAAGGATCTAACATGTGCTGCAATTAAAAAAAGAACAATGCCTATTTTAATTAATATAAAACAGTTTTAACAACCTGCAACAATGACATAACAATGCAAATATTATATTAGTTATATGATCCCCTGTTGTTTGAAGGGTAAACGTGGCAGGATATCCAGAGATGGTGGAAAAATGGGCTCCAGCATGTAGTGAATAGAAGCAACTGAAGGGGGGAGTAAAAATGGGGGGAAAAGTTGGTATACCCCAATACCTCCTTGGTATTGTGCTCAACCTCAATGTGACAGGGAGCGACTTAATTTGTGAACACGGAGTTATTAACCAATATTATAGGGTGAAAAGTACCTCAGCATAGTCCTGTCTGCTCCAGCAGAATCTATGGACTAAATAAATGAAGTATTCCTCCGTGTAACCTCGTCTGCTCCGGCAGGAGTGGTGAACAATCCCCAGGTGCTTCTCAAAGTGTACCTACTGCTCCTGTTGTCTTAGGGCAGTACCATCAGGTGAAGAAACGGTCTCCGTCCTCCGTCTCTATCCTCTCAGCTCGCGCCGGCTCAAATGAATGTGCAGGCACAGACGTGAAGGTAATCACCTGATGTCTGTATGGCAGCTGACTTGCGGAGGTTCTGATAGAAGGGGAGCCAGTTGCCGTGAAGGGGCAACAATAGAAGCTGGATCCTGACAGTCCCAAGGGGTATAAACCAGCGGCTACGCATTTCAACGTTTCGTAGGCGCTGGTTTATACCCCTTGGGACTGGGACTGTCAGGATTCAGCTTCTATTGTTGCCCCTTCACGGCAACTGGCTCACCTTCTATCAGAACCTCCGCAAGTCAGCTGCCATACAGACATCAGGTGATTACCTTCACGTCCATGCCTGCACATTCATTTGAGCCGGCACGAGCTGAGAGTACGGAGACGGAGGACGGAGACCGTTTCTTCAACTGACGGTACTGCCCTAAGACAACAGGAGCAGAAGGTACGCTCTGAGAAGCACCTGGAAATTGTTCACCACTCCTGTCAGAGCAGACGAGATTACATGGAGGAATACTTCATTTATTTAGTCCATAGATTAAGCCGGAGCAGACAGGACTATACTGAGGTACTTTTCACCCTATAATATTGGTTAATAACTCCGTGTTCACAAATTAAGTCGCTCCCTGTCACATTGAGGTTGAGCGCAATACCAAGGAGGTATTGGGGTATACCAACTTTTCCCCCCATTTTTCCTCCTCCCCTCAGTTGCTTCTATTCACTACATGCTGGAGCCCGTATTTCCATCATCTCTGGATATCCTGCCACGTTTACCCTTCAAACAACAGGGGATCATATAACTAATATAATATTTGCATTGTTATGTCATTGTTGCAGGTTGTTAAAACTGTTTTATATTAATTAAAATAGGCATTGTTCTTTTTTTAATTGCAGCACATGTTAGATCCTTTGTGTGATTTACTTCTTTTAATAAAAACCGTTTAGGTTCAGAATTCTGTGTATTGACTTGAATGTTTAATTGTTGCCAGATTATCACCACGACTGCTTTTATATATATTGTAGCTTTTTCTTTATGAGGCTGACTACCTCATTCAGTCATTAGGAGATAATTGGTATTTTTAACTTAAAGAAGCACCGTGGTTTCTTGTTTATTTAATTCCTGCAGGAATGCCTCCGTTTGCCCAAATGCCTTCCAAACGGGGCGAGCCGTCGATCAACATCGACAGCCGCCCCTTTTGGATGTGAGCACCGGAGCGAGTGCTTTTTGCACTGCCTAGCAGATGACCCGCTTGCGAGCGGGTCTGAATCAGGCCCAAAGTACAATGTGTATGTAACTGGAAGCTCAGAGCATGCCAGTTGAGTAAGTTTCATAAAAGAAACTTTACATGTAAATTATTTTTAATCGTTTATTTTTTTAATTATTATGCTAAGTACAAGTTTATATTCATGTTTTCTTTGAATAGGTAGAGTAAATAAGGAAGTACACTTTTTTTCACTATATGAATGGGCTAAATTAATTGTAATCTCTTTAAAGACTGCTTGATTATTTCTGTTCTTTTCAACATCTTTTCTTATATTGTACTTATTTCATACTTAGTATCATTACTTTCTGTTTAATCAGGTTTTATTATGGCTTTTAATTACTGTATCATTGTGTGTAATGTAAGAGAAGAAACAGAGGCTTCTGTTATACAGTATGTGTTAGCTGGCAAAAATTACCCTTGAATGTTCAATAATTAATTATATTTACATATGGGTTGTCGGATTAATGATATGCTTTCTACAGGTGGAATACAATATACCCTGCCAAAAAAAACCTCAGTACATGATTATCAAGAAATTAGTGACACTCATTGCAACCTTTACTATTATATATCTGATCATCCATCCATGAGGACACAATCAAGCAGATCACTCAATTGGTTTCAGAAGAAATTAGAACAAGTTTCCCTGGGGGAACACATGTCAAGAGCTGTAAAATTGTAAGCAAGATTTTGGAAAATTTCAATATATTCATCAGGTTATCCTTCCCTTTCCAGCCATTTCCAAGACTCTTCAAAAAAAACAGGTAAAAACATGCTGGCTGTATTCTTGTTTGTCAAGGAAAATTGTTCTCAGCGCTTGCTCCACGCCTAAGCTAAATTACCACCACACCTGCTGCAGGGTAATTGAGAGGTAAATGCCCACCTCATGCAAATCACTAAACCATACAAATCTACTTATGCGCTGGTATGATTGGTATATTCATAAAAAATAATGTATTCAATAATACATGTCCCATAAAATCAAGTCAATACCAACTTGTAAAAGAATAGCAGCATTGAGTTACTTTCACACATGAGTACATTAATTACACACAAACTTGGCAACATTAAATTGAGTCAGTAAAAAAGAAAAAAGAAAATGACCGTAATTTAGCAGAATAGCTTGAGTATGTTAATAAATGTCCAAAGTCCAACCTTCTGTACCAATAGTTGTATTTGTGCAGATGATAAAACACACTAGTATTGTAAAAAAAAGGAGAACAGTCTTATTAAAATTTATTTGACTTTTTATAAATTTGTTAACAGTGGAAATGCCTTTAGTGTAGTATATAGGTATGGGAACCAGGACTTAGATGCTGAGAACAGACATATTGTAATGAGCCTCTGTGCGTATAAATGTCCTTGTTTAACAAGAGCTCACCTGTAGTTAGCACACAGCGCAAGCTTCACCCACTGTGGGTCTTACTATACAAGCGGGTCAATATATTTTGCTGGCTGGTGTACGTGAGGCCTCTGCTGGTACCTGGTTTGTTTACCTGTGTAACACTCGCTGATAATTAGCATCACTGGTCAGCTGCAGGAACAAATCATCTATCTGCTAGCCGGCCGCAGTCTCTGCCAGGTGGGTG
This sequence comes from Taudactylus pleione, assembly GCA_031769625.1. Classification (NCBI taxonomy): domain Eukaryota; kingdom Metazoa; phylum Chordata; class Amphibia; order Anura; family Myobatrachidae; genus Taudactylus; species Taudactylus pleione. The sequence goes on from JAUIMM010000258.1 coordinate 5,997,437, forward strand.
TTTCAATAAGCTCACCACTGCGGCTGTTGGTTCCGGTATGTCAGTGTCTACACGTGCTGGATGAATCGTCAAAGAAAACAGAACAACTATGCATTTCGGTCACCCCTGTGACCTTTTTCAAGTTGATTGCTCTTCCTCTATCCATAGTGCTATAAATAGCAAAGCCTTTGATTTGATTGGATGTTTGTGAATTGAAACACGTGATTAACTCTCTAAGTGTTGTTAAAAATTCATTTGTTATATATATATATATATAAAATCTTCATATATATATATAATAAAGTCCAACAAGGACAAAATCCAGCACACCGTTTAGAAAAAGTTAGTACATTTAATGAAAAATATCTTCAGGGTTTTAAGAGAAGACATAGCATAACAACACATAGGTTGCTGTATGATACTCAGCACATAGTTATCAGTTAAGGTAGCATCCAAACTGCTCAGGGAGCCATGCTCAAAACCTGATAGGTCCTGACAGCTGTTTTGTGCCTCCTTCATCAGGGGAGGCAGTCCCCTGATGAAGGAGGCACAAAACAGCTGTCGGGACCTATCAGGTTTTGAGTATGGCTCCCCGAGCCCTTTGGAGGCTACCTTAACTGGTTACTATGTGTTGAGTATCATAACCTATGTTTTGTTATGCTATGGCTGGTCTTAAAACGCTGTGTCACAATCCTGGCTAGTTTTTACCTTTTGAGACTTACCTCTGCCAGCTGATCCATGGATCTGTGGTTGTAATTCCCCTGGGTGATCTGCTCTGGCTGAATCATGCTGGCTGTGACAACCCTGTGTGTGAAGACTGCTCTCCTTCTCACACTGATTAATCTGTGAGCATTGCTAGTCTTAATTGGAATCACAGGTGTGGTCCTGATTCTCAAGGGCTGCAGAGATGATTACTCCCTCTGCATGTTGTGCCTTGCTCCACTCTGAATGCCACTGCCAGACCACCTGTCTGTATCCACCAATCGCTGCCAGAATCTAGGTATATAGATCCTCCTCTAATAGCACTCAGTGCTTGAACATCTTGTTACATCCTGTGGTGTACTACTTGTGATATAGCTGTACCTCTGTGTACCAGTATGTCCCAGGCTCCTGCTGGTTCCTAGACCAGTGTTATTCATAAGCCTGCTGCGTTCATCTATCCACGCTACCATCTCTCACCTATGGCCCCCAGGCCACTCCAAGTAGCTTCCACGCTGCCAGCTTCTCCACATGGTTCCCAGGCCACACCAATTAACTTCCAGCTACCATCTCTCACCTACGGCTCCCAGGCCACTCCAAGTAGCTTCCACGCTGCCAGCTTCTCCACATGGCTCCCAGGCCTCACCAAGTAGCTTCCATGCTACCATCTCTCACCTACGGCTCCCAGGCCACTCCAAGTAGCTTCCACGCTGCCAGCTTCTCCACACGGCTCCAAGGCTGCACCAAGTAGCTTCCTTGCTACCATCTCTCACCTACGGCTCCCAGGCCGCTCCAAGTAGCTTCCACGCTGCCAGCTTCTCCACACGGCTCCCAAGCCACTCCAAGTAGCTTCCACGCTTCCATCTCTTACCTATGGCTCCCAGGCCGCTCCAAGTAGCTTCCACGCTGCCAGCTTCTTCACACGGTTATCCTGCCTCTCCACATAGCCACCCAGCTACCAGCGTCTACCCACGGCTATCCAGTCACTCCACCTAGCCACCCAGCTACCAGCATCTACCCATGTCTTTCCAGCCTCTCCACGTAGCCACCCAGCTACCAGCGTCTACCCACGGCTATCCAGCCACTCCACGTAGCCACCCAGCTATCAGCGTCTACCCACGGCTATCCAGCCGCTCCATGTAGTCACCCAGCTACCAGCGTCTACCCACGGCTATCCAACTATTCCACGTAGCCACCCAGCTGGATTTTGTCCTTATTGGTCTTTATTGTAACAATTGATGTTGTCCAGCACCTGGATTCTGGATATTTCAAGTGATGTGTGCGTTCTATTTTTTCCTATATATATATATATATATATATATATATATATATATATATATACATATATATATACTGTATCGATTATGAATGCCCCTTTTGTTATATATATATATATATATATATATAAATATATATATAACAAAGGGGGCATTCATAATTGATTGGTGTACTAAATACATTTTATATTTTAATTATAATATGTCATATTAATAATAATTAAATTAATCATTTAGGCAAAGTTCAATCATGGGTCACAAATAATTCTCTCCCTCCAATGGACTTTATTGAGAATCCTTTAAAGGTAAATATACTAATAATAATGATATTCTAAAGATCATAATAATAAATTAGAATATATGTTCCAAAAAATCATGCGCATATATACATGTATACATACAATACCTTAAATATATACATATATACATGTACACATGCTTAAACACACACAAGATCTATCCACCAAAAAGGTTCATATAGAAAGTATGTACATAAATATATGGGATGTAGTCATGAGACCAGCGGCCGCATGGCCTCCGGTCTCAATCTCGACACTGTAATCCCGGCAAGGGATTTAACATAGGCATTGACATGCTGATGCCTATGTTAATCCTGACATTGGTACGCTGCGAGGACTCTGGACCGATCGTCCTCTGCCGGGGGTGAGTATACACTTAGCTGAGGATGGAGGGGTTAGGTTTAGGAACCCCATGGTAACATGGTTAGGCACCTGCCCCGGGAAGGTTAGGGTTAGGCTAGTGGAAGGGGGTTTTGGTTTAGGCACTAGGGGGAGGTTAGGGTTAGGCACCACCCCGGGTAGGTTAGGCTAGGGTGCGGGGAGGGGGAGTTAGGTTTATGCACTAACGGGGGGAGGTTAGGGTTAGGTTCTAGGGGGGAGATTAAGGTTAAGCACACCTAAGGGAGGGTTAGGGGAGGGACAGTATACTTACCTGCGCTGTCTAAATTTTCACCTATCGGGCTGCTGGCATCAGGATTTGAACTGCCTGGCTGACGTCCGATGGTCATTCATACTGATTCCAAATATATGTATGCATCTAAATACACACACATATGCACAGACTGGTGCTATCATAGATATATTTTTTACCAATATAGACAAGTGTTATTATATAACATTCTTGTCCATAAATATACATCTTAATACTTTATCTGGATTGTCTCTTTACATCCGTTGCATATAATACCACTCTATACAAGAATAGGACACACAGAGAATTTGTTCAAATAGCAGAAATAATTTATACTAGAACACATATAATAATAGTGTCACAGTAAGGATTGTTTATTTATTTTTTCGTAGGTATAATTATAAACACATCTATATAAGGATTATAAGGCTATATATATATATATATATATATATATGTGTGTAGCAGAAGAGGAAGAAGGGGTGGATGTAAGAAACCTAAAGAAAAGAAACCTGAGGTATTAGTTAGTAATACGGTCCTGAAAAGTAGAGGTATTTTCAACTTGTCTAGCCATAAATTTACGAAGGTTGAAACCTCATTACTTAGTAAGGGATTTTCTTTTGCCCCCGTTGCTAAAGCTGATAACTTTCAAATGTTTGTTGATTTAAGTAAATTCACTAGAAAACTCACGCTCAAACGACATTTTTGAAAAAAGATACAGGAATCCTAAAAAATTATGAAGCAAGATCTAAGTCAGGTTTGAAGTTACCATCCAAATTCAATCCCTTAGAGTCAAAAAGCACTCAAATAGAAACCTTTCATGAATTAGTAAAAAGAGATCTATGTCATGCAGAACATCCTAAGTCTTCTAAGTCTAATTTGACGAATTTTGAGATACAAGCCCTGAAAACACTCAAAAATGATGAGTCTTTAGTTTTCAAACAGGCAGATAAAGGTGGGGACTTGGTTGTTATGAATCGGCCTAATTATGAAAAAGAGGCATTAAGGCTTCTTAAAGATCAAGTCTCATATAGAATTCTAAAACAGGACAGCACCACAAATTATGTAGATGAATTGAGAGTCATCCTAGTGGATGCATTACATAAAGAAGTCATCAATAAGGAGGAATATCAGTATCTCATTAAGAACAATCCAGTGGTGGCCACATTTTATTGCTTACCAAAAATACACAAGCAGTTAATCAATCCCCCGGGGAGACCAATTGTGGCAGGGATTGACTCTTTAACATCAAATTGCTCTGAGTACGTAGAATTCTTCCTTAATAAATATGTAAAGGGTTTGAAATCTTATGTTAAGGATACAACTGGTATTCTGCAGATAATGGAAAATATAGAGTGGAATGAGAACTATAAATGGGCCACAATAGATGTGCAGTCTCTCTATACGTCAATACCACACAATAAAGGTATAGAGAGCTGTAGAGAATTTTTAGAGGCGGATATAACCCTGGTCCCTACACATAAGGACTTTATTTGCACATTAATGAGCTTTATATTAAGCCATAATTATTTTACATTTCTTGAGAATTATTACTTGCAAACAGTAGGGACAGCTATGTGGACTGTTTTTGCTCCCAGCTTCGCCAATCTCCATATGGGAAGTTGGGAGCAGAAATGTCTACGGAGTACACTCTTTCTCTAGTAACCTGATTGCCTATTATAGATACATTGATGACATCATCATAATATGGGATGGTGAAACAGAAGAATTTGTGAGTTTTATGTTGTATCTAGGGGATAATGATTATAATTTAACATTCACACATAAGATCAATACCAAAGAAATTGAGTATCTAGATTTGGTATTGAGTGGAGAGGGGAGAAGTGTTGTTAGTCGGAATTATGTGAAGAAAGTAGATACCAACAGTTATGTCCACTATAAAAGTGGACACATGAGAAAGTGGAAGACTAACATACCCTACTCCCAATATTGCAGGACTCGTAGAAATTGCAGTTCTGATATGGAGTTTAATGAACAACTGCAAATCTTTTCAGACAGATTTCGGGGTAGAGGTTACCCAGACACACTCATTGCAAATGCAGAAGAACGGGCAAAGGGCATTGATCGTAAAGATCTCCTTATCTATAAGAATAAGATATCAGCTGATGAAACTAATGAAGTTATCTTTGTGACTCAATATAATGAAAAAGAAAAGGAGATTAGGAACATTCTTAACAAACATTGGCAAATCTTGAAAACTGATCCAGTCCTGAGCTCATTCCTGCCAGAAAAAACAAAAATAGCTTTTAGAATAGTGAGAACTTTAAAGGACCATCTGGCACCAAGTCTTTTAAAACCTAGTGATAATAATATTAAATCTTGGCTTGGTAACTTAAAAGGTTTTTTTAAGTGTAATATGTGTAATGTTTGTAAATATGTGAGTCAAAATAGTCATCAGTTTTTAATTTTAATAATACCAAAGAGTATAAAATAAAGAGTCATATGAATTGTATTACCACTTGGGTTATATATCAGTTGGAATGTCCGTGCCATTTGAAATATATTGGCAAAACTAAGAGAGTTTTAAAATTACGTATACAGGAGCACATAAGGGGTATCAAAAATAAGGTTCAGAACCATTCGGTACCTAAACATTTTTTGAAGTACCATAACTCCGATCCTTCCTTTTTAAAATATAAGGCAATAGAGCATGTACAACTAGGCTCAAGAGGGGGGAGATCGAGATAAATAACTCTCTCAAAGGGAGATGTTTTGGATATACTCCTTAAATACTATGTGTCCATACGGACTGAATGAATCATATGAAATTACACCCTTTTTATAATCGTTATTGTAAATCCCTTTGTTTTGTTTTATTCATTATTTTTATTGTATTATATGCATTGGATCTATTTACTATATTGTGCATTTTTTAAGGTTTTAGAAACATTTTAATTTTATCTCTATTTATTGTAAGTGTAGAATGCATATGAACCATCTATTTATTGCACTGTTATTATTGTTATTTTTGATTTAATATATGTTTTAAGTATACATGCATCCATGACAAAATGGCGCTGCGCATAGAGATTGCTGGGCTACAAGAAAATGGCAGCCGAAATTAGGTGTATTGTAGCTATGAACGCTGAAATATATAACATCTGTTTCCGGTGTTGAAAGGTTATAAATCAGCCTGTTTACATATAAGAACACCAGCGCTTGCTTACTGTGTCCATTCAGGTACACAGGAGCTTAGCGCAAAACGAGCAATAAGTGTCCTATAGGCTATCGCGAGACTTACTGATCTCGCGCATGCGCAGGGACATTCAAGATGGCGCCGTCCGGCGTTTGTTGCCGGAAATACCATAAATGGTGGTGTTATTAGGCTCTACACTATAAAAGGGGCTCACAGCGAACATTTCTTTCATCCTCCTGACGAAGTCCAACCCAGTGAGCTGGGTATAAGTGATGAAATGCGTTGAGGTGGTGTGCGGTTATCCTATGCCTAGTGTCTCTATATGAGACCCACCTACTTTTAATGTAAGAACTTCATTTGTTTCTCTGTTTGTTTATTTTATTTTGTTTCAATAAAATCTCAAAAAATTATGATATTTTGAGAGGTCAAATTCTTCCATTTTACCTGCATGTTCCATTATTGAATGTACGGGGAGGAGCGGAACCAAAGTGGTTGTCTCAGAATTCCGAGGGCACCTTTGATAAAGTTACCTGTCAATTCTGGGATTCTTTTTGAGATCGAGTACACGCTGGCTCCATACTAAGACCCCCGATGTGCCTGTTTTATAATTGATGAAGGTACTTGTAATACCTATTTTTGGAAATACAAATATTCTTAAATACTACACCAGAGAGCCCCTTTTCTCACCTCCTTTTTAGATATTCTACTATTTGAGACGATACATCAACAGTCTCCCAGGAGAAAATTGGCGGCCACCTGTCACACGGGGAGTGTATTTTTGAAGAATTCATTTTAAAAAAGGACTGAAACACACAGATATATTGTGGTGCAGCGCTATTAACAGTACCCTTGTTCTGTATATATATATATATACATTATACAATATAATATAAAAAAAAACTTAAATGAAACTCAGTGCAGGCGAGAGGTGCATATCGCCTCAACTGATGAGACAGTTCATATGGAGGTGAGATGCATCCCTGCCCACATTTTATTAATCCACAAACTCCAATGCTTCATTGAGACCATTCAGTTGCAAGGTCTCAAGTCTGAAAATCCATTCAGATCGTAGTCCTTGAGGATTATAGTTGAGTTTCTCTTTATAGTGTCTAAGGACACTATGTGTCTCCATACCTTTTATCGTATTACTGCGATGCTCTTTAAACCTTTTTTTCAGGGTTCAAGTGGTACGACCCACATACTGTTTAGGGCAATCACAAAAAAGAACATATATAACAAAACTAGATTCACAGTTTATGAATTGTTTGATATTAAAATGATTTCCATTTAAAGCACATACTGTATTCTCTCTATTTTTCATATGTTTACAAGGGTGTCCAGTCATTAGGTTTACATTGTCTAGATAGACAATGTTTGGGTAGACAATGGAAAATAGACGGGTAATAGAGAGACAGGGGACTGAAGGTCGACAGGGTCTGAAGGTCGACACACTAAAGGTTGACTAGTAACAAGGACGACAGGTACTGAAGGTCGACAGGCAGTAGGTAGACAGGGACTGAAGGTTGACAGGGTCAGAAGGTCGACACACCAAATGTCGACTGGTAACAAGGTCGACAGGTATGAAGGTCGATCGACAGTAGGTCAACAGATTTAGAATGTCAACACACTAAAGGTCGACTGGTATCAAGGTTGACAGGTATGAAGGTCAACAGGCAGTAGGTCGACAGGGACTGAATGTTGATATAGAGTCAGAAGGTCAACACACTAAAGTTTGACTGGTAACAAGGTCGACATGTACTGAAGGTCGACGTGGTCATTAGGTCAACACTCATATGGTCGACATGCAAATGGTTGACACATGGTTTTTTTTTTTTTTTTAGCCCTAATCTTTACCCTAACCCTCCTCTTGGTGCCTAACCCTAACCCTCCTGGTTCCTAACCCTAACCTTCAGAGTAAGAGCCTAACCCTAACCATTGGGGTAAGTGCCTAACCCTAGCCATCGGAGTAAGAGCCTAACCCTAACCGTCAGAGTAAGTGCCTAACCCTAACCATTGGGATAAGTGCTTAACCCTAACCATCGGGGTAAGTACCTAACTGTCAGAGTAAGTGCCTAACACTAGCCATCAGGGTAAGTGCCTAACCCTAACCATCGGAGTAAAAGCCTGACCCTAACCGTCGGAGTAAGTGCCTAACCCTAACCATCGGGGTAAGTGCCTAACCCTAACCATTGGGGTAAGTGCCTAACCCTAACCATCAGAGTAAGAGCCTAACCCTAACCATCAGAGTAAGTGCCTAACCCTGACACTAACCCTAACCCTAAAAACAAGTGTCGACAATTTGACTATATGAGTGTTGACCTACTGCCTGTTGACTTTGTTACTAGTCGACCCAGTGGAATAAGTCCCTAACCGTCAGAGTAAGTGCCTGACACTAACCCTAACAAACAAAAAACTGTTGACCATTTGACTGTATGAGAGTTTACCTACTGCCTGTCAACCTTGTTACTAGTTGACCCGTCGGTGTAAGTGCCTAACCCTAACCATTGGAGTAAGTGCCTAACCCTAACCCTGACACTAACCCTAATAAAATAAATAAATAAACAAAGTGTCATCCATTTGACTATATGAGTGTCGACCTACTGCCTGTCGACCTTCATACCTATCAACCTTGTTGTGTTGACCTTTAGTGTGTCGACTTTCTGACCCTGTCGACCTTCAGTCCCTGTCGACCTACTGCCTGTCGACCTTTATACCTGTCGACCTTGTTACCAGTCGACCTTTAGTATGTCGAACTTCTGACCCGGTTGACCTTCAGTCCCTGTCGTCCTATAGCCTGTCGACCTTCTGTACCTGTCGACCTATTGCCTATCAACCTTCAGTACCTGTGAACCTTGTTACCAGTCGACCTTTAGTGTGTCGACTTTCAGACCCTGTCGACCTCAGTGCCTATCTATCTATTGCCTTTCTATCTTCCATTGTCTACCCAAACATTGTCTGTCTAGACAATGTAGACCTAATGATCCACACCAGTTTACGAGTTAAGGTCCCCATACATCAGCAACCAGAAAACCACATTTGAACAATTTGAAGATTTCTTGTCCGAATTTAGGATTTCCCAATCTAGCAATCTGCGCCCATATATTACAGATCTATTTCAGTGATTTGCAGTTAATTTTCAGTAAACACAGCTCTGCCAATCTTGAAAGGCCCATCATTTTACTAGTAATGCTCTGCAAATCTGCTGATCATCTCCATACACTAGCAACAGCCCCAATCAATCTATGAAATACAACATGTTGGACAATCGTATTTAACAATTCCAAGGCATTTTAAGGCACCTCGAATGATTGCAACAAAAGTTGCCTAAAGCCTGATGTATGGGAGCCTTAAGGCCTTAAGGCCCCCAATACATCAGCAATCTGAAAACCACAATTGGAGAATTTGAAGATTTGTTGCCTGATTTTAAGATTCCCAATCTAGCAATCTGCGCCCATACATTACAGATCTTTTTCAGTGATTTGCAGATCTTTTTCAGCAAATGCGAATCTGCCAATCTTAAAAGGCCCATCCTTTTACTAGTAACAGACTGCAAATCTGCTGATCTTCTCCATACACTAGCAATCTACAGCCCCAATTGATCTGTAAAATCTAACATGTTGGACAACCTGATTTACCAATTCCAATCAGTTTTTGGTTAAAATCTGTGATCTGTAAAGCCCATACATTGCAGATTTTTTTTACACAATCATCTAAAAATTGCAGAATTGCGACAATTAATTGCTGATGTATAGGGGCCTTTAAGCAGACAGAGCAATCAAACTGCAAGCAAGAGACTTTTACTACTGTACCTATGTGGCAATTTCATGCAATAAATTAAGACCCCCATACATCAGTAATTGATTGTGGCAATTCTGCAATTTGCAGATAATTGTGTAAAAAAAATCTGCAATGTATGGGCTTCACAGATTGCAAATTTCAATAAAAAAGTGATTGGAATTGGTGAATCAGGTTGTCCAACATGTTGGATGTCACAGATCAATTGGGGCTGTGGATTACTAGTGTATGGAGATGATCAGCAGATTTTCAAACTGCTACTAGTAAAATGATGGGCCATACATTACAGATGTTTTTCTGTGATTTACAGATCATTTTCAGCAAACACAGATCTGCCAATCTTGAAAGGCCCATCATTTTACTAGTAATGCTCTGCAAAACTGCTGATCATCTCCATACACTAGCAACAGCCCCAATCAATCTATGAAATACAACATGTTGGACAATCGTATTTAACAATTCCAAGGCATTTTAAGGCACCTCGAATGATTGCAACAAAAGTTGCCTAAAGCCTGATGTATGGGAGCCTTAAGGCCTTAAGGCCCCCAATACATCAGCAATCTGAAAACCACAATTGGAGAATTTGAAGATTTGTTGCCCGATTTTAAGATTCCCAATCTAGCAATCTGCGCCCATACATTACAGATCTTTTTCAGTGATTTGCAGATCTTTTTCAGCAAATGCGAATCTGCCAATCTTAAAAGGCCCATCCTTTTACTAGTAACAGACTGCAAATCTGCTGATCTTCTCCATACACTAGCAATCTACAGCCCCAATCGATCTGTGAAATCCAACATGTTGGACAATCTGATTTAACAATTCCAATCACTTTTTGGTTGCGATCTGTGAAGCCCATACATTGCAGATTTTTTTATACAATCATCTGAAAATTGCAGAATTGCCACAATTGGTTGCTGATGTATGGGGGCCTTTAGACTAAAGAAGATCACTAAATGTATAATTGCATTTAACCCCTTCACTGCTGAGGGTTTTCTCAATCCTGTGATAAGCCCAGTTTTCCACTTTTGCACTTGTCACTTTCAATTATCAATACAGTATCACAAATTTTTTGTACAGTATACCAATAAATTGACCATGTTTTTTCAGAAAACTTTGCATTTTCAAAAAATACCACTAGTTTATTGATTCTTTTAAAACTTAAATAAAATGTAATCAAAATGATGAAAAAAGATTATTTTTTTTAATTGCAAGAAAGTGTACTAAAAGCAAATATGTATATTTATTATTATTCACATTGTTAAGCATTGAGGGTGGGCCTCAATAGAGATATACATTTTAGTTGCAGATTCTGTGTTAGCCACTGTTGACAGCTGTCATGCACTGTTTATATATGCTTGCTGTTTATCCTTTACTTTCACTTTCAAGTAATGTCTCTGTCATGAGCATCCTGGGCCACCATCAGGGGGGTACAACCAGTACTTCTGTACTGGGCCCAGATAACTGAGTCTGCCTGGCTACTGGCAGAGTTAATTGTTAAATTGTCACACTCACATAGGACTGCACAAGCCCCCTTGTGCTGGCCAAAGAGTTATATGAACGAGTCATGACTCATCACAGTCAGCAAATTTATGTGATGAGTGGTGAGGAGTCCTTCATTCATATTAATACCTAAATATTAGCTTAAAAAAAAGATTATAAAGCAATTATTTTACATTTAAATAAACGCTTTAATTAAATTTGGGTGCAAAATGTTTATTATGTATACTACAGGTTGAGTCTCCCATATCCAAATATTCCGAAATACGGAATATTCCAAAATACGGAATATTTTCAGCATGACCGAGATAATGAAACCTTTGATTTTTGATGGTTTAATGTACATAAACTTTGTCTAAGGCACAAATTATTAAAAAGATTGTATAAAATAACCTTTAGGCTATGTGTATAAGGTGTATATGAAACATAAATGAATTTCATGTATGCACACAAACTTTTTTTGATGCACAAAATTATAAAAAATATTGTCTAAAATGACCCGCAGGATGTGTGTATAAGGTGTATAAAACACATAAATGCATTCTGTGTGTATATTTGGGTCCCATTTCCAAGACATTTCATTATAATATGCAATTATTCCAAATTACGGAATATTCCGAAATCCAAAATACCCCTGGTCCCAAGCATTTTGGATATGGGAGACTCAACCTGTACTTCTGTCTATTTCTCACAGGGACATGCCCTCCTGAGGCCTTTTTCTATTTCTCTATGTAATTTTTCCTTTTTCTCTGTCCTCTGTCTCTTCCCTCGACTCAGCTGGATTTCCCAATTTAGTATGTACTTTTGTTATAATTCGGTTCTTAAATCACCACACATACTTGTTTACTTATGGGACTAAAAATACTTTCACTTAATGTAAATGGAGTTAATTCACCTGGCAATAACTACTCACACTCGCAGATCTACTCCTCAACCCTGGCATTCCAAATGCACCAGATACCTGCAAAAGTGTTCACGAACCGCCGAGCGACAGTGGAGAAGATCACGCTCTATGGCAGAAATTCTCCATTTCAAATTTATGCTCTCATCCTATAGTGCTGCTCTCTCCCTCTCTAAACAGATATTTCTAGATCCTCATCTCCTCTCAGTCCTCTAATCCCCAGCATCTCTTCACCACTTTCAACTGCCTCCTTCGCCCACCCCCCCCTCGTCTGCCCTCCTTGCTCTCTGCCCTTGACTTTGCTACCTACTTTACATCTAAAATTGATTCCATACATCAGGACATTATATCCAACCAGTCCCCCAGCTCTCCACCTCCTCCTTTCCCAGATCACCCCTCCCAATCAACTTTAGCAACTCTAGCATCCTTCTCCCCTGTATCTGGAGAGGAAGTCATGGCCCTTATCTGGTCCTCCCCCCCTTCCACCTCCCCCCTTGATCCTATCCCCTCCCGCCTCCTCCGTTTCCTCTCTCTTTCTGCCTGCTCCCATCTTGCCCACCTCATTAACCTCTCCCTCTCAACAGGCACTGTTCCTTCTGAATTTAACACATGCCCTTGTCTCCCCCATCCTTAAAAAACCTACCCTTGATACTAACCTTCTTTCTAACTACCGACCCATCTCTCTCCTCCCTTTTGCCTCCAAACTCCTTGAGCGGATTGTCTACAAATGCCTTACCACTTTTCTTTCCTCCCACTCCCTCCTTGATCCTTTTCAGTCCGGCTTCCGTTCTCTCCACTCCACTGAAACTGCCCTCACAAAAGTCAGCAACGACCTCCTTGCTGCCAAATCCAAGGGCCACTACTCTCTTCTCATTCTCCTTGATCTCTCTGCTGCTTTTGACACTGTGGACCACCCTCTCCTGCTGCATATCCTTCACTCCCCTTGGTCTACGTGACACTGCCCTCTCCTGGCTGTCATCCTACCTCTCTGACCGATCTTTCTCAGTTTCCTCTCATGACTCCTCTTCCCCCCACAGCCTCTTACAGTAGGTGTTCCTCAAGGTTCTGTTCTTGGACCTCTTCTATTCTCCCTCTATACTTCCTCTCTAGGTGAACTCATCAGCTCTTTTGACCTTCACTATCATCTCTATGCTGATGATACTCAAATCTACATTTCCTCCCCGATCTTTCCTCCTCTCTTCTGACTCGTATCTCCAACTGTCTCTCTGTCATCTCTTCCTGGATGTCCCAGTGATTTCTTAAACTTAATATGTCTAAGACAGAGCTGATCATCTTCCCACCCTCCCTCATAACCTCACTTCCCACTATTTCTTTATCAATTGATGGTATAACTATCTCATCTAGCCCCAAAGTGCGCTGTCTTGGAGTCATCCTGGACTCATCCATCTCCTTAAAACCACATATCCAGAACCTTTCACAGTCCTGTCGTTTCCATCTCAAAAATATTTCTAAGATCAGACCCCATCTCACCCAGGATGCTTCAAAAACCCTCATACACTCACTGGTCATCTCCAGATTGGACTACTGTAACCTCCTCTTATCTGGCCTCCCCAAATCCCATCTCTCTCCTCTCCAGTCTATCCTCAATGCTGCTGCATGGCTTATTTTCCTCTCCAAACGCTCTACATCTACCTCCCCTCTCCTACAAATCCTCCACTGGCTCCCCTTCCCTTTTAGAACCCAATTTGAGGTTCTCATGTTCACTTACAAAGCCCTTACCAAATCTTCCCCCATATACATCTCTGATCTCATCTCCCTTCACTCTCCTCTCCGCTCTCTTCGTTCAACTAATGCACGCCACCTTTCATGCCAGCTGATTACTTCCTCCCACTCCCGCCTCCAAGATTTAGCCCGCACTGCTCCCCACCTCTTGAACTCTCTCCCACTCCCCATCAGACTCTCCACCTCTTTGCAATCCTTCAAACGGGCTCTCAAGACCCATTATTTAATCAAAGCCTTCCAGCTGTCATTCTAACTCCCTGATACATACACCTTCCTCCCCATCTATGTCACCCCTGTTTGTCTTCCCCTCCCCTTTTAGAATGTAAGCTCTTATGAGCAGGGCCCTCTAACCTCTTGTACTTCTCCCTACTTTAGTTTCATCTACTTCTTACTCACCACTAGGGCACCTAACACTTGGCTGCTTATGCTCTGTTGATTATCTGGGTGTTATGATCACTAATGTAGCAATTAGGGGTGTGCACCGGCCACTTTTCGTGTTTTGTGTTTTGGTTTTGGATCTGGATCTTTCTTCGTGTTTTGGATCTGGATTGGTCTTGCCAAAACCACCCTTCCGTGTTTTGGGTTCTGGGTTTTGTGTTTTGGATCTGTATTTTTTTGAAAAAAAGCATAAAAACAGCTAAAATCACAGAATTTGTAGGTTTTTCTGCTCCTATGCTATTATTAACCTCAATAACCTTAATTTCCACTCATTTACAGTCTATTCTGAACACCTCACACCTCACAATAGTGTTTTTATGTCCAAAAGGTTGCACCGAGGTAGCTGGATGACTATGCTAAGCGACACGAGTGGGCGGCACAAACACGTGACCCATCTAGGCGTGATACTGCAGTGGCAGACAGGATGGCAGTTTGAAAAACTAGGCCCCAAACTGTACATAATGCAAAGAAAAAAAATAGGTGCAAGATGGAATTGTCCTTGGGCCCTCCCACCCACCCTTATGTTGTATAAACAGGACATGCACACTTTAACAAACCAATCATTTCAGCGCCAGGGTCTGCCACACAACTGTGGCTGAAATGATTGGTTCGTTTGGGCCCCCACAAAACAAGCTGGCAATTAATCTGTCCCTGCACAAACTGGCTCTACGGAGGCAAGATGTCATCCTCATCCTCCTCATCCACCGATTCCTCACCCTCTTCAGTGTGTACATCCTCATCCTCACAAAGTATTAACTCGTCCCCACTTGAATCCACCACCACAGGTCCCTCTGTACGTTCTGGAGGCTGGTCTCCCTGGAAGAGCTGATAATTCATTTTGATGAACATCATCTTCTCCACATTCTGTGGAAGCAACCACCTACACCTTTCGCTGACACGGTTCCCGGCTGCACTAAACACTCTTTCGGAGTACACACTGGAGGGGGGCCAACTCAGGTAAAATAGAGCCAGTTTGTACAGGGGCCTCCAAATTGCCTCTTTTTCCTGCCAGTACAGGTATGGACTGTCTGACATGCCTACTTGGATGCTGTCACCGATGTAATCCTCCACCATTCTGTCAATGGTGACAGTATCATATGCAGTGACAGTAGACATGTCAGAAATTGTTGCCAGGTCCTTCAGTCCGGACCAGATGTCCAAACTTGGTCCTGCCTGCCTTGCATCACCGCCAGCGGGTTGCTTAGGATACCTAAGTTTTTTCCTGGCAGCCCCAGTTGCGGGAGAAAATGAAGAAGGAGCTGTTGATGTGTCACGTTCTGCTTCAGTTGACAGTGTGTTCACCAGCAGGTCTTTGCACCTCTGCAGGCTTGTGTCGGTCGGAAAGAGAGACACCACATAGGCTTTAAACCTAGGATCGAGCACAGTGGCCAAAATGTAGTGGTCTGATTTCAACAGATTGACCACCCTGGAATCCTGACAAAGCGAATGAAGGGCTTCATCCACAAGTCCCACATGCCGAGCGGAATCGCTCTGTCTTAGCTCCTCCTTCACTTTCTCCAGCTGCTTCTGCAAAAGCCTGATGAGGGGAATGACCTGACTCAAGCTGGCAGTGTCTGAACTGACTTCACGTGTGGCAAGTTCGAAGGGCTGGAGAACCTTGCACAACACGGACATCATACTCCACTGCGCTTGAGTCAGGTGCATACCCCCTCCTTTGCCTATGTCATAGGTGGATGTATAGGCTTGTATGGCCTTTTGCTGCTCCTCCATCCTCTGAAGCATATAGAGGGTTGAGTTCCACCACGTCACAACCTCTTGCTTTAGGTGATGGCGGGGCAGGTTCAAGAGTGTTTGCTGGCGCTCCAGTCTTCGGCACGCAGTCGCTGAATGGCGAAAGTGGCCAGAAATTTTTCGGGCCACCCAAAGCGTCTCCTGCACGCCCCTGTCGCTTTTCAGAAAATTCTGCACCACCAAGTTTATTGTGTGAGCAAAACATGGGACGTGCTGGAATTTGCCCAGATGTAATGCCCGCACAATATTGGTGGCGTTGTCAGATATCACAAATCCCCAGGAGAGTCTAAGTGGGGTAAGCCACTGGGCGATGATTTCCCTCAGTTTCTCTAAGAGGTTGTCGGCGGTGTGCCTCTTACTGAAACCGGTGATACACAGCGTAGCCTGCCTTGGAACGAGCTGGCGTTTCTGAGATGCTGCTTCTGGTGACGCTGCTGATGTTGCTGCGTAAGGTGATACATCTACCCAGTGGGCTGTCACAGTAATATAGTCCTTAGTCTGCCCTGTTCCACTTGTCCACATGTCCGTGGTTAAGTGGACATTGTGTACAACGGCATTTTTCAGGACACTGAGGACACTTTTCTGACGTTTCTATACAGTCTTGGTATCGCCTGCCTAGTGAAGTGGAATCTAGACGGGATTTGGAACCGGGGACACACTACCTCCATCAGTTGTCTAAATCCCACTGCACTAATGGTGGATACTGGATGCACGTCTAACACCAACATAGCAGTCAAGGCCTCAGTTATACGTTTTGGTTCAGGATGACTGCTGTCGTACTTCATCCTCCTCGCTAAGGACTGTTGGAGGGTCAATTGTTTAGTAAAAGTAGTGGTGTTCCTACTTCCTCTCTGGGATGATGAACGACTCCCAGCAGCAGCAACAGCAGCAGCGGCAGCAGTAGGCGTAGCAATGCAGGATCCTCCGGAGGAATCCCGGATAGGAGAGTCAGTCATGCCAGTGACATGGCCTGCAGGACTACTTCCGATCCTGACTAAGTAGGAAATTGACGAGGAGGGAGTTGACGGTGTGGTTTGCAGGTGCTTGGATACAACAGGACAACTGGATTTAGGTGTCCCTGGACTGCTTACGGTCTTAGCCAAAGTTTCTGAACTTGACAGTAACTTTTTATGAACGCGCTGCAGGTGCCGTATAAGGGAGGATGTTCCTAGGTGGTTGACGTCCCTACCCCTACTTATTTCACCTTTACATATGGTTCATATGGCAAGACAGTTGTTGTCCGGATTTGGATAGAAATATTGCCAGACCAAAGAGGTGGAATGTTTGGTCTTCTGCCCAGGCATGACCGTGATGGGCTTTTTCATCCCACGGACAACAACTGTCTCCCCTGGAGCCTGATTTAAACAAAACCACATCACCATCAGAATCCTCCTCACCAACTTCCTCCTCAGCGCCAGCTACACCAGTATCCTCATCCTGTTGTACTTCAACAGTGACATCTTCAATTTGCATATCAGCAAGTGGACTGTGGGTGCTCCTTTCAGCACTTGCAGGGGGCGTGCAAATGGTGGAAAGAGCCACCTCTTCCCGTCCAGTGCAGGGAAGGTCAGGCATCGCAACCACCACCACACTTGGACTCTCCTTGGGGATTTGTGATATCTTCTTAGAAAGCACAGTTCTTCGCTGTGCTTTTGCCAGCTTAACTCTTTTGATTTTTTTAGTGGGAGGAGGGCTTCCATCGTCATGTGAAGCTGAACCACTAGTCATGAACATACTAGGGATCGACCTTAGCCGTTCCTTGCCACTCCGTGTCGTAAATGGCATATTGGCAAGTTTACGTTTCTCTTCAGCTGATTTAAATGTTTTTTCAAGGTCATTTTCCTGAACTTTGTCATTTGGGATTGTATGTGCCCTCTATTATGACATTGGGCATCGGCCTTGGCAGACAACGTTGATGGCATGTTATCGTCTATGTCATGACTAGTGGCAGCAGCTTCAGCACTAGGAGGAAGTGGTTCTTGATCTTTCTCTATTTTATTTTTATCGGAGAAAGTTTGGTCCTCCATTTATGTTATATCGATTTGATATATACGTGCGGCTAAACACAGAAAATATTTTTTTATTTTTGCTGGAGAGTAGTGCACTTTGTGGGTTACACCAGCCTTTAAGAAATGAGCCAGCCGGCTCTTTACTTATGGGACACAGGCGCACGCTTGGCGCTGCTCCTTTGTTGATGCACGTGCGGCTACTGCGCACACAATTCACAAACACAGAAAATATTTTTTTTTTGGTTTGGAGTGTACTTTGGGGGATACAGCACCCTTTAACGGTCAAGCCAGCCGGCCCTTTACTTATGACACAGGCGCACACTTGGCACTACTTTGTTGATGCACGTGCGACTACTGCGCACACAATTCACAAACACAGAAAATAATTTTTTTTTGGTTTGGACTGGAGTGTACTTTGGGGGTTACAGCACCCTTTAACGGTCAAGCCAGCTGGCCCTTTACTTATGACACAGGCGCACGCTTGGCACTACTTTGTTGATGCACGTGCGGCTACTGCGCACACAATTCACAAACACAGAAAATATATATTTATTTGGTTTGGAGTGTACTTTGGGGGTGACAGCACCCTTTAACGGTATAGCCAGCCGGCCCTTTACTTATGACACAGGCGTACGCTTGGCACTACTTTGTTGATGCACGTGCGGCTACTGCGCACACAATTCACAAACACAGTAAAAATATTTTGTTATTTGGTTTGGACTGGAGTGTACTTTGGGGGTTACAGCACCCTTTAACGGTCAAGCCAGCTGGCCCTTTACTTATGACACAGGCGCACGCTTGGCACTACTTTGTTGATGCACGTGCGGCTACTGCGCACACAATTCACAAACACAGAAAATAATTTTTTTTTTGGTTTGGACTGGAGTGTACTTTGGGGGTTACAGCACCCTTTAACGGTCAAGCCAGCCGGCCCTTTACTTACGACACAGGCGCACGCTTGGCACTACTTTGTTGATGCACGTGCGGCTACTGCGCACACAATTCACAAACACAGAAAATATATATTTATTTGGTTTAGAGTGTACTTTGGGGGTTACAGCACCCTTTAACGGTATAGCCAGCTGGCCCTTTACTTATGTCACAGGCGCACGCTTGGCACTACTTTGTTGATGCACGTGCGGCTAATGCGCACACAATTCACAAACACAGAAAATATTTTTTTTTTTGGTTTGGACTGGAGTGTACTTTGGGGGTTACAGCACCCTTTAACAGTCAAGCCAGCTGGCCCTTTACTTATGACACAGGCGCACGCTTGGCACTACTTTGTTGATGCACGTGCGGCTACTGCGCACACAATTCACAAACACAGAAAATTTTTTTTTTTTGGTTTGGACTGGAGTGTACTTCGGGGGTTACAGCACCCTTTAACGGTCAAGCAAGCAGGCCCTTTACTTATGACACAGGCGCACGCTTGGCACTACTTTGTTGATGCACGTGCGGCTACTGCGCACACAATTCACAAACACAGAAAATAATTTTTTTTTGGTTTGGAGTGTACTTTGGGGGTTACAGCACCCTTTAACGGTCAAGCCACCGGCCCTTTACTTATGACACAGGCGCACGCTTGGCACTACTTTGTTGATGCACGTGCGGCTACTGCGCACACAATTCACAAACACAGAAAATATATATTTATTTGGTTTAGAGTGTACTTTGGGGGTTACAGCACCCTTTAATGGTATAGCCAGCTGGCCCTTTACTTATGTCACAGGCGCACGCTTGGCACCACTTTGATGATGCACGTGCGGCTAATGCGCACACAATTCACAAACACAGAAAATATTTTTTTTTTTGGTTTGGACTGGAGTGTACTTTGGGGGTTACAGCACCCTTTAACGGTCAAGCAAGCTGGCCCTTTACTTATGACACAGGCGCACGCTTGGCACTACTTTGTTGATGCACGTGCGGCTACTGCGCACACAATTCACAAACACAGAAAATATATATTTATTTGGTTTAGAGTGTACTTTGGGGGTTACAGCACCCTTTAACGGTATAGCCAGCTGGCCCTTTACTTATGTCACAGGCGCACGCTTGGCACTACTTTGTTGATGCACGTGCGTCTAATGCGCACACAATTCACAAACACAGAAAATATATATTTTTTTGGTTTGGACTGGAGTGTACTTTGGGGGTTACAGCACCCTTTAACGGTCAAGCCAGCTGGCCCTTTACTTATGACACATGCGCACGCTTGGCACTACTTTGTTGATGCACGTGCGGCTACTGCGCACACAATTCACAAACACAGTAACAATATTTTGTTATTTGGTTTGGACTGGAGTGTACTTTGGGGGTTACAGCACCCTTTAATGGTCAAGCCAGCTGGCCCTTTACTTATGACACAGGCGCACGCTTGGCACTACTTTGTTGATGCACGTGCGGCTACTGCGCACACAATTCACAAACACAGAAAATAATTTTTTTTTTGGTTTGGACTGGAGTGTACTTTGGGGGTTACAGCACCCTTTAACGGTCAAGCCAGCCGGCCCTTTACTTATGACACAGGCGCACGCTTGGCACTACTTTGTTGATGCACGTGCGGCTACTGCGCACACAATTCACAAACACAGAAAATATATATTTATTTGGTTTAGAGTGTACTTTGGGGGTTACAGCACCCTTTAACGGTATAGCCAGCTGGCCCTTTACTTATGTCACAGGCGCACGCTTGGCACTACTTTGTTGATGCACGTGCGGCTAATGCGCACACAATTCACAAACACAGAAAATATTTTTTTTTTTGGTTTGGACTGGAGTGTACTTTGGGGGTTACGGCACCCTTTAACAGTCAAGCCAGCTGGCCCTTTACTTATGACACAGGCGCACGCTTGGCACTACTTTGTTGATGCACGTGCGGCTACTGCGCACACAATTCACAAACACAGAAAATATATATTTATTTGGTTTGGAGTGTACTTTGGGGGTGACAGCACCCTTTAACGGTATAGCCAGCCGGCCCTTTACTTATGACACAGGCGCACGCTTGGCACTACTTTGTTGATGCACGTGCGGCTACTGCGCACACAATTCACAAACACAGTAAAAATATTTTGTTATTTGGTTTGGACTGGAGTGTACTTTGGGGGTTACAGCACCCTTTAACGGTCAAGCCAGCTGGCCCTTTACTTATGACACAGGCGCACGCTTGGCACTACTTTGTTGATGCACGTGCGGCTACTGCGCACACAATTCACAAACACAGAAAATAATTTTTTTTTTGGTTTGGACTGGAGTGTACTTTGGGGGTTACAGCACCCTTTAACGGTCAAGCCAGCCGGCCCTTTACTTACGACACAGGCGCACGCTTGGCACTACTTTGTTGATGCACGTGCGGCTACTGCGCACACAATTCACAAACACAGAAAATATATATTTATTTGGTTTAGAGTGTACTTTGGGGGTTACAGCACCCTTTAACGGTATAGCCAGCCGGCCCTTTACTTATGTCACAGGCGCACGCTTGGCACTACTTTGTTGATGCACGTGCGGCTAATGCGCACACAATTCACAAACACAGAAAATATTTTTTTTTTTGGTTTGGACTGGAGTGTACTTTGGGGGTTACAGCACCCTTTAACAGTCAAGCCAGCTGGCCCTTTACTTATGACACAGGCGCACGCTTGGCACTACTTTGTTGATGCACGTGCGGCTACTGCGCACACAATTCACAAACACAGAAAAATTTTTTTTTTTGGTTTGGACTGGAGTGTACTTCGGGGGTTACAGCACCCTTTAACGGTCAAGCAAGCAGGCCCTTTACTTATGACACAGGCGCACGCTTGGCACTACTTTGTTGATGCACGTGCGGCTACTGCGCACACAATTCACAAACACAGAAAATAATTTTTTTTTGGTTTGGAGTGTACTTTGGGGGTTACAGCACCCTTTAACGGTCAAGCCACCGGCCCTTTACTTATGACACAGGCGCACGCTTGGCACTACTTTGTTGATGCACGTGCGGCTACTGCGCACACAATTCACAAACACAGAAAATATATATTTATTTGGTTTAGAGTGTACTTTGGGGGTTACAGCACCCTTTAATGGTATAGCCAGCTGGCCCTTTACTTATGTCACAGGCGCACGCTTGGCACCACTTTGATGATGCACGTGCGGCTAATGCGCACACAATTCACAAACACAGAAAATATTTTTTTTTTTGGTTTGGACTGGAGTGTACTTTGGGGGTTACAGCACCCTTTAACGGTCAAGCAAGCTGGCCCTTTACTTATGACACAGGCGCACGCTTGGCACTACTTTGTTGATGCACGTGCGGCTACTGCGCACACAATTCACAAACACAGAAAATATATATTTATTTGGTTTAGAGTGTACTTTGGGGGTTACAGCACCCTTTAACGGTATAGCCAGCTGGCCCTTTACTTATGTCACAGGCGCACGCTTGGCACTACTTTGTTGATGCACGTGCGTCTAATGCGCACACAATTCACAAACACAGAAAATATATATTTTTTTGGTTTGGACTGGAGTGTACTTTGGGGGTTACAGCACCCTTTAACGGTCAAGCCAGCTGGCCCTTTACTTATGACACATGCGCACGCTTGGCACTACTTTGTTGATGCACGTGCGGCTACTGCGCACACAATTCACAAACACAGTAACAATATTTTGTTATTTGGTTTGGACTGGAGTGTACTTTGGGGGTTACAGCACCCTTTAATGGTCAAGCCAGCTGGCCCTTTACTTATGACACAGGCGCACGCTTGGCACTACTTTGTTGATGCACGTGCGGCTACTGCGCACACAATTCACAAACACAGAAAATAATTTTTTTTTTGGTTTGGACTGGAGTGTACTTTGGGGGTTACAGCACCCTTTAACGGTCAAGCCAGCCGGCCCTTTACTTATGACACAGGCGCACGCTTGGCACTACTTTGTTGATGCACGTGCGGCTACTGCGCACACAATTCACAAACACAGAAAATATATATTTATTTGGTTTAGAGTGTACTTTGGGGGTTACAGCACCCTTTAACGGTATAGCCAGCTGGCCCTTTACTTATGTCACAGGCGCACGCTTGGCACTACTTTGTTGATGCACGTGCGGCTAATGCGCACACAATTCACAAACACAGAAAATATTTTTTTTTTTGGTTTGGACTGGAGTGTACTTTGGGGGTTACAGCACCCTTTAACAGTCAAGCCAGCTGGCCCTTTACTTATGACACAGGCGCACGCTTGGCACTACTTTGTTGATGCACGTGCGGCTACTGCGCACACAATTCACAAACACAGAAAATAATTTTTTTTTTGGTTTGGACTGGAGTGTACTTCGGGGTTTACAGCACCCTTTAACGGTCAAGCAAGCAGGCCCTTTACTTATGACACAGGCGCACGCTTGGCACTACTTTGTTGATGCACGTGCGGCTACTGCGCACACAATTCACAAACACAGAAAATAATTTTTTTTTGGTTTGGAGTGTACTTTGGGGGTTACTGCACCCTCTAACGGTCAAGCCACCGGCCCTTTACTTATGACACAGGCGCACGCTTGGCACTACTTTGTTGATGCACGTGCGGCTACTGCGCACACAATTCACAAACACAGAAAATATATATTTATTTGGTTTAGAGTGTACTTTGGGGGTTACAGCACCCTTTAACGGTATAGCCAGCTGGCCCTTTACTTATGTCACAGGCGCACGCTTGGCACCACTTTGATGATGCACGTGCGGCTAATGCGCACACAATTCACAAACACAGAAAATATATATTTTTTGGGTTTGGACTGGAGTGTACTTTGGGGGTTACAGCACCCTTTAACGGTCAAGCCAGCTGGCCCTTTACTTATGACACAGGCGCACGCTTGGCACTACTTTGTTGATGCACGTGCGGCTACTGCGCACACAATTCACAAACACAGAAAATATATATTTATTTGGTTTAGAGTGTACTTTGGGGGTTACAGCACCCTTTAACGGTATAGCCAGCTGGCCCTTTACTTATGTCAAAGGTGCACGCTTGGCACTACTTTGTTGATGCACGTGCGTCTAATGCGCACACAATTCACAAACACAGAAAATATTTTTTTTTTTGGTTTGGACTGGAGTGTACTTTGGGGGTTACAGCACCCTTTAACGGTCAAGCCAGCTGGCCCTTTACTTATGACACAGGCGCACGCTTGGCACTACTTTGTTGATGCACGTGCGGCTACTGCGCACACAATTCACAAACACAGAAAATAATTTTTTTTTTTGGTTTGTACTGGAGTGTACTTCGGGGGTTACAGCACCCTTTAACGGTCAAGCCAGCCGGCCCTTTACTTATGACACAGGCGCACGCTTGGCACTACTTTGTTGATGCACGTGCGGCTACTGCGCACACAATTCACAAACACAGAAAATAATTTTATTTTTTGGTTTGGACTGGAGTGTACTTCGGGGGTTACAGCACCCTTTAACGGTCAAGCCAGCCGGCCCTTTACTTATGACACAGGCGCACGCTTGGCACTACTTTGTTTATGCACGTGCGGCTACTGCGCACACAATTCACAAACACAGAAAATAATTTTTTTTTTTGGTTTGGACTGGAGTGTACTTCGGGGGTTACAGCACCCTTTAATGGTCAAGCCAGCCGGCCCTTTACTTATGACACAGGCGCACGCTTGGCACTACTTTGTTGATGCACGTGCGGCTACTGCGCACACAATTCACAAACACAGAAAATATATATTTATTTGGTTTGGAGTGTACTTTGGGGGTGACAGCACCCTTTAATGTTATAGTCAGCTGGCCCTTTACTTATGACACAGGCGCACGCTTGGCACTACTTTGTTGATGCACGTGCGGCTACTGCGCACACAATTCACAAACACAGTAACAATATTTTGTTATTTGGTTTGGACTGGAGTGTACTTTGGGGGTTACAGCACCCTTTAATGGTCAAGCCAGCCGGCCCTTTACTTATGACACAGGCGCACGCTTGGCACTACTTTGTTGATGCACGTGCGGCTACTGCGCACACAATTCACAAACACAGTAAATATATATTTATTTGGTTTAGAGTGTACTTTGGGGGTTACAGCACCCTTTAACGGTATAGCCAGCTGGCCCTTTACTTATATCACAGGCGCACGCTTGGCACTACTTTGTTGATGCACGTGCGGCTACTGCGCACACAATTCACAAACACAGTAACAATATTTTGTTATTTGGTTTGGACTGGAGTGTACTTTGGGGGTTACAGCACCCTTTAATGGTCAAGCCAGCTGGCCCTTTACTTATGACACAGGCGCACGCTTGGCACTACTTTGTTGATGCACGTGCGGCTACTGCGCACACAATTCACAAACACAGAAAATAATTTTTTTTTTGGTTTGGACTGGAGTGTACTTTGGGCGTTACAGCACCCTTTAACAGTCAAGCCAGCCGGCCCTTTACTTATGACACAGGCGCACGCTTGGCACTACTTTGTTGATGCACGTGCGGCTACTGCGCACACAATTCACAAACACAGTAAATATATATTTATTTGGTTTAGAGTGTACTTTGGGGGTTACAGCACCCTTTAACGGTATAGCCAGCTGGCCCTTTACTTATATCACAGGCGCACGCTTGGCACTACTTTGTTGATGCACGTGCGTCTAATGCGCACACAATTCACAAACACAGAAAATATTTTTTTTTTTGGTTTGGACTGGAGTGTACTTTGGGGGTTACAGCACCCTTTAACGGTCAAGCCAGCTGGCTCTTTACTTATGACACAGGCGCACGCTTGGCACTACTTTGTTGATGCACGTGCGGCTACTGCGCACACAATTCACAAACACAGAAAATAATTTTTTTTTTGGTTTGGACTGGAGTGTACTTTGGGGGTTACAGCACCCTTTAACGGTCAAGCCAGCCGGCCCTTTACTTATGACACAGGCGCACGCTTGGCACTAATTTGTTGATGCACATGCGGCTACTGCGCACACAATTCACAAACACAGAAAATATATATTTATTTGGTTTGGAGTGTACTTTGGGGGTTAAAGCACCCTTTAACGGTCAAGCCAGCTGGCCCTTTACTTATGACACAGGCGCACGCTTGGCACTACTTTGTTGATGCACGTGCGGCTACTGCGCACACAATTCACAAACACAGAAAATATATATTTATTTGGTTTGGAGTGTACTTTGGGGGTTACAGCACCCTTTAACGGTCAAGCCAGCCTGCCCTTTACTTATGACACAGGCGCACGCTTGGCACTAATTTGTTGATGCACATGCGGCTACTGCGCACACAATTCACAAACACAGAAAATATATATTTATTTGGTTTGGATTGTACTTTGGGGGTTACAGCACCCTTTAACGGTCAAGCCAGCCGGCCCTTTACTTATGACACAGGCGCACGCTTGGCACTACTTTGTTGATGCACGTGCGGCTACTGCGCACACAATTCACAAACACAGAAAATATTTTTTTTTTTGGTTTGGACTGGAGTATACTTTGGGGGTTTGTGGTTTGCAGGCGCTTGGATACAACAGGACAACTGGATTTAGGTGTCCCTGGACTGCTTACGGTCTTAGCCAAAGTTTCTGAACTTGACAGTAACTTTTTATGAACGCGCTGCAGGTGCCGTATAAGGGACGATGTTCCTAGGTGGTTGACGTCCCTACCCCTACTTATTTCACCTTTACATATGGTACATATGGCAAGACAGTTGTTGTCCGGATTTGGATAGAAATATTGCCAGACCAAAGAGGTGGAATGTTTGGTCTTCTGCCCAGGCATGACCGTGATGGGCTTTTTCATCCCACGGACAACAACTGTCTCCCCCGGAGCCTGATTTAAACAAACCACATCACCATCAGAATCCTCCTCACCAACTTCCTCCTCAGCGCCAGCTACACCAGTATCCTCATCCTGTTGTACTTCAACAGTGACATCTTCAATTTGCATATCAGCAAGTGGACTGTGGGTGCTCCTTTCAGCACTTGCAGGGGGCGAGCAAATGGTGGAAAGAGCCACCTCTTCCCGTCCAGTGCAGGGAAGGTCAGGCATCGCAACCACCACCACACTTGGACTCTCCTTGGGGATTTGTGATATCTTCTTAGAAAGCACAGTTCTTCGCTGTGCTTTTGCCAGCTTAACTCTTTTGTTTTTTTTAGTGGGAGGAGGGCTTCCATCGTCATGTGAAGCTGAACCACTAGTCATGAACATACTAGGGATCGACCTTAGCCGTTCCTTGCCACTCCGTGTCGTTAATGGCATATTGGCAAGTTTACGTTTCTCTTCAGCTGATTTAAATGTTTTTTTCAAGGTCATTTTCCTGAACTTTGTCATTTGGGATTGTATGTGCCCTCTATTATGACATTGGGCATCGGCCTTGGCAGACGACGTTGATGGCATGTTATCGTCTTTGTCATGACTAGTGGCAGCAGCTTCAGCACTAGGAGGAAGTGGTTCTTGATCTTTCTCTATTTCATTTTTATCGGAGAAAGTTTGGTCCTCCATTTATGTTATATCGATTTGATATATACGTGCGGCTAAACACAGAAAATATTTTTTTTATTTTTGATGGAGAGTAGTGCACTTTGTGGGTTACACCAGCCTTTAAGAAATGAGCCAGCCGGCTCTTTACTTATGGGACACAGGCACACGCTTGGCGCTGCTCCTTTGTTGTTGCACGTGCGGCTACTGCGCACACAATTCACAAACACAGAAAATATTTTTTTTTTGGTTTGGAGTGTACTTTGGGGGATACAGCACCCTTTAACGGTCAAGCCATCCGGCCCTTTACTTATGACACAGGCGCATGCTTGGCACTACTTTGTTGATGCACGTGCGACTACTGCGCACACAATTCACAAACACAGAAAATAATTTTTTTTTGGTTTGGAGTGTACTTTGGGGGTTACAGCACCCTTTAACGGTCAAGCCAGCTGGCCCTTTACTTATGACACAGGCGCACGCTTGGCACTACTTTGTTGATGTACGTGCGGCTACTGCGCACACAATTCACAAACACAGAAAATAATTTTTTTTTTGGTTTGGACAGGAGTGTACTTTGGGGGTTACAGCACCCTTTAACGGTCAAACCAGCCGGCCCTTTACTTATGACACAGGCGCACGCTTGGCACTACTTTGATGATGCACGTGCGGCTACTGCGCACACAATTCACAAACACAGAAAATATATATTTATTTGGTTTGGAGTGTACTTTGAGGGTTACAGCACCCTTTAACGGTATAGCCAGCCGGCCCTTTACTTATGACACAGGCGCACGCTTGGCACTACTTTGTTGATGCACGTGCGGCTACTGCGCACACAATTCACAAACACAGTAAAAATATTTTGTTATTTGGTTTGGAGTGTACTTTGGGGGTTACAGCACCCTTTAACGGTCAAGCCAGCCGGCCCTTTACTTATGACACAGGCGCACGCTTGGCACTACTTTGTTGATGCACGTGCGGCTACTGCGCACACAATTCACAAACACAGAAAATAATTTTTTTTTTGGTTTGGACTGGAGTATACTTTGGGGGTTACAGCACCCTTTAATGGTCAAGCCAGCCGGCCCTTTACTTATGACACAGGCGCACGCTTGGCACTACTTTGTTGATGCACGTGCGGCTACTGCGCACACAATTCACAAACACAGAAAAGAATTTTTTTTTTGGTTTGGACTGGAGTGTACTTTGGGGGTTACAGCACCCTTTAACGGTCAAGCCAGCTGGCCCTTTACTTATGACACAGGCGCACGCTTGGCACTACTTTGTTGATGCACGTGCGGCTACTGCGCACACAATTCACAAACACAGAAAATATTTTTTTTTTTTGGTTTGGAATGGAGTGTACTTCGGGGCTTACAGCACCCTTTAACGGTCAAGCCATTCGGCCCTTTACTTATGACACAGGCGCACGCTTGGCACTACTTTGTTGATGCACGTGCGGCTACTGCGCACACAATTCACAAACACAGAAAATAATTTTTTTTTTGGTTTGGACTGGAGTGTACTTTGGGGGTTACAGCACCCTTTAACGGTCAAGCCAGCCGGCCCTTTACTTATGACACAGGCGCACGCTTGGCACTACTTTGTTGATGCACGTGCGGCTACTGCGCACACAATTCACAAACACAGAAAATATATATTTATTTGGTTTGGAGTGTACTTTGGGGGTTACAGCACCCTTTAACGGTCAAGCCAGCTGGCCCTTTACTTATGACACAGGCGCACGCTTGGCACTACTTTGTTGATGCACGTGCGGCTACTGCGCACACAATTCACAAACACAGTAAAAATATTTTGTTATTTGGTTTGGAGTGTACTTTGGGGGTTACAGCACCCTTTAACGGTCAAGCCAGCCGGCCCTTTACTTATGACACAGGCGCACGCTTGGCACTAGTTTGTTGATGCACGTGCGGCTACTGCGCACACAATTCACAAACACAGAAAATTATTTTTTTTTTGGTTTGGACTGTAGTATACTTTGGGGGTTACAGCACCCTTTAATGGTCAAGCCAGCCGGCCCTTTACTTATGACACAGGCGCACGCTTGGCACTACTTTGTTGATGCACGTGCGGCTACTGCGCACACAATTCACAAACACAGAAAATTATTTTTTTTTTGGTTTGGACTGGAGTATACTTTGGGGGTTACAGCACCCTTTAATGGTCAAGCCAGCCGGCCCTTTACTTATGACACAGGCGCACGCTTGGCACTACTTTGTTGATGCACGTGCGGCTACTGCGCACACAATTCTCAAACATAGAAAATAATTTTTTTTTTGGTTTGGACTGGAGTGTACTTTGGGGGTTACAGCACCCTTTAACGGTCAAGCCAGCCGGCCCTTTACTTATGACACAGGCGCACGCTTGGCACTACTTTGTTGATGCACGTGCGGCTACTGCGCACACAATTCACAAACACAGAAAATATATGATTTTTTTAGCACTTGGGGGGAGCACCCCTGATGGACAGAGCACCCCCTGGACAACACTACAGCACCCCTTTAGGACTGGGACACTGCACAGGACTTTGGAGTGGACACAGCCCCTATGGAGAACTGACTGCACAACACAGTCCAGCCAGCCCCTATGGACTTTGAAGTAGTGGACACAGCCCCTATTAACAACAGCAGCACAGCACAACACAGCCAGCCCCTATGGACTTTGAAGTAGTGGACAACAGCAGCACAGCGCAGCACAGCTCAGCACAACACTACTCTGCACTACACTACACTACACTACACTACACTACACAGCCCAGCCAGCCCTAACTCCCACCCTCCCTCTTCACTGTCCACAGCCGAGTGAGAAAATGGCGCCGACGCGGGTACCTTATATAGGATCCAAAACCCGCGAGTCCCGGAAGGCGGGATGATGATGTTTTGCCTCGATTTCAGATCCGAGTCAGGCGGGAAAAGTCGAGCCTGACTCGGATCTGACTCAGATCGGGGGGGCTCGGGGGGGTTCGGATTTCAGAAATCCGAACCCACTCACCCCTAGTAGCAATATGTATTATCCATGTCCTGGTCTGTAAGTCTCTTGTCTACAACTTGTTTCTGTGCTTTGTAAAGCGCTGCGGAATATTTGTGGCGCCATATAAATAATTGATAATAATAATAATAATAATAATAATAATAATAATAATGAATTACCTTGATTTTGGGGACCTGCAGCTGAGAGAAGGAAGATATTGACTTAATTCAAGAGACACACAAGACTGGGGATCATTCCCTTTTGCATGGTAAGTGCTTTACCTAAACTTATTTTGCTTCTGCAGTTTTAAAAAAAAGAGGAGTGGCGGTTCTGATATCTAATAAGATCCCATTTTTCCTTTCTAAATCTATATTTGTAACAATATAAATATCAGGTGCTAGCCCTTCTACCAATTGAGTGGGAAAAAAATGTATTATTTTTTTCTAGATAATTTTAGATCAATGTTCTAGTGTCCAATATCCAATGACAGCAGCCCCTGCATTCAATATGGAGAAACTGGATCTCCAACGATATAGCATACAAAACTAAAAATTATGCAGGAGGCGCTAGTCAATTAAACAGTTTTTATTCACAAAAAAAAAAAATATAACATTAAAAATCACACATAGTATCACATATACAAATATGATTAAAAGGTTAAACATCCAATGTGGCCTCAGTGTTCTATCGGTGTGCGTATGCAAGAAAACGCTTACAAATTGTTTTACAAATAGTATCGTTGGCCTGGTTCAGCAAGGATCACAACTGCGATTACGCACGTAATCGGCCAACTGTTGCATACTCCGCATGCGTATGCATTGCAGTGCACATGAGCGAACACTCCACTGTGATCGGATCTGTGATCGCAGTCAATATGCATACAGCGCTGGTCGTAGCGGGTCTCTTTCCAAAGGGGGCGAGTTTGTCAATGTTGATTGACAGCTCGTCCCGTTTGGAAGGTGGGCCGGGGGGCTGGCAGCCCAAATGGAGGCATTCCCATGGGAATGCCTGCCATTTGGGGGAGGCCCCACTGACATCACTAGTGACGTCAGTGGAGAGCTTCCAGCTCTGACAGAGCCAGAAGCTCTCCAGGGCTTACGACAAGTGAGACCCTACCCTAGGGTCTCATCGTAAACCCCGATGGTCGCGATGGTCTCTGACCATCGCGACCATCACCCGAGCGGTCGTTAGAACTGTGGGTGTTAACCCACAGCCTAACGACCGCAACAGAGGTGGGCGGTCAGGATGCAAGTGGCCGCCCAGTTTCTGAGCGACCGCTTGCATCCTCCGACCACCTCTGAATGAGGCCCTTAGTGTATTAGATTGAATCACAGTAGAGGTGTCAATAATTGTGGGAAATTCTTTTAAGCCTAATGAGATGTCAAAATGGTGTTTCACTTTGGTGCGTTGAGTTGACTCATCATCATCACATGCCCTGGTGGGTCTCTTGGAAAAGGTAATTTCTTTTCCTGGCAGCAGCATTTGCAGGAGAAACTGAAGTAGTAGATATCATCATGTCATGTGATTATTGAGGTAACACCTTGCTGGCAAGGAGCTCTTTGCATCTCTTAAGATCTGTGTCAGTTGGTAAGAAAGGCATTACATACAGATATGTCCTGCTACATCTTTGCTCATAGCGTATCATACAGGCTTCTAAGTTGCGGCATGGGGATATAGTGGCATGGCGCGGTAAGGCACAGTGAAACTTGACAATATCCAGGGCACAGCTTTACTGCTGGGTGGCCAGTGCACCAATGATTAAAACTACAGTGGTGAATAATACAGCAGTGGATGGATATGGCACTATAGAATACAATATAATAGTAAGCCCTGACAGACCGGCCAATCACATACTGTACAGTACTGCAGAGTGTAAACACTGTCTTTAATACAGTGTACATACTGTAGTAATTCTGCATGGTAGGCTATTTTGGCAGTGATGTGCAGCACTCACACAGTGATGGCATGCCTTAGAAATTAGTAGTGGGGTTTTAGCAGTGCTGTATGAAATCATCACTGAACCACAAATCTCAGCCGAGTAAGAGGTGTCTCTGGATTACAAACTGACTGGCCATTTTATACAGCATACTTGCGACAATGTCAGCACTGCTATGCCACTAGGCGCTTGTACAACATGTTGCTGATCGAAACACATCAGTAAGTTCCTTCACTGTGGCACTTTAGAAAGTGGTGTGCAGCGCTCATACAGTGATGACATGTCTTAGAATTTAGTAGTGGGATCTGAGCAGCGGTGTATAAAACCATCACTGAACTACAAGTATCAGCCCAGAAAGAGGTGTCTCTGGATTACAAACTGACTCTGTGTTTAATGTCGCACACTTGCGGCAATGTCGGCACTGCTGTGCCATTATGAGCTTGTACAACATGTCGCTAATCAGCACACAGCAGTAAGTGCTGGTCATACTATAGAAAGTAGTGTGCAGCACTTACAAAGTGATGGCATGCCTGAATAGAGGTTTTTTTTTTCAATTTATCATTTAGTGCTAGCTGCAAATCCTGACAGGAAACACACCAAAGTAAAAAAATACTATTTTTTTAATTATATAATAGTATTTTTTAAGAGTGAAAGGTGGTGGTTGTTGAGGGGGCGAGCTACTTCACTGTTTGAAATCTTTGGAGTGAGTGGTGTGATCACATTACAAACTTGGTGTGCCCTCTAGGTCCTTACCCCCAAAGCATCCTTTCATTAACATAATAAAGGATTTTTCGTTAGCCATTTAAGCAGTCAGCCCTTGTAACTACAGTACCTGTGCCATGAAAAGGAGTGGAATGGAAACCATTGGTAGGAAACCATCCACCAGCCACTAGAACTGCTATGTCACTATGAGTTTGTACAACATGTTGCTAATTGGTATACATTAGTAAGTGCTGGTTACCTCGGCACTATAAATAGTGGTGGCATGCCTTAGAAATTAGTAGTGGGGTCTGAGCATCAGTGTAGAAAACCATGACTGAACTACAAGTCTCAGCCCAGAAAAATGTGTCTCTGCATTACAAACCTACTGTGCATTTTATGCCGCAAACTTATGGCATTGTTGGCACTGCTGAGCCACTAGGAGCTTGTACAACATGTTGCTAATCAGTACTCCTCAGTAAGTTCCTTTAATACAGCACTGTACAAAGTGGTGTGCGGTGCTCACACAGTGATGACTGTCATAGAATTTAATAGTGGGGTCTGAGCAGTGGTCTATAAAACCATCACTGAACTACAAGTCTCAGCCCAGAAAGAGATGTCTCTGGATTACAAACTGTCTGTGTATTTTATGCCGTACACTTGCACAATGTCAGAACTGCTGTGCCACTAGGAGCTAGTACAACATGTCGCTAATCATTACACAGCAGTAAGTGCCTTCACTGTGACACTGTAGAAAGTGATGTGCAGTGTTTATACAGTGATGGCATTTCTTAGAATTTAGTAGTGGGATCTGAGCAGTGGTGTATAAAACCGTCACTGAACTACAAGTATCAGCCCAGAAAGAGGTGTCTCTGGATTATAAACTGACTGTGCATTTTATGCAGAACACTTGCAGCAAAATCCACAGTACTATGCCACTAGGAGCTTGTACAACTTGTCCATAATTGGTACATGGCAGTAAATGTTTTCATTGCAGCACTGTAGAAAGTGGTGTGTGGTGCTCACACAGTGATGGCATGTCTTGGAATTTAGTAGTGGGGTCTGAGCAATGTTGTATAAAACCCAGTAATGGCATGCTTGAAAAATGAACAGTGAGCACTGTACCAATTGAAATCTTTGAAGAAGGTAATTGGACCACATTACAAACTTGGTGTGCCCTCTTGGTCCCTTCCCCCAAAGCTAGCAAGCTTGGCTATTGATTGACAACCATGCGGCTTACATTAGAGTGCCTCGGATTGTCTGGCGGCCTGGCAAATGACTTAAATCACCTAGTCTCTGTCATTTACTGGCACCTGTAGTCCCACTGTAAAAACAATAGTAGACATATATAAATCCCACTATTACCCCTTCACACACCAGTCGTGGGTACAGGGAAGAGCCATGGGCTTCAGCCTAAGCCTGGGGTGTTCAAGAGAGGGGGAGCCCCTTTACTGGGGTATCCCCACCTCCCCTCAGCTTGGGTTGACTAGCTTGGGGTGTTCATGCTTTTGCTGGCTGACCCTGTTAAAGGGTCCCCTGGCTGTGACATTACACCCAAGCTAGTTAAAGTCCGGTGCTGGTTTAAAAATAGTAGGAAACACACGCAATATTTTCCTCCTATTTTTTAAACCAGTACCGGCTCAAGGAGCCCAGTGCTGGTTCATAAAATACTGGGGACCCCTCTAAAGTTTTACCCCCATATTTTTAGTATATTTTAGTCTTAGGAGCCCGGGGCTGGCTGTGCTTTAGGGGCGAACCTTACATCAATATTTTTGCTGCAATTTCAGCACTGCTGTGTATGAAATCATCACTCAACTTCAAGTCTCAGCATAGCTTGCTCTATAGTGTATTATATGGTGAATATGATTGTAACGGGACACATGCAGTACATAATATTAGAGGTTCATTTATATGTGCAAGTCTCCCAGAGGAGTGGGGATGGGGTTGGGAAGAAGGATTGTAAATCAAGTGTCCTGCATTTTACTTTGCACAATGGGGTTTTTTCATAGTGCAGAGAAAAGCCCTGTTTTGCATATAAATCTATATATGTATTTTAATAAAATGAACAATAAACAATACAGTTTGTTTTTCATTAAATTACCCCCACCCCCACAGCATTTAGTTGCGCTTTATTTTTGGGCATTATTGGCTTGGTTTTGGGCTTGTTTTACACTCATCAGTTGCTTGTTTTTCATTTCAGAGTTGGCAACACTGGTCCCAATATACTTCTGCGCTTTAATTGTTTTTTACTTTTTTAGATGATGTAAAGTACACAGCTCATGTGAACCTGCTAAATCCACTCTCATCCAATTTCATTCACAAAGAGAGTGCCAGGTAGTCAGCATTTGGGGGAGGTAACTGGGGTGGTTAGGCAAATGGGGCGTCCCTATGCTCGGGCAAAATCACGGATGCAATTGCATTAAGGTACATCTCTGAATCAGGCCCATCGTGCCCTATACTTTACTTCTTTACAATTAAACATAGATTGTATACATCTTTATATAGTATGTAGTATTACTAAAATGAACTATAAACAATAGTTGGTGGTTTTCATTAAATGAAAAAGCATATCAGTCCTCCACTTAACCTTGTCATCATGTAGTCTAACTCACACCTTTGCACTCTCAAATTCTCACACTCCTGCTTTCTGCCCTTAGCTCCCCTTACACTGGCTCACTCCATATGTCTCCCGTACCCTTATACTGTAAGCTTCTTGAGCAGGGAGTTTACAGTATAAACTCCCTGCTCTTGGACCTTATATTGTAAACTCTCTGCTCATGGGGCTTCCTCCTGTTCTTATCACCTCTCTGCTCTCCACCCCATGACTCCAATTATCTGTTCTTGTTTTTCAGACATACTAGACCCGCCATTAGCTAGAAATTTCTCTACTGTACACTATAAACTTGAAAAATAAAAAACAGGATGTACAAGAACAAAGTTTTTTACATAACAAATTTTTTTTAAATGAAATAAACTGTAAAATAAAATAAAAATAAAGGTCCACCAATACATGCATTATGAGACGAAAGAGGGAAAGAGGGCTATCACCTGAAGAACTTGGTCTGTTGAAAAAAAAGAAAAAAGGTACAGTAATTAGAACACTAACATACAGTATTGTACTGTAAAATATATTGTTTAATCTTGACATCCACAATGCACTATACTGTAAGTAGTATACTATTATACTATTGTAGACTGTAGTAGTAAGCATTGCTGTACTTTACCTAGGGTGTAGCCCGCTCGAAAATAGCCTTGTGGCCTGCATTGGTGGTGGTGTCGGCGGTAGAGCGGAAATAGCTCTGTTTTTATTTTTTTTTAAAAGTACATTAGTCAGATTTCAATATTTTTGAAAATGCACGCCCATAAGGATGATGAGGTAATCAGAAAACAGCATAGGAATTATGTGCAGATTATCGAAATGCACACACTGCTCGATATCGGATTTCAGGAGACCTAGGGGGAGATGTATTATAGCGGCACACATCATATTGTATTTATTAACTGCTGGAAAGTAGGAGTGAAAACTCTCCCCTCTGGCGTTCCATGCTTGAGCACACAGCACATCAGCCTAGTGCTGATGAGCTGTATCTCACCTGCCAGCCAGCATTCATGGCATTCAAGAGATCTCATGTGCAGTATCCTGGGTGCGGCCCGCTGGCTGGTAGCCACCACAGCAGGGGCAGAGCTTTCCCTGCTGTGGTGATAGGGCAACAACAGCTGCAGCTGTCAATATCGATAGCTGCAGGTGTCAGAACTGTCATTCCAACTGAATGTTCATACATTGCCTTCCATACTGGCGCTGCTATCTTGGAGCTAGCAGCGGTGATAATGACAGCCCCAAAATAATAAATAGATGAGTAGCGGTATCAGCACACATAACGTGTGCTGATACCACTCCTCCACCATATCGCCCTTTCATACATCTCCCCTCTAGTTAACGGTGAGTTACGTAAGTATTACCAGAATCACTGCTCTTCTCCACACTCTCCGGCTCAACAACTATGATACGGAGGTGTTCTGTGTAAAGAAAAGATAAACACAGTAATGTACTCAGTAGGAAAGTAAAGGGTAAACAGAACTATACTGTACGCTACATTTCAGTAACCAAAACATTACATGAGCACAAGTCACAATTATCACCATAATTCTTGGGTCAAAATATGGCTAGGAAGCATGGTGAGCAAGGAGGTAATAAGAAAACGGCCTTTATAGTACAAGACGTACAGAGACATTCTTAAAATGAAGAGAAGTACAGTACAGTAGTAAAACACAATGTACTATACTGTACAGTAATTACTTTGCTGGAGAGGGCTTTCGGGCATAGCTGCTGTTATGACCACACACATGAAACTTTGGAAAAAGGGCTGGGAGTCAGGGTACTGAGGTGTGGACTGACAGCAGATAAGGAGAAAGTAAGTATGATCAGAGTGTTGGCGAGACCTGACCTGAGGCATGGAGTCTAACCCACTGGTGGTTTTCACCAGTGACCCCTCCTATTGGTATATGGGCTTCGCGGCACCCAATGGGCAGGTTGCGGCCCTCAGGTCAGGTACCCGGAAACTAGCAGTAAATCAAGGTGGCAAGGTAGAAAGAGGACTACCCTCACTAGAAAGTACTCATAGGGAACACACTGTTGTGAGATGAGTAGAGAAGTTATTAGAAGGATTACTCGTAAGAGGTACACTAAAGGATGACATGTAGAGGGTAATGCTGGAGAGTGTCTTGTAAAAGATATACTGGAGGCTGACGTGGAAGGTTCACTGGGAAATTACACAAAGGGAATTTGCTGGATAATTGCACTAGAGGGTTCACTGGAGAATAACTCATAGGAGGTGCACTGGAGAGTATTACTTGAGACTAGAGAGAATGTAAAAAATGCACTTGTAATCAAGAGGCAGGATAGGGTACTGGTTGCACTTGGGATTCAGATGCTGGATAGGCTACTGAAAGCACTTGGAATCCAGACGCTAGGTATGGTACTGAATGCACTTGGGATCCAGACACTAGGTAGGGTACTGAATGCACTTGGGATCCAGATTCTGGATGAGGACTGAGTTAATTTCACAGGTAACCAGCATGGAGACATTAAAGGTATAACATTAGAGGCCAGTGTAATAACTGAATAAATAGGACACAAGGGATCAGCTAGTGAGCAGAAAACTTAACACAGGGATCAGCTTGTGAGCTGAATACATTAACACAGGGATCAGTGTATGAACTGAATACTGTAACACAGGAGATCAGCATGTAAGCTGAATACTTTAACACAGGATATCAGCGTATGAACTGAATACTTTAACATAGGAGATCAGCTTGTGAGCTGAATACTTTAACACAGGAGATCAGCGTATAAGCTGATCACTTTAAACACAGGAGGTCAGCATGTGAGCTGAATACTTTAACACAGGAGATCAGCGAAGAAACTGAATACTTTAACACAGGAGATCAGCATGTAAGCTGAATAGTGAACACTAGAAAATCAGCAAGAGAGCTGAACACCCAAAATCAGTATGGAAGCTGAACACTAGAAGCCAGCATGAAGGCTGGGTGAGCACACTCAAAATTCCTAAGGTGGAGAAACACTGGAGAATATCTTCAGCATGGAGTCTGGAGCAATGTTATAGCCACAAACACTGGAGAGTATATGAAGTTGAACAGCCCCTTCCTGTTACCTGGAGTCCTACTTTATACCTCTATTTAGCCATCCATTGGAGGAAGGAGTCAGCTGAGAGCTAGCCAGGCTACCACTGGATGAGGGACTAGTCAGCTGATAAAGACCAACATGGCTGCGCCCATGACCAGACAATGGAACCAGAATGCACTCATGGAAGTCCTAGCTGCCCTTAAGAAGAATACTCAGCATCACTTACCACTGCACCAGTCGTCTGACCATCAGGAAGATCAGGGGAAGCCAGCACAATGGTCAGTAGTGGCCAATCCCTGGCTGCATCCTGACATCTGCCTCCATATCCACCTCAACCTTTTTCACCTCATGGCAGTGGTGTGGTTTTGGGCCTGTGTAACAAAAAAATATAATTTTGTCTTAAAAAAATCAGAGTAAATAATCCCTGCCTGTAAAATTATTATTACTACACTTTATTTACAGTATAAGGTGCAGTAACCAAAGCATAAAAAGAGCACAATTAACAATATGGCTAGGAAGCAAGGTACTTGGACAGTAAGCGAGGAAGTAATGAGAGAAGCGTGGACCTGACTCCAACAGTGATGGCACAAGTATGAAACTTAGAGCTGCTAGGGGAGACAAATGGCCATGAATGAGGGGAATTCAGGCCTACTGTAAATGGCCACTGATTAGATGAAGGCTGTCAAGTGCTAGAGAAGAGGGCTGTAAGAACAGGAGGGAAGAGGACCCTGCTCTTGGAGAATTACAATCTAGTGAAAAGGGCAGACAGAGAGATGTCATGAGGCGTGAGCATGTAGGTTGGGACCTGATGGCAGAAACTAAGTAAGGTAGAGATGGCGGAGATACAGTAGCAGGATGGGGTGACCAACCTTGTGACAGGTTACAGTTTGTGGTTGAAGGGTACACTTTGATGCACCAGTGGGTTTTCAGTGCACATTTAAGGAGAGGAAAAGCACTGTTCATTGGCCAACCGGAGAGGGTGGGAGGCAGTTTGTTAGGAGACAAGGTTGTAGAGGTAAGGAGCAGTGTAGTCTTTGGAGTACAGGATGTACAGTAGAGGAGGACCAGAGACATACTTAAAAGGAAGAAAAGTACAGTACAGTAGTAAAACACAATGTATTATACTCTACAGTACATACTTGGCTGGGGAGGGCTGTTGGGGTCAGCTGCTCCATCCTCTGCCTCTGCCTCTTGGTGGTGTCGAGGTTCTGGGCCTGTGTAAATGAAAAAAAAATTGTATTAACATACTTTTTTAACATGTGCGTATATAAAAAAAACCCTGATTGTACTATTATTATTATTACACTTTATTTACAGTATAAGGCACCACAAGTGTACATTACAGTAATCAAAACAAAAAAAGAGCACAATTAACAATTAAGGGGAGATGTACTAAGCTCTGAAAAGTGATTGGTTGGTAGTTTATCACTCTCAAATGTATTTTTCCAGATCATAATACATCTGCCCCTTAGTACCATAAATCTCAGGATACAATATGGCTGGAAAGCAAGGAAGTAATCAGAGAAGCATTGAGCTGTTCCCAATAGTGATGGCACAAGTACAGTAGCAGAAGTAGAGCCACTGGGAGTGGAGCCTTTGGAGTAACTGAAGTAGAGTGCAGGCAGCTTACTCAGAGTACAAAATCCAACAGATGTGTCATTGACATACTACTATGAAACAAAATACTATAATATAATTTTGCCTCAATACAGTAAATAAAAAAAACTCATGGAAACAAACACATTGGCACAGACATAGAAAAAAAAATCTAAATTTGTACTACAGTACATGTAAAGTATCCAAAACATTGGCCCAGCTTGTAAACACAATTTACTGTACTGTACAGAACTTAATTGGCTGTGCAGGCCCTGCAGCCTCCCCCTCCTCTGCCTGCATCTGTCTCCTCTGGAACTGATGTACTGTAAAAAAACAAAACAGTGCAATGTATACTAACGTTGGCCTGAAAACAATTTGAATGAAAATAAACCCTTACTGTACTTCAATTCTTTAAGCCATTAGTAGTAACCTTCCATTATACACAATCTGTGATAGGGCAGGGGTACACCACAGCCCCAGCACATGGAGAGGAAATACAAAAATATATTGTTTGGCTCTATGCCATTGATGGTGGTGGACCATTCCAACAGCTGCAGCTATCAATATCGACAACTGCCTTTGCCCTATCACCACAGCAGGGTCAGCACTGTCCCTGCCAGCTGCACATTGGATCTTTCTATGCTTGTGACGTCCCATGCATGCCCAGTGGAGCCGGCCAGAAAGGTGAGATACAGCACATCAGAACTAAGCTGTGTACTCAGGCAGGGATCTAATTGGTAGTACTTCCTGCTTCACCTCAGTAAACAAGCAAAGCAGGAAGAGTTATAGTGACAAGATCACTGTATGAGTACAGCACACCGCTTTCTACAGTGCCACAGTGAAGGCACTTACTGCTGTGAACTGATTAGCGACATGTTGTAAAAACTTCTAGTGGCACAGCAGTGCCGACTTTGCCGCAAGTGTGCTGCATAAAATGCACAGTTTGTAATTTAAAAATACCTCTTTCTGGCCTGAGACTTGTAGTTTAGTGATGGTTTTACACAGTGCCCTTCACACCCAATTGTTCATTTCTAAGGTTTGTTATCATTGTGTGAGTGCTGCACATCACTGCAGAACAATGTCGCATAGACTGGCACTGAATTTTCTAAAATGAGGTGTTATCTTGCTGATATGTGTATCTAGCATAATATACTGTAATAATGATATTTATAAATTGTTTTCAAAAGTGTACTCAGCAAACAGAATGATTGAATCCTTTATTACACACTCAATTGCAGCTCTCAATCCATGAAAACTATAGCATACCTAATGACAGGATTAGTCAGCCAATCAGTGGGCGGTACTACAAACATTGCATTGTCTGAATACTGATGAGTACAAGGATTGAGATGTGAGTCAATTGATAATTAATGCCTTGATGGTTGGTGTGTACTTGATAGATATTTGGCCTTGTGGCCAATTTGCTGCCTTGAGGGCTGATAAATACTTGGCTGAGATGGGCCTTGTGACCAGGATGAAGTCTTGAGGGCTTATAAGTACTTGACTGGGATTGGCCTGGTGGCCAAGTTGCCACCTTGAAGGCTGATGAATACTTGGCTAAGATGCGGCCTAGTCAGCCGTGAAGTGATAATGTGTGTCCAGTCAGATATGGAATTGCGGCTGAAACTGCTGCAAGAAAGCAAATTAATATCCACTCAGGCACAGTGGTGCGGCTGAGGCAGCTGTAAATTGGTAACCACAGTCCACTTAGACACTGCAGTGCAGCTGAGACTACCACAAAAGAAAATACTTGAAGTCCACTCAGACGCCACAGTACAATTGTAACAGAAGGAAATACAGTGACGTTAGGTACTGGATACACCACGAGGGCGATCTCCACACACGGAACCAGAAGCCACATAAACTCTATAGCCGGCAACCAAGCAGAGACTCAGCAGAGGTAAAAAAGGAGAGGGTCCAGTCAGGACAGGATGGAGATCATGAAGCAACCAGGTAAGAGGACCTCATGGAGTGACAGGCTGGCATCCTGGTCTCCTAGCAACAGGCCTGAGAGGACCTCCTGGAGCACTGTTGTCAAACAAGGGGTAAAGGAACCTCCAGAACTGGGCTTATCAGGGAAAGTCTCAACAAATCTTCTTTTCAAAGTGGGAGCATGCAAAGATTTTTCAGAGACCCAGGAACGCTCCCCCAGTCCGTATCTCTTCCAATGACCAAAAATTGGAGACCTCCCCATGAAAATCTGGAATCCAACATTTTCTCCACGATGTAATCTTGATGACCCTGAGTGAGAACAGGAGAAGGTCTTCCATCAGAATGTCTGAAACTGAAGCTGGCAGAAGAAAGAACGGTTTATATTGTTAATTTTGAGCATGTTGGGTAACTGCAGCCGAAAGGTGACAGGATTGATTTGAGATATAATTCTGAAGTGACCAATGAATTTAGGACCCAATTTCTGTGAACTTAGTTGTATGTTGATATTTTTTGAAAAGACAGTAAGACCAGCCAATGTCTTGGAGCAAAAAGATGCTTTAAAAAGACACTGATGAACCTTCTTCCAAACTGAACGGAGCCTGGAAACTGGCATAGAAAAAGTTCTTCCAGAAATGGTCTCAAAAGAATTGACTCTAGGATGCAGGCCAGAATTACAAAAAAATGGAGAAATGGTAGAACATGAGTGACAAGAGTTGTTGATATCAAACTCTGCCAGTGGTAAATGAGAAAACAAATCATTTTGATGATTGGAAACAAAACACTGGAGATATTGCTCCAAAGCTTGATTGACTTGTTCAGTCTATCTGTTGGACTAAGGTGGAATCCGGAAGACAAGGTGAGACTGATGGCAAGAGAAGAACAAAAGATTTTCCTATAACGAGTCATAAACTGAGTTCCTTGATCCAAAGCAATGTCCATAGGTAATCCATGAAGTTGGAAAATATGTTGAATTAACAAAACAGATAATTCTTTGGCAGAAGGCAGTTTAGAGAGTGGAATGAAATAAACCATTTTACTGAAATGGTCAACAACAGTCCAAATGACCGATCAGTGAGAGAAAGATGGAAGATCCACAATAAAATCCATTGCAATATGAGTACAGGGTTTAGACGGCATAGAAAGGGGAAGAAGAAGACCAGAAGGAGCAGTACGAGGAGATTTTTTGCAGGCACAAACCTCACAGGCCATGACAAATTCACAAACATCCTGGAATAAAGATTGCCACCATACTGAGGAGGATAGTAGTTCAGAAGTTTTGGAGATACCCAGGTGACCAATGGCTCTGGTAGAATGGAAGTCTGTTAGCACTGCTTTCCAAAATCTCTCAGGGGCAAAAAGTAATCCTAATGGCTTTCCAGAAGGAGCTTCAGACTGACAGGAACAGAGAACATCAGCTAAATTCTTAGTCAAGGCCA
This sequence comes from Taudactylus pleione, assembly GCA_031769625.1. Taxonomy (NCBI): domain Eukaryota; kingdom Metazoa; phylum Chordata; class Amphibia; order Anura; family Myobatrachidae; genus Taudactylus; species Taudactylus pleione. The sequence continues at coordinate 6,041,312 of JAUIMM010000258.1, forward strand.
AATGAATATGGGAAGCTGGAATTATGATTTCTTCAGATGGTATAGTAGGTTGAATGGGTTGGAAGCTTTGTGAAAGAGTGTCTGCTTTTAGATTCCTGGAGCTAGGCCAGAAAGAAATTATGTAGTTAAAGCAGGTAAAGAATAAAGCCCAACGTGCTTGTCTAGCATTTAATTTTTTAGCCGTTTCTATATAAAACAGGATCACAAGACTGTGATCATATGTCATGCTCATTCCAGCCAGTGCCTCCAGTCTTTCAAAAGCCCACTTGATTGCTAACAACTCCTGATTACTGATAATTTCTTTCTGCAGCAGAAAATTTACAAGAAAAGAAGGTACATGGTCAACTCTCTTGGGGGTCCTTTTGAGGTAAGATAGCACCCACACCAACTTCAGAGGCATCCACCTCAACAATAAATGGAAGATTCGGATCATGATGAAGGAGAACAGGTGCAGTGATGAAAGCTGATTTCAGGGAATCAAAGGCCTGTACTGCCTTGACAGGCAAATTTGCTGTATCTGCCCATTTTTTAGTCAATTCCACAATAGGTGTGACGATGGAGGAAAATTACTTGATAAATCTGTGATAATAGTTCGCAAAATTCAGAAAGCATTGGATGGCTTTTCAGAGTAGAAGGTTGGACCCAATCTGAGTTGGCTTTAACTTTACTTAGGTCCATAGAGAATCCCCGGGAAGATATGACATACTCCAAAAAGGAGACCTCCTTCACTTCAAACTCGCACTTCTCCAATTTCACGTACAGATTATTCTCTTGAAGTTTATGCAACACTTGTCTCACATGCTGGCAATGTTGTTCCAGAGATATTGAATACATGAGAATATCATCTAAGTATACAACAGCAAAAACTCCAAGGAATTCTCTCAGCACATCATTAATGAAGTCTTGAAAAACAGTAGGAGGATTAGAAAGACCAGACCGCATGACCAGGATCTCATAGTGGCCAGAATGAGTATTGAAGGCTGTCTTCCACTCATCTCCCTCTTTGATCCGGATCAGGTTATATGTCCCTCATAGGTCAATGTGGAAAAGATGGATACCATACAAAGTTGGTCGAAAAGAACTGATATTAATTGTAATGGATACGAGTTCTTTATGGTGATATTATTCAACCCCCAAAAATGAATACATGGCTTAAGTGACCAATATTTTTTCTGTACAAAAAAGAATCTAGCCCCAACTGGTGATTTGGATGGATGGATGAAGCCATTCCGAAAAGCCTCTTGAATGTACTCCTGCATAGATTGACTCTCTGGTAGGGACAAAGCACACAATCTGCCTTTCGGAGGTTTGGCTTCAGACTGTAATTCAAAGGCACAGTCATATGGATGGTGTGGAGGTAGCATATCAGCTTTCTTCTTGGAAAAGACTTCAGCGAGATCATGATAGGGAGCAGGAATAGCATGAGAGGACTCAGGGCCTGATTCAGAGCTGGACACTCTGACAGAGCGCTCGCTCTGAATCAGGGCCGGGCTTTTTTTTTCAGAACGGCCTCCTAGCCTCTTGCATAGCTGTGGGTGACCACCCACAGCTATAGTGAGCGGCCATGATGATGGTCGCGACGGTCAAGACCATTGCCACCATCGGGCATGCAACAAGACCCTTGTGGTAGGGTCTCATTGTCGCAAGCCCCAGAGAGCTTTTGGCTCTACCAGAGCCGAAAGCTCTCCCACTGACATCACTTGTGATGTCAGTGGGGCCGGCCCCAGATGTTAGGTGTTCCCATGGGAATGCCTCAGTCTGGGCAGCCATGCCCCTGGCCCGCCCACCAAAGGGGGCGTGCTGTCACTCACCATCGACAGCACGATCCCTTTGGTACGAGACCCGGAGAGACAGAGTGCCCATCGCTATCTGGGTCTTGTGCATGTGCACGATGGAGCCGGCTCCGTAGTGTGCATGCACACTGGCCTACCATCAACCCAGTTGCGAGTGCACAGCACTTGCGACCAGGTCTGAATCAGGCCCACAGACTGAATAACAGCAGCAATTCATACAGGAATAGTAAGACATTGTAAAGAACAGGTAGACCCCCACTGAAAAATGTCACCAGATTGCCAGTTGTTAACAGGATTATGGATCTTCAGCCATGGCAACCCCAGAATTATAGGTGCCAGAGGACAATGAAACAACATGAATATAATGCTTTTGGAGTGTAAAGCTCCAATAGACAGACAGATGGGAGGTGAGTTGACTACTCCATTGGTAATGAGGTTACCATCCAGACCCACCACAGAAACTGGTTGAGATAAGGACTCAGGGACCAACCCTAAAGAATTAAAGAAGGAAATGTCCAGCCACCTTCCACCATTTCTGCTCCTACTGCAAATGTATGGATGAACAGCAAAAATATAGCTGATGACACAGAAATTGAGGATGCCAACGAGGAAGTGCAAGAGGATGTGGGGTATATTTGTGTAGCTGACACCAGCAGTAATGAAGATGTTGAGGATGTTGTTGTTTGTGTAAGTCAGGCACCAGTGAAAGCAGCTCTTGGCCATGATTAAAGGTAGGCCATTGTCATGCCTGGGCATAGGACCAACAAATACAACTCTTATGTGTGGAATTATGATAACAATTATCAAGCCATCTGTAGCATTTGTAAAATGACAGTAAGCAGAGGTAGGGATGTTAACCATCTAGGAACCTCATCCTTGTAATGTCACATGCAGCTAACTCATTAAAAAATGTTGACAACATCAGAAACTGGTGTAAAAAAATAACAACAAGTGGTCCAGCATCAGTTAGCTCCCTTCTCTCAACTATATCCCAGCACCTGCAATCTCTACCACCAACACCTTCATCCTCAATATCCACAGTAATGATCAGAGGTAGTCCTGCATCCAATTTGTTAATGCTAGGTAACTTTCAGCACTAGGCCTGCTGTTGCTGTGGATGGATCTTCATCCCAGAAGGGGACCAAGAAGACTAGTATTTAAAAAAAAACAACTGACTGTGAAACAAACCTTTACAAGGGGAATAAAGTATGACATCTTTCACCCAGTTGCACAGCTCATCACTGATGCCATTATGGCTATGCTAGTATTAGATCTGCATTCAATATCCACCATTAATTCAGGGGGTTTTCACACAGTCAATTGTGGTCCTGTGCCCCGGTATCAAATTACATCTCAGTTCCTTCTACCTGAAAAGCCATTCCTCAGCTGGACGTTATAAAAAAAGGAATTATTAGCCTACAAAATGCCAATGTACCCACTGTCCACCTAACCACAGATATGCAGACAAGTGGTAGTGGGCAAACTAAATATTACATGACTGCAACCACTCACTGGGTGGGTAAATCGTCTTTAGCAGCAGCAGTATCTAACAAACAATGCCAGCTCAATCATCAGCTACACTAAGAGGCATAACGCTGACAATCTCTTAGAAAAACGAAGGTATGTCATAGCAAAATGGCTTACTCCACTTGGACTCTCCTCAGGATTTGTGACTTCTGACAATGCCACCAATATTGTGAGAGCTGGGTGAATTCCAACATGTCTCACGTTTTGCACACACAATCAACTTGGTGGTACATGGTTTTTAAAAAAATGAAAAGAGCATGCAGAAGATGCTATCTGTGGCCCAAAAAACTTCAGGACATTTTCACCATTCAGCCACAGCATGCAAAAGATAGCAGCAGCTTCAAGAGAAGTTGAATTTGCTTTGTCACCAACTGAAGCAAGAGGTGGTAAACAGGTGTATTTCCACCAGTGGCGTAACAACAGCCCCCGCAGACCCTGCTGTGGCTTGGGGGCGATTAAGGGTAAGAGGCGCAGGGCCCGTTGCTACACTAGTACATTCTACATGGCACAGGCTGATTCATATGTCAGCCAGTGCCAGCTGCCTTGTTCCGGGGATTTGCATTCGCCTGTGGAACACAACCCGAAAGCTGTCCTAAGCAGTGTCCCCCTCTCTCAGACTCCGCTGCCTGCCTGCCTGCCCACGATGTAATGTGGGTCGCGCGGTACTCTGGAGCTGCTTCATGGAGGTCCGCTGAACCACGCAAGGAGCAGAGGGGGAAGAGACTCAGGAGAGGGGTAGGCGCTGGCGTGCTGCGGTGTGAATGGAAGTAAGAGGAGCAGGAAACAGCAGGTGCTGCTTTCCACTGTCTGTTCTGTGTGAGGCTGAAGAAGATAAGATAAAAACTTGGGGGAAGGTCTTCAGAGAACTGAGCAAGTTATATTCAACCCACGTCTGCCGGGAGTACCTGAAACACCTGCCCCTGCTGAGCAAACAATGCGGCTACTGGGAGGACCAGCTAGAAGACATCTCTCGCTTTCTTAAAGGTAACAGTTATCTGTACAGCTATTCAGTGATTGACATTATTATACATACAATGTGCATGACAGATATAAAGGCGCCCGGGGATGGTGCATGTTATGGAGAATACAGAATAAATTATAATAGTGCCCATTTGGTTATACTTTGTAAAGAGGCAAATCTTATAAACTGGGACCGGCCATTTGTCAGTTTGCAGCTCTGTATTTTGTGTTTATTTGGTGTTATACTGCCCCCTAGTGTACAAAATGTGCAACAGCTTGAGATCTTGTACAGTATACACTGTAGGTCATGGACGTACCTACAACGCTGTTCATGGATGAGGAGACAGCGGCTGGGACCTGGGAGCAGCAGAGATAAGGTGACCCCTATAGATTCTCCTTCAGCATACTGTGACCTTCCCAGCGAGTCCTTCCACTCCAATGATGTCCTCTGTGTCCCACCAACACTCCCATCCTGCTCCCTGTCTTCCACTGCTACTCCAATCCAGCCCCCTGCTTCCCACTACTACTCCCATCCTGCCCCCTGCCTTCCACTGCTACTCCCATCCTGCCCCCTGGTTTCCATGCTACTCCCATCCTGCCCCCTAGCTTCCACTGATACTCCCATCCTGCCCCCTAGCTTCCACTGATACTCCCATCCTGCCCCCTGGCTTCCATTGATACTCCCATCCTGTCCCTGGCTTCCATTGCTACTCCCATCCTGCCCCCTGCCTCCCACTACTACTCCCATCCTGCCCCCTGCCTTCCACTGCTACTCCCATCCTGCCCCCTGCCTTCCACTGCTACTCCTATCCTGCCCCCTGGCTTCCACTGATACTCCCATCCTGCCCCCTGGCTTCCACTGATACTCCCATCCTGCCCCCTGGCTTCCACTGATACTCCCATCATGCCCCCTGGCTTCCACTGATACTCCTATTATGTCCCCTGCCTCCCACTGCTATTCCCATCCTGCCTTCCACTGATACTCCCATTCTGCCTCCTGCCTCCCACTGCTACTCCTTTTCTGCCCCCTGCCTTCCACTGCTACTCCCATCCTGACCCCTGAGTTCCACTTCTACTCCCATGCTGCCCCTTCTCTGCACTACTACTACTAATCTCATCCTCACCCTTTCCCCACACTACTACTACCACCACCTGCATCATAATGTATGGGGCTTGCAAAGTTTTTTAATGTATTTAGTTCTTAGCCATAATAAATATGCAATCTTTATACATCTTCTTTGTTTTTGTTTTTTTAGGGGGGGGCACTAGAATTTTTTTGGCACGGGGGAGCAAAATATATAGTTATGCCACTGATTTCCAAGCTTTATATGCTTCAGCAGATGGACAAACAACAAAAAGCCAACCACAGCTATACAACAAGCCATGACATTGGGAGAGGAGGGTGGGTGTTCCTTAGTCCAGTGCAGTGGAGAATGCCTTCCATCTTGTGAAAGGTGCTCAAACCCTTTGAAGTAGCCACACTGCTAGCTTGAGACAGGTAATTTCCCTAATTAGGCTTTTGGAAAACCAGCTAGAGAAATTGGAGGAGGAGATTAAACAGTGATTTCACTAAGTATGTCAGACAAGTCCTTTGCTCGCTTCGCCAGGATCCAAGCCAATATGATCAAATCGGATTACTACATTTTGGCAACTGTGCTGGATCCTAGGTTTAAGTCATACGTCATGACTTTCTTTCCAACTGACTTAGATCTTAAGAAATGCAAAGAGCTCTTGGTGAGTAAGTTGACAGCTCAGGTGGTACACGACATGACATCTCCTCTTTCAGTTTCTCCAGCAGCTGCCATGAAAAAGCTCAGCTGTCCCAAAAGACCCAGTGGTGAGGACTCAATTTATGACATTTGGTCGGGTCTAAATGAATTGCTGAAAATTAGTCACACCTCTATTGCTACTGCATCTGATAGGGTCACAGTCCAAAGAATGGTGGATGATTATTTTCATGACACCATACACATAGACATGTCACAGTGTCCCTTTGACTACTGGAAAGACAAAAAGGTAATTTCGAGGCACTTGTAAAGACTGGCTTTGAATTACCTAAGCTACCCACCCTCCAATGTGTACTCTAAAAAGTTTTAACACAGCGTTGAACCTTATCAGCGATTGGCATAGGAGGCTACTTCCTCAAAATGTGGAAAAGATGATGTTCATCAAAATGAACTGGAAATTCCACGAGGAAGACCTTTACTGCCAATTACATAAAAAAAATATAGAGGTACCTGTAATGGTGGATTCCAGCGGGGATGAATTAATATGTGTGAGGATGATCTACACACTGATCAGGGTGAGGAATCAGATGAGGAGAATGACCTCTTCCAGTTCCAACTGTAGAGATTATTAACAGTACTGTTAGCTGCCTTTTGCCCATTGGTAGCTTGTTTTGGGGGTGCCCAAACATATCAATTACTTCAGCCACAAGTGGCTGTCCCTGTCACTGAAGTGACTGGTTTGTTAAACTGTGCATGTCCTGTTTAATATATACAACATAAGGATCGGTGGAAGGGGCCAAGGATAATTCCATCTTGCACCTCTTTACTTTGCATTATGCACTGTTTGGGACATTGCTGACTGACACTTACTTTTTTTTATTCATACTGTATTTATTTAAACTAAAATCACAAATAGATTTGCTTGCAAAATACTCTTTTATGCCTCTTTCAACCTTGATTTGTAGATACTAATCTGGTTGCCTTTATTCTTAAACTTTCTTTCCAATGACAACAACAGATGGGCTGGGATTTCTTTGATCATAACAGCCATGTTTGGTCAGATGCAACTCAAGCTTCAAAAGGAGAGGATATTTTGTGACAGGATCTAGAGATGTTCTACCCTTTCTCTCCCAGCCTTCCCATACATAATCTCAGAAGCACGATGATGAGAGATGTTTAGTACCAAACTTTAATAATACCCCCTCCTGTTCAGAGCTTCCATTTTGTTTGCTGCCACATTAATAGTTCTTCCACCCATTCAAAAATCAAAATGGGCATGTGTGACACTGGCATTACTCCCATCAGTGGGATGGCCCAAGGAGAATTCCATCTTGCACCTCTTTTCTTTGCATTATCCGCTGATTGGGGCATTGCTGACTGTCTTTTTGTGAAGACGACAAGCATATTGTTATAGTTTATTAAACTTCCATCCTGTCTGCCACTGCAGTGCCATTCTCTTTCCTAGATGTGCCATGTTGGTAATTGAACTGCAACAACCGATGAAATCTTCTACCTGCACATGCAGTTGATGAATTCCAAAAATGTCCAGAAATGTTTATGGCAACAGACAGCAACTCCTGCTTGTCCCTTTAATTTTATAAAAATGATGAACTGCCAAGTTTATTGGATGGGTAAAACAGGGGACATGTTCACCCAGTTGTAATTATTAATTAATTTGTGCCCTGGCAGTCTAGTGTGAGCTATCCCTTCGGTGGTCCTTTATGAAATAGTGTCCGAATCACCACAAGAGGGATTTATATCAAATCCAAAACCCATGAAATCTAATGCCGGGATGATGTTTTGCCTAGATTTTGAATCTGAGGCTGTCGGGAAAACCCCAGCTGGGGCTTAGATCCCGTCGGATCCCTCTCCTCCCTCATACAATTTCTTTGGAATAATTTTCTTTTATTAATTTTTCCAATTAATCAATCCTTCCTTTCCCTGTGTTCCACTACATATATACTCTACCTCCCTCAGGCCACTGATGCTGAGAGTTGTAGTTCAGCCGGAAAGTCACAGGCTACTTTCCTCTGATTTAAACAACCAGTCTAGGTCCTATTATCCCCAGTGACCTCCCTGAGCACAAAGTAAACATCTGTTTACAGTGTGTACTATTTAGCACCTCCACCAGCAAGGCCATCACATTTCTATTAGATGTATAAAAAATATACAGTGTATATGGGCTGAATCAATATTCAATCACATCATGGCAATGTGTGTTAGCTACAAGTGCTCTGTATATGTCTCTCAGGTGATCAGATTTTAAGTGGTTGGTTCACATAGGATTGGACACAAGTGTGCTTTAGTGAGCCTGCTCCCATATATGCCCCAAGAATCACTGTGCGATGGTGCAGACACTGCATAATGTTTTCTGACAAGCTCTCCACCCTCAAATAGTGAACCTTCTCCAGATCAAAGATGTCTTTCATGAACTAAAGAACTTGATCCTACAACGCACCTCCCTCATACATTTTCTTCACAATCAAAAAATTCAAATAAATTTACAAACTAATTAATCCTTCCTTAATTTCCCTACCTTCACACATTCTTGGTTTCTTTCTGTGGGGTTGTATAGTTTATTAAACTGTAATACTGTCTGCCACTGCAGTGCCACTCTGTTTTCTAGATGTGCCATGTTGGAAGCTGAACTGCCACATGTTTGTGATGCCCACTGCTGTTGCTTAGCTTAGTCAGCCAGCTAGCTCGGAGCAACCTTTGGCCTAAACTGGATGAAAACAATATTGTGAGCTGTGAGGTAGTCAATATTGACTGGAAATTAGTGGAAATTAATGTTATTGAGGTTAATAATATTCTGGGAACCAAAAAAAGGCTCAAATTATGTGATTTTAGCTTTTTATGACAATTTTTGGAAAAAATCCAAAACCATAACCTGTCACGGCGTTTTGGCAAAATCAAAATCAGCAAAAATGCTCCGGCACACATATCTAATTATTTTAGTGTCTTTTAAATGTATGATAGGGCTTTTGGAGCAGTTTTCAGAAAAAACTACTATACTCCAAGCATTTAAATTCACATACTTTTAGTATGCAGATTGCATTTCCTATACTTGTATTGGAAAATGTGATCCGTTTCAAATTTACTAAATAAGAAAATTGTGAAAAAATACTGTGAGGGAGCTCTGTGATAGTAATGCTACCTGTAGATGGCATTATGCAGCCCCCCATTTCGCCTACTCCAGCTCAGTATTTTCTACCTGTTGACAGGGAAAGCAGAGCCCTTTGTAGGCTTATGTGATCATCCTGTGTGTCTGACAGTCCACATGCTGATTACAATGAAAAAAAGTTATAATAAATAAAAAATACCTGCACCTGGGGCAGGAGATTGGTGATCGGTGAACTTCTCCATTACTCATGTCAGCTAATTACTGGGTTCCTACTTCATGATCCTAGTCAGATGCTCTGTGGTTCACAGCACAGAGCATCTGGCTATGGTCACTAAGCAGGAGCCCAGTGTTCAGCTGACCAGAGTCATGATGGAGATCATCGATCACCATGCAGGTAAGTGTTAGCTAAGGGGGGATCACATGGAGGTGGGGATTGCTTGGGATAGAAGATCGCATGAAAGTGGGGGTTACCAACTGCACAGCCACAGTCTCAGGGTATTTTCTGTGAAATATATACCATGAGAAGTGCGGGTAGAGGATTTGTAGTGACAGAGGGGGTTATTAAGACCCGCTTGTGAGCGCAGGATGCTCGCAAGCGGGTTGATGGTGCTGAATTGCACATGCGCACGACGGAGGGAGCTCCATCGTGCACATGCGCGAGACCCGAATAACGATGGCCAAGCCATCATTACGGGTCTCGCACCAAAGGGGGCATGCTGTCGATGGTGAGTGACAGCACGCCCCCTTTGGTGGGCGTGCCGGGGGCGTGGCTGCCAGACAGAGGCGTTCCCATGGGAATGCCTACCGTCTGAGTCCGGCCCCACTGACATCACTAGTGATGTCAGTGGGAGTGATTTTGGCTCTGATAGAGCCAAAATCACTCCAGGGCTTGCGGTCACCGACACCCTACCGCAAGGTCTCGTTGCAAGCCCGATGGGCCATCGCGACCATCATCATGGACGCTCGCTATTGTTGGGTGGTAACCCACAGCTATGCGAGCGTCCATGAGGCCGCTCCAAGTTGAGGGAGGAGGGCCTTGATTCAGAGCGAGTGCTCTGGTCAGAGCGTCCGGCTCTGAATCAGGCTCAGGTCACTACATGTATTCAAATATCACATTGCAAATTTGGGTGATATTATCACATCTCATCTGCATCAGAGATGAGGATTGTAATAAATATGCCCATAAGTCTATGTCCTAAGTGGTTATATGCACGGATTGAGATATTTAACATTCGCTGCTATCAGCCACATGGCAAAGTTTTCTTTTTATCACTTTCATTGATAATTGTATTCCATTCTTTATCAGTAATATTAATGATTCTAGTATCACCAGCAATGGTGTTGCAGGTACATCTCCTACTGCATTAAACACTGAAAAATAGTGTCTTGTCATAGGGCCTGATTCAGCAGTGCACTTGCTTGCACTGTTGATTGCAGATTAACCCGATTATTGGGGATGTGCACGTAGTCACACGCAGACCCTTGAATGCCTCTACCTGATTGACAGGCAGAGGCATTTAAGGGGTGGGGCGGGGGAAGCCGGCATTTCCAGAAATGGGGGCGTGTCCACCCTGTTTTCCGGGAGTGGCCAGCCCAGGATCTACGTTGATCAACACAGTGTCCTGGGCTCGCAAGCAGGCCAGCCTGAGTAAGCTGAGGGCTAATCAGCTGGCCGGAGGTCCAGCGCCATCCACCATCACAACCATCAACCACCGATGGTCACGATGATGAACCCAGCTTGCAACCTCCATCGCAGAGCTGGGATCACAAATGAAGCAGGGGGTGTCATACACCTCCTGCTGCATATGCATAATAGCAAGGATCGCAATTACAAAGCTGCCCACGTGCAGCTTTGTAATTACGATTCTTGCTGAATCAGGTCCATAGATGCAACAGGAATTGCAGTGGTTTATACCTGTGTAACACGGTGAAATAATGCAAGTCAGGCTATTATTTCTTATATTTATGGAAGGCAACAAATACATCATATTAAAACATAAAACAACTTTATTTTGGTTTGGGCTCAAAATAGTTTTGGTTTTGGCTCAAAATGTTAACACATTTATTTTCTACAATACAGTACCTATAGTTTATCTTGTATCTAATACAAAAGTCTGCTCATTGCCATTCTAATTTGTGAATCTAGTTGGTAACTTTTATTGTTAAGAAAGTTAATTTTTAATGGTTATTTTATAATCCTATGTAACTACACTACACAGACTAGCCCTATGGTGAGTGGGAAATAGTTTACAGTAATGGCCTTATTATGTTTTTAATATATATTATTTAAATTAATGCTTTATATTGATAACCTGTAATCTATATTTTTTATTTGCCACTTTTTAATATACATTTACAATTACCCTGGGAAAGTAGGAGAAAGCCTAACTGTCTTTTGCTAGTCATCGCATCCCCCAAGGTCCTTCTCTGTGAAGTAGTACCATAAATACCACTGCACAGAACTTAAACACCATTACATCTCAATCTCCGAGTGAATGAGTTCTAATTCATTTTCCTTAATGCACTAAGGGCATGTTTGTGGTTGAATAATAATTTTGTTTATAGTCAATCCACGCTTTACAAGCAGTTTTAGACATGGATTATATGACATCTATAGTTTAACACAACTGATCATGACAATATAGTGAAAATTTGTTATTTTTTAAATAATTACAGTGTATGTTTAATTGTTTATGATAGAATTTTACATTTCTTGCATCTATCCATAGTAATCTTTCCAACATTCAATTTCTAATGTTTTTCTTTATCTACATCCTACACTATGTGCATATTATTTTACATGCAATTTACCCATCACTTCCTTATTAGTACTCACAGGTTACTCAATTATGAAATACTAAGGTTGACCTACAGTAAATCCAGACAACCACCAATTAATTAAATAATATTGTGAGGAAATTAATCACAATTTCTAAATTGTAGCCCTTACTAATGTATTATATTTACTACAATTATACCAGAGAATTCACTCAAAGCTATAAGGTGATGAATAAATGTACAATTCTGTTTATTATACCAGTATAGATCATATTGTAGAGAGCGATTATATATGGTCAAATCAGTACTAATTATGCCCTTAGGGCCTGATTCAGACCCACTAACTAGATACATTCTCACGCAGCCAAAGTATGCATATCCCGTGATCACACTGCAAGGCATTAGCACGCCCACTATGTCTTGGCGTGTGATCATGATGTGTATTTAGATGCCCACCAGCCTATCTTAAGATCCTGTCTTTCCCCTAGTGATACACATCATCTCCAGGAAGTGTATGCAACAATCGGTAACATCAAATAACATCAGACCCGTACGCAGTACTTGTGGCTGACCATACCCTACCGCAAGCACTGCGAGTGCTTCAGTGTGTAATGCAGCCATGTGATGTGTATTATGACACTGCATCTTAATTATGCATGCCTCCGAAACAGCATTAATATGCTCAGACACACCTGCGTTCGCACCACCACTTCCACGTTTCCATCGACCAACCCCAGTCACCAGCCAAAAACTGCTCATCCTGTCACTCATTCTAGCGATAAGTCTGTGTACAAGGGGTGATCGCTTCACGATTGCAGTGACTGGTTTGCGCACTGCGTCTTATACGCATATGCAGATTGCAAATATCGGCAGGGCATTAGTGCCTTCTTACTGCTTCTTAGAACTTAACTAGGAAGCCTTAGTCACTCTCCTGCCTTGCCGTGAGCCCTGCCTAACTTCTAGGGGCTGCAGCAGATGCACTGACCAGGCTGCTGCACGGGCATCCCCCCTGTCAGGAAAAGGTAGGACCCACCTCCGATTATAGCCATTTTTACACTGCCACTTGGTTTAAGTGGATTCTTTCTGACACAAATATGTCTTATCTAATGAGTTCTCCAGTTAGTGTTGCTTAACTTGGCAATACATTAGACCAACTTTCATCCAACCATCCAACTACTTTTTAATTAGTTAAACAACATAGTGCCGGTTCATTGTTTTAACCAACCAACTAGCTGGATGATTGGATGAAAGTTGGACTAGTGTCATGGTCATGTTATTCAACTGGATCCCAGAATTGCATTCCCATGGTCTGTTTATTCAACAGTCACTGGAAGCAACCTTTTTAAAAGCTCCGGCATTCTCTTCATTGCCAGAACAACTCATTTCCTTCTCATAAGAATAGTTCCATAGCTCCAGGCTCCAAAGTGCTTGTTTCTCAGCAAGAACTCTGCATTCTCCAAAGGGCCTGTTTCTCAGCAAGTGCTCCACTTATATCAAGTTCCTTAGGTAACTAGCCCATCTGCTAGAAAACTATAGGTTTTAGGTGAATGGTTTCTATTTTCTCGGTGTCTGGTAGCCAGGCCTAGTGCTGAGTTTGTGGTTCAATTTCCAGTTTGGTGTATTAGTGTGTAGGTTCCAGGTCAATGTTTCTGTAGCCAGTTCACAATCCTGAGTCATTCCTGCTCTCAGTTCTGAATTCTTGATTACAGTTTTAGCTTTTTTCAGTCCTGAGTTTATGATTGGCTGTATCTCTCTGAGGCCCCAATTCAGCAAGGATTGCAATTGCAAAGCTGCCTGCAGGCAGCAGGAGGTGTATGACTACCTGCTGCATCTGCGATACCAACTCTGCGACAGAGGTCGCAGGCTGAGATTATGGTCACAATGCTGGATGGTGCTGGGCCTCTGGCCAGCTGAGTAAGCCTCAGTTTACTCTGGCTGGCTGGCTGGCTTGTGAGCCCAGGACACTGCATTGATCAAAACAGATCCTGGGCTGTCATTCCCGGAAAATGGGGTGGACACGACCCCCATTTCTGGGAACACCGGCCACCCCCACACCACCCCTTAAATGTCTCTGCCTATCAATCAGGCAGAGGCATTCAAGGGTCTGCATTTGACTAAGCAGGACCCATTCGGCACACTTGCAGAATGGGTCCTGTGCACGTGCAGATTCCTGATAATTGTGAATCTGCGATCAGCAGTGCACTTGCGTGCACTGCTGAATCAGGCCCTGAGTTCCCAGTATTAGGTTCCAGCTCCGAGTACTTGGATTTCGGTTCCAGGATTTAGCTCCCCATGATCAGTTCCAGATTCCTATTGCTGCGAGTTCCAGTTCTGAAATCCTGTGAAGCTCCTGGTCTTTAGATTCCATCCCTCCTGCCAGTGCTAATCTGTTTCTGGTCCTTCATAAATGAGCAGAGGTCTTATCATAGCTCCCAGTTTCAGCTTCACTCCTGCTTCAGCTAGACCCTAGAGTCCCGATACGGATCAACAAAAACAGACACTCGTGACATTTGCTAATCACTATGACACCTGAGGTAAAACAGTTGCAGTAGCTCAGTACAAACTAAAATGTTGGAAGAATGGCCACCAGATAATTTCACATAGTAGTTACTTTCCTTTATTAATCCTGCAGTACATTATTCAGATGCAGAAGCAATATAATTGGCTGTAAATCAGAGCTTGGTCTCACGTCTCTTAGTGATTGTCACTCTGTCTCTCAGCTTGTGCAGTTTTCCTCTCTCTTTTCTCCACCCAGCAGTGTTCTTACTATTAGCTGAGGGTCAGGACTCTAAAGTCCACAGCCTGTTAACTTAAGGCTGCTGGATTAAGTCTGTAGCCTGTTAGCAGTATGTCACAGCATAAGACATGTTTGGGTACAGAACACTGGGTGTTATTATATATGTCCAGTTGGAAGACTGTACTTGCAGAGTGTATAATGGTGTTAAGCATTTTCACAGTATGTTGATGCTGGTGGTGGTTAGTCAACATGAGGTATAGCTTAAACAGGTCTTGTGTTTATTTAACATGTAGCATAGAGACAAAGGGAAGTACAGGTATAATAACTATATAGAGCAGTCTGGAGCATGAGGGTATTGCTTGGCATTGTAGTGCACTAGGTGGTATGATGGCAAACTCACTAGTGGGGCTATGCCTTTCTATGGAACTGGTGGTGATATAGTGTACTTACAGTACTCTGCATGTTCTGTATGGCTCTGTAATAATGGGAATCTCAGCTGGCAGGTCCATTAACAAAGAAAATGGAGTGAAAAGACGCACAAACAGGGCGATGTGCAGTAACTCATTTTGGAGATCAGGGCTCCCTGCTGAGTTCCAGCAGGTCCTAGAGACCGCTAACTCAGTTACCTGGATGCAGTGTGGATGGAGGCAGTGCAGGAGCACTCCGCATCCAACACATACTACATTAGTGCTAACAACACAAGTACCATCTCATGGTTTACTGGCAGGATAACTGTGCAGGATGTGGATACAAGATGCTTTGTAGGTGTCTGTAAGATTTTATGGTACTTGCTGTTCCCAACCACTTTGATCATGTTTCCTCTACCAGTCCTCTACCAGTGTTACCTATGGGCTACCATCCCCTGAAGATGACTACACTCCACAGAAAATACTGGAAGAGATTTCCTTAGGAATCCTCCCTGATATTGGCCACCATACAAGCATGATCATCATGTGGAGTCAAGCTATTATCCCTGCAGGTGTATTTTAATACATCGGTCACATCCTTGTAAATCTTAATTTCTTGTTTCAGGAATAAAGGTGATAATAAATTATAATTATTGGGTCTAGATTCCGCCAAAGTGATCAATATTATTGCTGCCTGTCTGTGTCACTCTGGTGTTAAAGTTAAACTGATCAAATACCAATACCAAGTAGACTGTCCAAGGGTTGTGTCAAAGATATGTTTATTTCAATGCTATAAAATGTGGCTTTTATTTTTCTGAAAATGCAATGCAGTCAGACCAGAAAAAGAAATTGAATACACAAAGCTTACTGTATATAGACGTTATTCCCAGTTATAGATGCTAATTTAAAATAATTTGTGCATAAATATATTATGCTTCAAACCACATTTCAAATCCATTGATGAAGTCTAAAAGGCATTGTGTGATAGTCTCATATTCATATGATTTCTATAAAAATCATTAGAATATTTAGGCACTTAGAAGAATATAGTGTTATGATCTTCTATAATTAGTTGCAGTGTGAAAGCCAATTAGAGGTTCCCGTTTAATGTCACTGTCATTTAGAGAGAAAGGGGAGTCCAGGATCATGTCAGATAGGAAATGCAGAGGAAAAAGCTAATCATGGGTGCAGATGTACCAGGAAAACAATTTAAATAAGAAGATAATGTGACCTGATTTGTGGTCAGAAATATTTCACAGATTACTTATAAGGAAAGTGACCATGATGATTCACCAAGTTAGGAATTTACCCAATCATGCATGAATCTGGACATTTCTTATCTGATATAGTGGGTAGTGACCTGTGAAAAGCGTTATAATAATGGAATATACAAAACATATTTAAACCTGTTATCTGCTGTAAAATGTGGATATTATCCAATATTACAACTTTTTATTTTGCACAAGTTAGCATGAAATCTTGAGAATATGTTGGAGCAGACTGTCTTTGACTAAAGAGCTTAATTTAAGAAGACATTCTTTGCCTAATAAGGATCTTACACTCCCTACTTAGAACTCACCTAGATGGTGAATATCCCTTTCCTTACCATTAATTCATGTCAAATCACTGTCTCGTTTAACTTGCTTTTCTGCTACACCTGCACCCATGAGAACCTCCTTTCTCCAATCTTCTGTAACTACAGCATTTTCTAAGAAAACATAACTTAAAGTATTATAGTAAGCTGCCATCTTCTTAGGAAAATCTCTTAATAGGAAACCCACTTGCCTTTTTAGGTACAAAGGATAAGCACACATGTGTAACTCCATATACAAGTTGAACTGTAGGTTGCCTATAAGATAGGCCATGGAAATTCAAGTGCAAGTGCTATGTATGTCATAAGACAGGTCACAGAGCATCTGAATTAAAAATGAAAAATGTGAATGCTACACAGAAAAAGAAGTGTAACTGTTATAATTAAATTGTCAAATTTAAGTGTCACAGATAGCCGCAGAAGAAATTGCTGGTATATTGACTCAGGTACCAAAAGATATTTCAGTTGCAATCAAGAGTGATTCATTACATTGAGCATGTGTTGTCCTACTGTATAACAGTCAGAGGAATAGGAAATAAATACTTACAGCTACAAAAGTTGGGTCAGTCATGGCCCATTTGAGAACCAAAGTCACAAAAATCTAAGATTTGTTACATGTATCAGATATGGGGATAAACCTCATAGCAATAAGGATTTTAAGTCCAATTTGCAGAAGAAAAATGTGTCATGTGATACAAAAGAGTTACTGTAATTGCAACAGATACCCAATGCAAATGACTATACAGTATGTTCTTGACACAGAGTAGTTTTATGCGATGATCACTTCTGACTCACAGACTATGCAACTCTGGACAGAAGGCTAGGTCATCTCGAATATGATAGTATCCTGAAACTTCTTGGCAGGATGGTTACAGGAATATCCATGAGTAACACTGAAAGGTCAGTTTGTGAGAACTGTAAAAAAGGCAAGCAAAACCTTTGACCCCTGCCAATCAGCAAGCACAGCTGAGGCACCGCTAGAGTTTGTGCATACAGAAGTGTGTAGTCCATGGAAGTGATATTGATAAGTGGATACAGATAGATACAGATACTTCATAACATTCATTGATAACTTCACTAGAATGACACACATTTATTTAAAGACAAGAATGAAGTGATGAGCAAAATTGCAGACTATAAGTGATCAGTAGAAACTCAAACTGGTCACAAAATTAAAAGTCTTGAGGACTGACAATGGAGAATATCTAAACAAAGATGTTGAAATCTCCCTTTAAGCTCAAATCACTGTACTATTATCTGGCTGGTGTGTCTACAACAGCACTTTCCGCTGGTGTCTACTATTTACTAACTGTGTATACAACAAAATAGTAGACACATGTCAACAATGGCTACACCTTTTAAATTCTGCAGTTGCTGTTCCGCAGAATAAATAATGCTTTATGGAAGATCACAATCAAGTTTCAAATGAATACAAGTTTCAATGCTGTCACAGCAAGTTTACAACATACATCATGATATTATCCCTGTCACATGCTGCCCTGCCCTTATTTACACAATGATACAGATGTACTATGCATTGTCTCTCACAGCAAAATCATCTTCAGAATGAATTTAAGTTACTGTGAATATTGTGATGATTTTATTGGCTACATGTGTTTTAGCCACAAGTTCTTTAAAACTTGTTACCCGAGGATGGGCAAGTGATGAAGATTGAATATATATGTCTTAGCCTAATTGTACTTGCATTTGACTTGAGAAAACACAGCTGAGAAGTAATTGGAGTTAACCATCTGGTTGGTGGGTTTCTAGAAGAGAGTTACGTGGCCCATCTAAGAGCCGCAATACTTTCATTCCTGGTCAGATAATTCAGATGTTTGCAAACAAATAAATCACAGTTATTTGCCTGGGATAAATCATATGTTAACATTTTGAAATGCTTTATTTACTTACATTAAATTACCACAAATAAACATTCAGAGGCAAGATACAGGGGCCATAAACTTTATGTACTGTGCACTGACATCACAATGGGGGTGCGGGCCGCACTGGGTGACACCATCCGAGGGAGTGACACCAAAATAGCAGAGCTGCTCTGCTATTTTGGTTTAACCCCCTTGGATGGTGTCACTGAGCAGCCATACTGCAGTGAGAGGCAGGGGAGAGGATGAGGGCTGTCCAGCAGCTGCTGCTCTACTCAGTAAGCTGGGCTTACTTAGAGGACCAACAGCTGCTAGGCAGCCCTCAGTCTCTCCCCTGCCTCTAAGGCCCATTGAGTGCCAAGAAAGGGGGCGTGACATGCGTTCACGCCCCCAAGAGTGGCACACATGAGTGGGTGTGGCTTCGTGCAAAGGCTTGGATCTCAGACCCGGACCACTGCATCGGGTACCAGTAAGGTAAGTGACACCGTGGTCCATTGCATACTATAATGAATAAAATATGTTTCTCTCATCTATTACATATATAGGTATGTGATAATACGTTACTTATGATATCATCTACTTCTATATAGAATTCTGTGAAGCAGAGGTGCGGACAGTAGAATTTTAAGTACCAAACACCTGATTACTCTTGTTTCAAGTTCTTGCATCTTTTATGTACATGGTATATTGACAATCATTCATCATTCAATCATTCAGCTATTCATGTTGCTGTTTATGATGCCTTTATGCATTTCTGTTAATTATCTTTCTTCTTCAGTAAATTTACTTTCCTACATGTTTGTATGCTTGCTTACAAGAATAGCTGGTGCATCAATTCCACAGTATGGTGATGCTCCATAAAGTAACCAACATCAGTCTCAAATGCAGAGTGACACAGAAGCAATTCACACGACAGACTACTCTACAATTATTTTCAACTGTAGTTCTATATGTCTTTTATGGTTGTTTTGTTAACTACCCACATGTGATCGCCTGTATCATGCAACATCACAAACTTTAAATCCCTTATCTTAAAATGCTTTTCTACATTTTTTCAATCTGCACTGAACAAATTTAAACAGGACCAGATTTGACTGTGCCATGTATCAGGAAGAAGAGTTTTCTACATGCAACAATTCATCCAACATTCCCCTTTTGCATTTCTCATCCTGTATCATATGGTACTCTCCTTTGAAGATAACATGAACAACGATAGTCTGACAAATGTCTTGAACTAAATTAATAAAGCTAGCGGATTTTTTGATGGCTCAGTAAGATCAGAATGCAGCAATGTGTTGCTAATAGAATAGGAGCTGCTCCAAGGCTGTAATTTGTGCTTGTCAGTCTCTACAATGTATAAAGGTCTCACAGAGATCTAAAGGATACAAAACCATCACACTGACTGGTTTGTAGTGATATTTTTCTACTGCTGCAGTATATATGTACATATTGCTCATGTATGCATAACACAATCTATCTCTTTCCAGTTTAGTGTGTCTACCATTTGTATTACTGTGCTAGATCTTTAAATTAGGTTGTTGACTTCAGAACAAATTACAATATTCCTTTTTGTAGTGTCTGAATTTATATAGCTTTTAATTTGTGCTAGTTTTAGATAAAACAACTGAGAATTATATAAAGGAATTCAGATTTTATTTCTCCTTTTTTAACATTCAATTGGTAAGTGGGATTGATGTCATCATAGAGGATGGGATTTCTTTTTGTATAGGCTATGGGACTGATTTAGCAAGGATTGCAGTTGCTTATATGCCCACAATCAGCTGATTGTTGCGTTCTGCACATGTGTACGCATTGCAGTGCGTGTGTGTGAGCCGGCCACTGCGATCGGACTGTGATTGCAGAGGCCACGCAGACCCAGAGCAGAATGATTGACAGGAAGTACCATTTGTGGGAGGTGATGGGGGGTGGTCGGGCGAACGCAGGCATGCCAGTGGGAATCGTATGAAATACCGCCAGCCGCCTGGCCGACAAACGCAGAGTTCCCGGCAGCGGAAGTCTGACTGCACTGGAAATCCCAATCATCGCTAAGGTAAGTATAAACTAACCTAACTCCCTAACCCTAACCCGCCATAGGGGTGCCTAACCCTAACCTTCCCCTCTAAGAGCCTAACCCCCCCTTCCCCACTGCCTAAACTTAAGTTCCCCAGGGGGGTGCCTAACCCTAAGTCCCCCCAGGAGGTGTCTAACCCTAACCCTCCCTCCCCCTAGCCTGACCATAACCCTCCCGGGGGGGAGCCTAACCCTAAGTCACCCCTGGGTGCCCTAAACCTAACCTTCCCCCCCCACAGCTGTCTGCTCATGTTGCCCGGCGGCCCTTCGATCGGAATGCCGGGCGCCGGTCTACCGGCATCAGGGAAATGTCAGGCGTCTACATCTAGATGCCCGGCATTTCACCATCACCGGGATATGACAGTCGGGAAACCGGCTGTCGGTATTAAGGCAGCCGGTTTCCCGATTGTATACCTGCCAGTGTGTTGGGACGGCATTGCAGGGGCATGTATAAATTAGCCACTGCGATATCATATGCAACCTGAGGCCTCATATGGGTCTGATGCTACTCGATGTTACCGATTATTTCACTGTTACCAAAGTATACGTATGTGAGTATGTGAGTATGGGGAAGTGGGCGTCCTTATGTTAGGCTGCGATCGCTAAGCAAATGGAAACATTTGCATATCACTGCTGATATTAGCAACTGTGTTGCGTGCGTATAAGCAGAATAGCGATCCTTGCTAAATCAGGTCCTATGACCTGATAGGAAATTATTAAGACATCCATTGGTTTATTGTTAATTAACACTCTAAACAAACATTATCTTAACTTAACATAACACTGAAACTAATAAATAAAGACACGGACACCACGAAAACTTGGCTAAAAGGTCACAGCTTTTATTTATAATTAATGAATTAACCTAACTGAGGTGGCCAGGAGATACTGCAAGTTCAGTTCTAGCTTTCAAGATCCGAGACACTTGAGGGATGACTGAAACATCCCCCCTCTAGACTCACTTACGATGTGAAGGACTCGTCTCCCTTAAGGGCACAGTCAGAATGTTTCTGCATGAGAAGCACCCTGGTCTCCCGCATTGAGAAGGACAAACTCGCCATGTACTGTAAATAGAGGGCAAGCACCCTCACAATGCTTTCTTGTGCCACATAAAGCCACTGAGATGCAGCGTACTCCCACCAAAGCCAGTTCCCAGGTAAAAAACTACCCCGTCACCCACAAATTAAACTAGTCCAAAAAAGACAACAGATCCTTAATAAACAAGCCTAAACCTAAAGCATTAAGATGCAGCCCATCAGGTCAAAAAAATCTAGAAATGTTAGGACCCAAAAAACCATGACTAACTACCAAGCCACCAAATGAACTAACGTGCCCGGCCAGTGCCATATTGACCTTCTTCCTTGACCAATCCAAAGCATTATGATTACGAGCACCATGCCACACCAAATAGGGAACTATCTCCAACCAAACAATGCTCACATTCGGCCACATCAACCTGACCTCATATAAAATCCCTCGCAGTCGCACGATCAGCTCCAAGCCCTAAAAATTACCAATGTCATTGCCACCCACATGCAGCACCAACCAATCAGGCACACCCCATTTAGCTGCAGATGACACCAGCAAAGGTAGCACAGATTCAACTTGAAGGCCCCGTACACCAATCAAGCACACCTGCTGACCCCCAAGTAACAAACTGACACACTGTACCAAACCATGCCTCACAGCCCAGAAAATGTAAGACTGGCCCACCGTCACCCCTGCCCATCTTCTGTCTCTTCCATTGTAAGGAAAGCAAAAGACCTTAACCGTGAGCACTGCACCAAAACCAAGCCATAATAAACATTCAAAAAATTGTGAAAGACATAGCAACTAACTAGCAGGGATGCAAAAGAGGAAAACAGGTAACCCTAGTGAAGAAGTGAAGAAAAAAAGCTAAAACACCTCCCATGAACACAAAGTTGGCCAGATGAAGGTCATCAATGTTAGCCATTCAACAATTGGCGGGTAAACAAAATTTTCTGGTTGAAGCAGGGAGCGCCACTACAACTTATCGCAGTGCACATAAGCTTTGGAAACTTCCAATGCCCTATTCCTTAAATGGAAGCAGGACATGCCCCTGCAAGGGCCGCATGTGTCGCTGCCCCAATCAAAAAGGAATGAGTGCCATAAGACGCACTATCCAATCCTAACTCAGCTAAACCACACCTAAGGACAGCATCAAACAGAAATTTAGAGAGGCGGGCTTAAATTAGCGTGCAACATATAACAAAACGCAAGGCGCACCAGGCAAATCAAAGTATCATCCTGCCTAGGCAGGGTAACATATCTGCCCCTAAATCTAAGCTTGCACAAAACCACCGAAACCTAAACACAATGTCCTTTAACAACAAACCTGTGGACAGTGACGACTTACAATCTCACTAACTCTAAATGCCCCAAAAAATGCTACGTCAAAAGCCAAACATGAAAGAGCAGCTTCTAAAGCATCAGAAGCCACCTAATCCATAACAGTAAACAACCCCTTCAAAACCTGGAAACAAATGGGCCTGCTTGTGTCAGCACCGGTGGGAAACTCTTATGACCATCATTTCAGGGCCTTGGATAAGAGAAATGATATCAAGGATCATGAAGACCTTACAATTTGCAAAAAAAAGAGATACCCACCAGTGCAGTGACCATGGAAACCTTAGAGCAGCCCTATTGGTAGTGTCACCAAACAAATGACAACAGCATATACTTACCCTCCTGAGAGCACTGTGTGCCGTAAGCTGGCCAGTCCTGCCAAGCCGCCGAATAAGTCTTCAGGGTTGCTGGAGCCAGCGACTACCACGCCAGGCCCTCTATGCTGGCATGATAATCTGCCATACAAATGAAGGGCAAAATAACCCTACTACAGAAGCCACTAGAGTCAGCATCCAAAATAGCACAAAGTTTAAGTGATACAAAGCATCAGCAATTTCATTGAAAATACCAGGGACATGCCATGCTCTAAATAGAATATTTGCCTCTAAACAGCGCAAAACCAAATACCTCAACAGCCACAAAGCTGGGGGAGAATTAGCCTTTTGATTGTTAATAGCATGCACCACCCCCATATTGTCACACCAGAAAACCACGTGTTGATTACTTTAACAACCCCTCCAAAGTTCCACTGCCATGGCAATCGGAAACAACATCAACAACAACAAATTGCCTGGAAGGCCTTCAGCATGTCAGTCTAAAGGCCAGGAGGCAGCACACCATTCCCCATCAAAAAAATACCCCAAAACCTGACAGCCAGCTACATCTGTAAAAAGCTGCAAGGTAACAATAGCGACCGGGAGCGACGGACAAATGTGCTCACCATTAAGTTGAACCAGAAGTCTGGCCCAAATGGGGAGACGGCCGCACATGGGGATGAGGCTGGCTCACCCCGGCCATAGCTTTTTCAAGCTTCCTACAAAAAACGCTCCCTGTAGGCATGACTCAACAAGCAAAATTAAAAGAACCCAACAAGTACTGCACAGCGTGTAACTTAACCCTATCAGAAGCCAAACAAACCGATATTAGATCAAGCAACTTGACAAACTTCACCCGTGACAAACAATAGCAACTGGCAACCATGTCTATCTCGATGCCTAAATAAGACAAGCTTGAGGAGGAGTCTTGTCATGCACCACAGGAACACCTAAAACTTGAAACAAAGCCTGAGCAGAAAAGATGAGATCCTCACAGATATCAATCATCCTGGCCCTTCAAAGAGAAAGTCATCCAAATAATGGGCAACACCAGCCTTGCCAGTGCCTGCATGACCAATGTAAAAAGGAACTACATTTCTTAAAAGAGACACAGGAGACCGCACAGCCCATGGGCAAACATATATCAACAAGAAACCAGTGTCCAGACAAAAACCCATATACTGTATTGCATGGCATCCGGATGCAAAGGCAACAAACGGAATGCTGATTCAATAACAAGCTTCGCCAACAAGGCAACTGAACCAAAGTTATGAACCAATCCCAAAGCTTCGTCAAAAGATTGATAAACAACCCTACATGCCGATTCTGATATGGCATCAATAACTGAACTGCCCTATGGGTAACATTAATGCTGAATACGGCAGTACTTCCTGGGGTCTTCTTGGGACCACACCCAAAGGGGAAATACAAAGATCCTGCATAGGAGAATGAGGGAAAGGACCCTCCATTCTACCCAACAATAGCTCAGCATATACCTTAGCCTGAAACACCTCAGGGAAAACCTTAGCCTGGCCACACCTCAGAATGCCAAGTGCAGAATCCTCTGTTGCATCTACAGTAAATGCTGTATTGACTCCACCGGCTTCTAGACTCATCCTGGCCTTCACCTGGACAGCAAAGGGGGCCAGTACTAGGGGTGTGAACCGGCCACTTTTTGTGCTTTGGTTTTGGATCTGGATCTTTCTTCATGTTTTGGATCTGGATTGGTTTTGCCAAAACCACCCTTCCGTGTTCTGGGTTTTGTGTTTTGGATCTGTATTTTTTTTTTTTTTAAATATTAAAACAGCTAAATTCACAGGATTTGTGGGTTTTTCTATTCCTATTCTATTATTAACCTCAATAACATTAATTTCCACTCATTTCCTGTCTATTCTGAACACCTTATACCTCCACAATATTGTTTTCAGGCCAAAAGGTTGCACCAAGGTAGCTGGATAACTATGCTAAGTGACACAAGTGGGCAGCACAAACACGTGGCTCACCTAGGAGTGACACTGCAGTGGCAGACAGGAAGGCAGTTTGAAAAACTAGGCCCCAAACAGTACATAATGCAAAGAAAAAAAAGAGGTGCAAGATGGAATTGTCCTTGGGCCCTCCCACCCACCCTTATGTTGTATAAACAGGATATGCACACTTTAACAAAATAATCAATTCAGCGCCAGGATCTGCCACATGACTATGGCTGAAATGATTGGTTCGTTTGGGCCCCCACAAAACAAGCTGGCAATTAATCTGTCCCTGCACAAACTGGCTCTATGGAGGCAAGATGTCATCCTCATCCTCCTCATCCACCGATTCCTCACCCTCTTCAGTTTTGTGCACATCCTCATCCTCACAGAGTATTAATTCATCCCCACTGGAATCCACCACCACAGGTACCTCTATACTTTCTGGAGGCTGGTCTCCCTGGAAGAATTGATAATTAATTTTGATGAACATCATCTTCTCCATATTTTGTGGGTGCAACCTCCTTCACCTTTCACTGACAAGGTTCCCAGCTGCACTAAACACTCTTTCAGAGTACACACTGGAGGGGGAGCAACTTAGGTAAAATAGAGCCAGTTTGTACAGGGGTCTCCAAATTGCCTCTTTTTCTTGCTAGTACCGGTATGGACTGTCTGACATGCCTACTTGGATGCTGTCACCGATGTAATCCTCCATCATTCTGTCAATGGTGACAATATCATATGCAGTGACAGTGGACATGTCAGAAATTGTTGCCAGGTCCTTCAGTCCAGACCAGATGTCCAAACTTGGTCCTGTCTGCCCTGTATCACCACCAGAGGGTTACTTAGGATACCTCAGTTGTTTCCTGGTAGCCCCAGTTGCAGGAGAAAATGAAGAAGGAGCTGTTGACATGTCACGTTCCACTTCAGCTGACAGTGTTTTCACCAGCAATTCTTTGCACCTCTGCAGGCTTGTGTCAGCCGGAAAGAGAGACACCATGTAGGCTTTAAACCTAGGATCGAGCACGGTGGCCAAAATGTAGTGGTCTGATTTCAACAGATTAACCATCCTTGAATCCTGGCAAAGCAAATGAAGGGCTTCATCCACAAGTCCCACATACCGAGCGGAATTGCTCCGTCTTAGCTCCTCCTTCACTTTCTCCAGCTGCTTCTGCAAAAGCCTGATGAGGGGAATGACCTGACTCAAGCTGGCAGTGTCTGAACTGACTTCATGTGTGGCAAGTTCGAAGGGCTGGAGAACCTTGCACAACACGGAAATCATTCTCCACTGTGCTTGAGTCAGGTGCATACCCCCTCCTTTGCCTATGTCAAAGGTGGATGTATAGGCTTGAATGGCCTTTTGCTGCTCCTCCATCCTCTGAAGCATATAGAGGGTTGAGTTCCACTGCATCACAACCTGTTGCTTCAGGTGATGGCAAGGCAGGTTCAAGAGTGTTTGCTGGTGCTCCAGTCTTTGAGACGGAGTCATTGAATGGTGAAAGTGGCCATAGATTTTTTGGTCCACCCAAAGTGTCTCCTGCATGCCCCTGTAGTTTTTCAGAAAATTCTGCACCACCAAATTAATTGCATGAGCAAAACATGGGATGTGCTGGAATTTGCCCAGATGTAATGATCGCACAATATTGGTGGCATTGTCAGATATCACAATCTCCTGGAGAGTCTAAGTGGGGTAAGCAATTGGGTGATGATTTCCCTCAGTTTCTCTGAGAGGTTGTCGGCGGTGTACCTCTTACTGAAACCAATTATACACAGCGTAGCCTGCCTTGGAACAAGTTGGCGTTTCTGAGATTCTGCTACTGGTGATGCTGCTGTTGTTGCTGCATAAGGGGATACATCTACCCAGTGGGCTGTCACAGTCATCTAGTCTTTAGTCTGCCCTGTTCCACTTGTCCACATGTCCGTGGTTAAGTGGACATTGGGTACAACTGCATTTTTCAGGACACTGAGGACACTTTTTCTGACGTCTCTGTACATTCTTGGTATTGCCTGCCTAGTGAAGTGGAATCTAGATGGGAATTGGTACCGGAGACACACTACCTCCATCAATTGTCTAAATCCCACTGCCCTAATGGCGGAGACCAGACACATGTCTAACACCAACATAACTGTCAAAGCCTCAGTTATCCGCTTTGCTTCAGGATGACTGCTGTCGTACTTCATCCTCCTTGCTAAGGACTGTTGGAGGGTCAATTGCTTAGTAAAAGAAGTAGTGGTGTTCCTATTTCCTCTCTGGGATGATGAATGACTCCCAGCAGCAACAGTAGCAATGGCAGCAGTTGGTTTAGCAATGCAGGATCCTCCCGAGAAATCCCGGATAGGAGAGTCAGTCATGCCAGTGACATGGCCTACAGGACTACTTCTGATCCTGACTGAGGAGGAAATTGACAGGGAGGGAGTTGATGGTGTGGTTTGCAGGTGCTTGGATACAACAGGAAAAAGGGATGTAGGTGTCCCTGGACTGCTTACGGTCTTAGCCACAGTTTCTGAACTTGACAGTAACTTTTTATGAACACACAGCAGTTGACTTATAAGGGAGGATGTTCCTAGGTGGTTAACATCCCTACCCCTACTTATTCCACGACAGTTGTTCAGATTTGGATAGAAATATTTCCAGACCAAACAGGTGGAATGTTTAGTCTTCTGCCCAGGCATGACCATGATGGGCTTTTTCACCCCATGGACAACTGTCTCCCCCGGTGCTTGATTTAAACAAACCACATCACCATCAGAATTCTCCTCATCAACTTCCTCCTCAGCGCCAGCTACACCAATATCCTCATCCTGTTGTACTTCAACTGTGACATCTTCAATTTGAATATCAGCAAGTGGACTGTGGTTGTTCCTTCCAGCACTTGCAGAGGACATGCAAATGGTGGAAGGAGCCACCTCTTCCCATCCAGTGTTGGGAAGGTCAGGCATTGCAACCGTCGCAACTTGGACTCTCCATGAGGATTTGTGATATCTTCTTAGAATTACAAAGCACAGTTCTTTGCTGTGCTTTTGCCAGCTTTTCTTGTTTGATTTTTGTAGCGGGAGGAGCACTTTCATCGTCATGTGAAGCTGAACCACTAGCCATGAACATAGGGGAGGACCTTAGCCATTTCTTGCCACTCCGTGTCGTAAATGGCATATTGGCAAGTTTACGTTTCTCCTTCGACAATTTTGATTAAGTTTTAAGGTCATTTTCCTGAACTTTATATATATCCTCTACTATGACATTGGGCATCGGCCTTGGCAGACAACGTTGATGGCATTTCATCGTCTATGTCATGACTAATGGCAGCAGGTTCAGCAATAGGAGGAAGTGGTTCTTGATCTTTCCCTATTTTATTTTTATCTGCTAAGGCACACACAAACACAGAATTTTTTATTTTTCAGGTACTTTGAGGGTTACACCACCCTTCAACAGACGAGCAAGCTGGCCCTTGACTTATGACACAGGTGCACACTTGGTGCTGCTACTTTGTTGATGCACGTGCGGCTACAGCGCACACAAGTCACAAACACAGAAAAATAAATATTTTTTTTTGGAGCGCACTTTAGGGGTTACACCACCCTTCAAAAGATCAGCCAGCCGGCCCTTTTCTTATGACACAGGCGCACGCTTGGTGCTACTTTATTGATGCACGTGCGGCTACAGTGCACACAAGTCACAAACACAGAAAAATATTTTTTTTTTTTGGAGCGCCCTTTTGGGGGTTACACGACACTTCAACAGAAGAGCCAGCCGGCCCTTTACTTATGACACAGACGCACGCTTGGTGCTACTTTGTTGATGTACGTTCGGCTACAATGCACACAAGTCACAAACACAGAAAAATATATATTTTTTTTTTGGAGTGCCCTTTTGGGGGTTACACCACACTTCAACAGACGAGCCAGCAGGCCCTTTACTTATGACACAGGCGCACGCTTGGCACTACTTTGTTGATGTACGTTCGGCTACAATGCACAGAAACAGAATTTTTTTTTTTGCACTTGGGGGGAGCACCCCTGATGGACAGAGCACCCCCTGGGCAACACTACAACACCCCTTTAGGACTACAGCCTTCATGGGACACTGCACAACACAGCCCAGCCAGCCCCAAAGGACTTTGGAGTGGACACAGCCCCTATGGACAACAGACTGCACAACACAGCCCAGCCAGCCCCTATGGACTTTGGAGTGGACACATCCCCTATGGATGACAACAGCAGCACAACTCTCACCCTCCTGTTTCACTGTCCACAGCCGGAGTGAAAAATAGCACCAACACAGGGACCTTTTATTGAATCCAAAACCCACAAAAATCTGACAGTGGGACGATGATGTTTTGCCTCGATTTTAGATCTGAGTCAGGCTGGAAAATTCAAACCTGACTCGGATCCGGCTCGGATCGGGGGGGCTCAGGGGGGGTTCGGATTTCAGAAATCCGAACCCGCTCATCCCTAGCCAGTATAAACTATTTTGCAAGAACACCCTTGCCTCCAGGATTTAGGTGTCTTCATGTTTTCTTTCTTGATCCATTATCTTTTGGCTTCCTTCTGGTGTCTCTTCTGTTCTTCTATCTTCTGACAATTTTTGTTTTTACCGCTGAGTCTTATCTTTCTACAGAATCTCATCTGCTGGAATATATTTAAGAGATCTTCTTCACTCAGTAATGGCTGGCAGACTGAAGGCCTGATTCAGAGCCGCTCGCTCTGACAGAGCGCTCACTCTGAATCAGGGCCGGGCTTTTTTTTTTTTGGAGCGCCCTCTTGGCCGCTCACATAGCTGTGGGTGTCCACCCACAGCTATAGCGAGCGGCCATGATAATGGTTGTGATGGTCAAAACCATCGCGACCATCGGGCTTGCAACGAAACCCTTGTGGTAGGGTCTTGTTCATCGCAAACCCCAGAGAGCTTTCGGCTCTAACAGAGCCAGAAGCTCTCCACTGACATCACTTGTGATGTCAGTGGGGCCGCCCCCAAGTGGCAGGCGTTCTCATGGGTACGCCTCCATGTGGGCAGCCACCCCCCGGCCCACCCACCAAAGGGTGTGAGCTGTCACTCAACATCGACAGCTCGCCCCCTTTGGTGCGAGACCCTGAGTGACGGAGTGCCCATCATTTCCGGGTCTCGCGCTTGTGCACGATGGAGCCGGCTCCGTCGTGCTCATGCACTGTGGGCCACCATCGACCAGCTTGCGAGCGCTCAGCGCTTGCTACCGGGTCTGAATCAGGCCCACACTTTTTCACACTTGCAGCATTTAATACAAACTACCACGAGGGGTGGAGCTATGATGTGGCAAGTCACTCCTGTTTTCCCAGCCAGTTGCAATTGGCTCACAGCCAGAGGCAATTTCAAATGGCTGCTTTGATGTTTGCTGAGCTTGAAGCTTTGCAGAATATAGCTCATGAAAATGGGGAGAAGCATCTATCTCCCACGGGATGAAAGGATGACTCAAGCATCTCTAAGCAGTGGCTCCTACATGTCTTGTTTAGTGTCCTGGATATCACACACTGGGCAATGCTCCTCTGGTCTAGCTCTGGTCCCACTTGTGCCTCATGCCAGGCTCAGATCCAACAAGGGCCACTCTGTTACACTGCTTGAAAAAACTGTGGAAGAGACTATATACATATAGACGAGACATAATTTGGCCTGATAAAGAAACAACATTATTGTTTAGCTTCCTAGCTGCATTTGAGTGAATTTTGTTCAGCTAGCATTCGTATGTGTACAGAGGATTGATCATCTACAGCTGTGGCCAAACTGTTAATACTTGCATTCGTTATTGAGTGTGAATTTTGCCTCCTTCTCATTTGCCATATTCTTTTATGAATTTTCCTGTTTTGTGTGTCCATAAAGTCCACTTGACTTTATTGTAAATCAACAATGGTCTCATAGGCAAATGCAGGGGGGGTTTCTGTCTGCCTGGAAACTCCCCTCCCCAGCCCACACCATGACCACAATAGAAATAGTAATGTAATAGAATTTTACTAGTGCTGCATGTTCTTCTCAGTATCACAAATGAAATAATTAGCACCACCTGTGGATATTTTAACATGTACCAGTCAGTAATAAATAACCTGTGCACCAACTAGGAGATCTGGAAAACATTCACTGTTAGGGATGTGCTGCTATAGAGCCCAATATGTACATATATGTCCAGGGTAGTGCTAGGTTCTGCTGCTGCTCTCAGACTCCCGGACTTGGGGCCTGATTCAGACCCGCTCGCGAGCTCATAGCGCTCGCAAGTGGGTTGATGGTGGGCCATTGCGCATGCATGGTGTGCGCTAGCCCCGGAGCGAGTGAGAAATCAATTGCTCCGGGGCTCGCTACAAGACGGGGCAGCTGTCGATGTTGATCGACAGCTCGCCCTGTTTTGTAGGTGGGGAAGGGGGGTGGCTGTACAAATGGAGGCATTCCCAAAAGAACGTCTGCCATTTGTGGTGGCCCTACTGACATCACTAGTGATGTCAGTAGTGGACTTCATGCTCTATTAGATCAGGAAGTCCCCTCGGGCTTGCGAGACCTGAGACCCTACCACATGGTCTCCTCGCAAGCCCGATGGTCGCGATAATCATGACCATCACCAGGCCGCATGCACATGTTGTGCGTGGTCACCCACAGCTGTGTGAGTGGCCTGGGGGCCGGTCAAAAAAAAAATAGTGATGCCCTGATTCAGAATGAGCACATGCAAATAGCGTACGCCTCTGAATCAGGCCCTTGCTCCCATGCTCTGGAATGGTGCCCACATCTAAAATAAAAACATTCAGCTCAGACAGGATGGCCCTACTGCCGCATTTGATGGCTTACTGTGATCGCTGGTCCTGTATATGCTGCAATTATGACACACAATATACTTTTTATGATGCTTATTAAAGCTGGTTAAGTGCTAATTCTACCCTTTTCATGGACTGGCCACACTTGCTCTAAAATCAAGCATTTGGAAACCCCCCTCTAGAAATCCTGCGTTTGCCACTGGGTCTCTATCATCTCTTGAAGGGGTTATGTAGCATGTGTTGGGGCAGTATATTCATCCTCTGGCTCAGGTGTAGGTGAGTTTAAAGGGAATAGATGTAGAATCTTCCATTTGTCTGTGTCCCAGGCTGCATATAGGCACATTATTTTGGAGTAAAAAAAGGGCATTACTAAAAACATTTGACAATCAATTTTAAAATTAAAAATGTAAGTGTTACATTACCCAAAACTTAGAAAATTAGCACCACAAATTCACCATTTCAAAATGCTTCCTTAACATGAAAATAACAAGAAAAAATCATGTTTGATTAAAAAAAATAACATTACCAAATCACAACAACAACTAAAAAGAATGATAAAATCAGATTAGTTTTAAGTACGTTAGTGAACCATGTACAACATTTTTTAATGCAAATGTTGAAGAGCAATACATAATGTAATAGATAACTTTAGTTTACCAAAAGAGGGAAAAAAGCAAAAATAAACCCATTTTGAAAGGATGATTACTGTGAAAGGGTTTGATAATAATAATTAATTATTGTCAGATGAAGATGGCAAAGTGCCTCATATACCATGCCCTTCCTCCAATACTTCTGGCCTAAAAGAAGGGCCTGTACTTGGATGTGATGGTCCTGTGGGAGATTATGACATTTTAAAACATGTAAGACCTCTAGCAGCAGGACAGAACAACATTTACAGAGAGAAAATAAGACAGACTTCAAAAAATATTCAAGACAACAGATAGAAAGACAAGAGAACTCAGCAATCAATAAATTCACTCAATAATAATCTCCAAACTCCAAGAACCACTATTCAGCCACCTCAAAACACCAATTTGATGTCAAAATAGCATGTGAGATTTTAAAACCAATTGAAAAGCACCAGGAAGTGTTCATCTGTTCTTCGGTAGTTTCCATTAGTTTTTGGGTAATTTCTGTAAGTTTAACAGCTGCATTTTATGGTGGCACCTATTGGAAAAAGCAAATTGATGGGGCATTTAAACTTTAAAAAACCTATCGACATCAATGGCATATTTCAATCAACAGACAAAAATTATGCGTAGTAAATACTGTATTTTCATCCACTAAACTGCCAGCAATGTTCACCGATTTGCAATTGGCGGCTTAACTGCTGCTTAGTAAATATACTCTGTATAGTACAGCTTTTTTTAAAAATATTTAACCACTTGATTGTTTACTATTATCTTTATTTTTACAAAATTGGAACTGATAGTCTATGTCTGGGTTTAAAGCACACTGGGTATGTGTGAAACAGCAAATTCATGACATATAAATGTAGATTGCTTGGCAGAACTGTAAATTTAGCCTCATGGCTGGCAAACTCTCAGTTGTCTTAGAGTTCATACTGTAGCTCAGGGCTATGCTACAGATTAACGTAGAGGCCTGTTGGAATAAAAAAAATTACAACTTTATGTTTGAATAGGCAATTCTTTAGACTAGCAATAATTTGGTAGCAATATTAATTTGGTTTATTAATCTAACTGAATGGTTAATTTAATACAGTTTTTGCTATTATAAATCTAAAAATAAATCTTATCATAGTTTCAAAAATAAAGTGTGCATGAGGGGCTGGGAAGATTTTATTGGGGGGAAGGAGGGTGAAAGCGTGCAACTTTGCTAGGGTGTCTAAAAACCATCCAATGGTCCGTGGTGTAATTTAGTGCTTGTCCCATCAGGTTCTACGACAAACATTCTGCTGCGGTTCAAGGCAGATGCATCCAAGGATGAGAATAGGAGGCGGTGTGCAGTGATATACTCATCCAGGACAATTTCATGAGTTGTACACTAACTGATATGCAGTGTGAGAAAACTATTGGATAGGCACACTATGGGTGTGAGGTGGATGCAGATATAGGCCCTCATTCAGAGCCGTACGCTCTGAGCAGAGCGCACGCTCTGAATGAGGGCCGGCCTCCATGAAAATGGAGCGTCCTCCTGGACGCTCGTATAGCTGTGGGTCACCACCCACAGGCTATACGAGCGTGCAGTTTGATGGCCGCGATGGTCTTGACCATCGCGACCATCGAAACTGCGAGCCGGAGCCTGCGGTTGAGGTTTTCAGCCGCAAGCTCCGGAGTGATTTTGGCTCTATCAGAGCCAAAATCACTCCCACTGACATCACTAGTGATGTCAGTGGGCCGGCTTCTGACGGGAGGCGTTCCCGGGGGAACGCCCCCATCAGGGAGGCACGCCCCTGGCACGCCTACCAAAGGGGGCGTGCTCTCAATCAACATCAACAGCACGCCCCCTTTGATCAGACACAACGAGCGAAGGACTTTCCTTCGCTCGTCGCGTCTGGCGCATGCGCACGACGGAGCTCCCTCCGTCATGCACATGCTCAGTCCAGAACATCGACCCACTTGCGAGCGGACAGCCGCTCGCGAGTGGGTCTGAATCAGGCCCATAGTCATGACTGTGATTTTGCACACAACAGACTTACGAAAATATGCTAATGATATACAGATGTGTCCTTACACATCTAGCCTCCTTGTGTGTTAAACAGCTCTTCTAGTAACGCCATGCTGTGGCATGACTCGGCAGCGCCAAGAATCTTTTCATGTAGCTTTTTACCTTCAGATAAGGGGCATATCTATAACGAATGCAGGGTGTGCAGTGCACACTGGCCCCTGGGTCCAGGGGGGGCCTGCACTGTACACCCGGCATGTGCAGTAGACTCTGGGCACTCTCTAGTGACCATAGTCTACTGATGCTGTGGTGGCATGCCAGCCGCTTCGGTCAGCTGGCATGCCACTGCAGCCAGTTGGGGAGAGAGGAGGGGAGAGAGGGGAGAGGTCAGGGAGAGAGGAGGGGGCTCCGGAAGGGGAATGCACACAGGCCCCTTACTCTCTTAAGATGCCCCTGCTTTAGATGCATCTTATTTGCAGTGATGTGGACACACTTTTGCTGATTAAAATGATATGCGGCATGCCTATATTCTCTGTGCGACTGTGGGTGCATTTGCATGTGAAATGCTACGTTACAGTGCTATAGTCGCTGACACTGTAACACCGTAGCATTTCGATGCAGATACACCCGCAGTCGCACACAGAATATAGGCATGCCGCATATCATTTTAATTGCTTGCAGGTAAAAAGTCACACGAAAAAACACTTGGTACTACCGAGTCACATGGAGCTCACGCGTTATGTGTAGCATGGAGGATGGATGTATGTGGACACATACGTAGCTGATGTCTTGTGCACAGAGACGCCCACCTCTGATGTCTTACATCTGCCACTTATGTACAAAAGCGAAAAACACCTTAAACATCAGTCGCACAATGAACCACTGAGCAAGTACTAAGATGCCGGAGCCATTGCAGCTGTGTTGGAATTTGGAATGGCTGACTAGGGAACACCTAGAACACCTAGAAAATGGTCCAGACATGCCTGAGTTTTTCTAATCAGTCCTATTAGGTTCCCCAAATGCTTATTAAGTCACTCACTTTGCAGCTAAATCCTCTCTATGATTGCTATCTCAAACTAATCGCTACATGTGTGCAGTGTTGCTTTGGCACATGCGCATAAACAATTGCTCCACTGCATCTGAAATTGACGTTGCGTCCACTTCTGAATCTGGGCCTATAATACTTAGCATTAACTACCCGAGTACAAGATTTTGTCTACTGTCATTTTTCTAGAAACTCTGTACAATTTTCTTCAAAAGACAGAGGAAGTTAATAATGCACAATTAAACTTCACACTCACAGTTTTATTTGAAATACTTTATCAATGTTTATAATGGGTTTCTAAGCATTTACTTTAAGATCTTCAACTAGAAGCATTTTGTATGCAAAGCAAATGATGTATGCAATTCTGACCATTTTATATTCTTTACATTCTATTCAAAATACAATACTTCTGCTGCAACAGAGTGAAGCTCTTTAAGCTTAGAATATGTGATGCCTTTTTTTTTAGAAATGTATCATTATTTGCTTGCCAAATAGTTTGTTGTATAGGCTAAATAATTGAAATTGTATATAAAGAATCAAAAACTTCAATCAGTGAATTCATTAAAAATTCATTACACAGAGTACAATTCCTTTTGTCTGTGAAGAAACATGTTTTGAAAACTTGACAAGAACTTTTTCTACTACAGTACAGGTTGAGTCTCTCATATCTAAAATGCTTGGGATCGGGGGTATTTTGGATATCGGGATTTTCCATATTTTGGAATATTTGCATATCATAATGAAATATCTTGGGGATGGGATCCAAATCTAAACACAGAATGCATTTATGTATTATATACACCTTATACATACAGCATGCAGGAAATTTTATACAATATTTTTAATAATTTTGTGAATCAAAAAATGTTTGTATACATACATGAAATTTATATATGTTTCATATACATCTTATACACACAGCCTGAAGGTTATTTTATAGAATATTTTAAATAATTTTGTGACTTAAATGTTTGTATAAATGGAACCATCAGAAAGCAAAGGTTTCAGTATCTCAGTCATTCTAAAAATATTCCGTATTTCGGAATATTTGGATATGGGAGACAACCGTTATATGTTTTTACTTTTCTTCTTATATGGTGGCTATAAAAGGTAATCACTCAACTTTGGCTTTTTCACATTTGCTATGTCACAACTAGAGATGTGTGGTTTGGTTCTCCAGAAATCCAAATTCACCCAAATTTCATGAATCGGTTCTGATCAACAGTGGAGATCTAGATAAATTGAAATTTTGGGTTTTGGATTGCAAAAATTACATGTTTAGCTGTTTTAAAAAACATTTATATATATATATATATATATATATATATATACATATATATATATATTTTTTTAAAACCCAAATCCAAAACAATTGAGGGTGGCTTTGCAAAACCAAGAACAAAACACAAAGATGAATCCAGATCCAAAACCAAAACCTGGGGGTCAGTGCACATCTCTAGTTACAACATGGAACCGTGATAGATTTAACTAAAATTTATTCCCACTAATCAATGCAAAGTATACCAGGAAAAAAAATGTAAATAAGTGGTTGTATCAGTATTAAAGCATCCCAGAGTTAATACTTAGCAGAATCACCTTTGTCAGCAATTATATCTGGGTCTAACCGAGTAAGCGGCTATCAGTTTTTCACTTCTAGACACTGGAGATTGATCGGTTTCTTTGGACAGCAATTTTTAAATGTTTCCACAGATACTCAATTGAATTGATATTGGGGATTTATCTAGGCCACTTCAGATCATTATCCTTTTTGTTGTTAAGCCACTCCAGTGTGGCGTTTGCTCTATGATGGGTCATTGTCATGTTGCAAGATAAATATTTTTCCTAGTTCAAGAGCTCTTGTAGCCTGCAGCAGATTTTCCTCCAGATTTTGTCTGTGATTAGCTGCAACCTTTTTTTCTTTTTTGTTTTTATGAGCTTTCCATGCTCTTCTGCAGAGAAACATCTTCATAACATGATGATGCCACCACCAAGGTGACTGGATACCTTTTATAGCCACTGTATGTAATGTAATCATGCATTTCTGTTCTTTAAAGAGAAATATAATTATCTCTAATCACATGTATTCCATTTTTAAAAATAATTATTATTTTATGTTTTTGATGGCTCTTTTAATTTGTGTTTCTTGCAAGCAGAGGCAATTAAAAAAAGATACGTAGCTACTTTAATTTATTGTATGTTGTCTGATTAGATTTGGTTTGGAGCCCAGCTTCATTATACAGATCTGGCAATAAATGTTATAGTTTTCCTTGGCCCAGATAGAACCTCATTAGAGCTTCCATGTGTGAATCTTTCTTCCGTCTGGTTACAACACTTTTGTAATGTTTTCAATAAGCTGGAGAACATGTAAATTATGTGATATATTCATTTTTAAACCATTGACAATTATTTAAAACTAGTGAAGAATGAAAGATTTTCTTGGCATGTGTCCTAATGGCAAGGAATTTGGCATGACAAATAGGTCTAGTTGAAGCCATTTATATTTGACAGATTTATAACTGACTCAAACGCCCTACCACTTCTAAGCATTCTTATTTGTCATAAATTAAATAAACATCTTTTAAAATCAAAGGGTGGACTATATATAATTACAAGAAATGCCTTAAACGAATTGCTAAATAAAGGAAAGGAGTACTGGATTCTAACAATTTTCAAATAAAATCATTTAAAACAACCTTTAATGAATAAATCGGATGCAATATTGCAATATTCTTTATTTGGAGATTGATTCAGAGATTTAAGCAATGCCAATATTTATGCTGAGTGATTTTTAGCCATTCGTTTGCAATTATGTTCATACAGAGGATTCACTCGCAAAGTGAGTGACAGGTAGTCAACGTTTGGGGTAATGGTGGGGTGGCTAAGGAAATACATCCATATCTGTCCATTCAAACGCCATTTCATGGGCATGAATAAATTAGCCATTGCGATCTCCTTTGCAGCATGAGAGCTCTCAGCATGTCAGGAGAGCCGCAGTGTTTGAGGCATGTCAGAATTCACTCAGAAGCTGCATGGCTGTCTGATCTGCGTCGATGTTCCCAATGTTTATGCTGATGCATGTTATCAGACAGATATAAGAAAGCAGCATTGGGGGTCCCTGTGCTCGGGTAAGCTTTGGAAGATATTAGCAAATTTTCACAATTGCAATCAATGAGAAATCACAGCGGCGAATGCATTAGCGTAAATATCGGAATCAGGCCCTGAGATAGTGTTTTATTATTAGAGTATTTAAATCAAAATTGAATTTGTTTATTTTACTTATTTTGGGTAAAGTCTTGTTATTACAGATAATAAAAATTTTGCATATAAAGCTTTAAATAATATATTCATATTGTCAAATGTATTATGCTGCTAAGAAGGGCAGAGATAAAATGTTAATAAATGTATCCATATCTTATCACTGAGAATGTCTCTAAAATTACTTCTTCTCAATGTTGATGTCACAGCAGACCAGACCACGGTGCCTACATACCAAGTCCGGTGGCATTGGGCTCTGGGAACCATGGCAGGGCAGCGGGGTGGGAGGTGTTGGCTCCTGCTGCAGTGAGTCCCGCTGAACATCAGCTGTTGTGGGCTCACCAATACTCTCTCCCCCTCCCTGCTGCAGCATTCTTCTTCTTGGTCAGTATTGCACAGGTGGCTCCTATAGAGCCATGCACACTGCTCTGTGTAAGACTTAAAGGTCCAGGTGCACCAAAATTTTAAATCAATTAGGCATCCTTTTAAACTCCTCCTATAAATGAAAGCCCCTGGTAGTACTTCTCTGCCAGAGTATAGCTTCCTAAACCATACTCCAGTGTTCCTACCACTAGTGTTTCTTACTGCTCATTCCTGACCTTGGCTTTTGCTAGTGACTTGCTCTGATTCCATCTTCTCCCTGGTACTTCCGGTTTTGACCTATTCTCTGTGACCTGTTCCTGTCTGATCCTTGGTAATGATTTGTCCTTTTAGTTCTGACCCGGCTTGTTGACTACGAGTATGCTTACAATGTACCCTACTATGCTTCAGTGTACACCGGCACCTGTAATAAGGTGCCAAGCCAGAGGACAGTGACCTGCATTGTAGATGCAGCCAAGTCAAAACCTCCATTCGGGTGTCCCTGGTGAATACTGCCAGCATGTTAGACTCTGCATCTCTATACTGGGTTTTAGTCAATCCCAAAGTACAGGCAAGCATTCACTAGCCATCTGAGAGTATGTGACAGAATACTCTGGCCCAAAATAAATGCTGCCGGTAATCCCTCACCACAGGAGTTTCTGAAAAATCTCCTTGCCAGAGTTGAGAAGCAAGATCATAATCAGGACCAGATCATGCAGTGACTACAGACACTGATGCAATAAGTCAGTGACAAACAGCCGCCTCTGGTACAGTCCTCACCATCTCCTATGGTGTCCATTCCAGTCACCGGACCTTCCACGCTGCTACGGATTCCGTACCCCTCAAAGTTTGACGGAGACCCCAAGAACTGTCAGGGATTTTTGAATCAATGTTCAATCCAGTTCAAGGTCAAGGCTGAAGAGAGAACTAAGGTGGCTTATGTCATCTCCTTGTAGTCCGGTCAAGGCCTAGCATGTACTTCCCCGTTGTGGGAAACAAATGACCCGCTGGTCAACAACAGCATAACATTTCTGGAAGCCTTCAGAAAGGTGATCGCCAAACCTGGATGGGTGTCTTCTAAGGCTTCAAGTATCCTGCAATTGAGACAAGGCAACCAGTCCGCAGGCCAATATGTAGTGTAAAAACAAAAAGATTACAGTGGACAACTGCGCACAGGAGGCTGCGAAAGGGAAAATGTCAAATGGGAGATCATCAACCCCTAAGCAAAATACAATTAAACACACAAACAGACAAACCCAATTTCTGTGCACTCCAAAAAATTGTGTATGTACGGTGAGTATACTATCACTTCGAATTACTGAGATTCCAGAGCAATAAGTACCAAACTGAAAGTCAGAGTCCTCAAAGGAACTTGGGAGTACCCAACGTGATGGGTGATGTTGCAGTTCTTTTCATATGGTTTCTTGACAACAATTGGGGAGACACAGAAAAAGACAACATGGTGTATTAGATCATGACAAGTCTTTCATGTAGATAAATAGAACTTAACTTCTCCCCCTTAGGTCAAAAGTACAAGACAGACATACCATACTCACATAATAGTGTCATGGTATCCTCTTGTTAAGGTATCTTTAACCAGGGAATCTGGTCACCAATGTGCACCTATCAAACAATGGTGCACACCATCATGCAAAAGTGAGGTAGGATATCAAAAGGTGGGCGTACCCCAACTCACACTTTAGCATCGATTCACATGTATGCTCCCTTGGGTCCCCTATGTCCACCATAAGTGCCTGATCGTCCTTGGTCCCATATCTCCATGGTTATCACAGAATTACTGTCATGCAATAGAGAAAATCAGGTGTGCCAATCAACCAGCACAAACTAAACCTGTATCATGTGGAATATGAATGAAAAATATAGTTCCTTGTGAAGCAATGTATCAAAAGCCCATGCTGTTTATCACACACTGTGTATCAAGATGTATCCTTAAATATTCTCCTTTTGACTGTGTCTGTTCCAGCCTCCCAAATGTTTTCACAATGGATAGTTGGAGGATAAAACACATGAAGAGAAATATATAGTGTAACACCATTTAATACAGAAATACATCAGATACAAATAAACAGTGATGATTGAAATGTTAAAAAAAAAAGAAAAACATGTGGTATGCAACCACTCAGAGTTCTTATGAATAAAAGGCTATTACCAGCAGAGCTTTCAGAACTGGATGGTGTCAGTTCTGTTAAGCATGAGTCCCGGAAACACCCTTCTGGATATGCGCTCTCTGGAATCAATCCTTAAGTTCATCGGGAGGGAGCACCACATATAGACAGACACATTTTGATCCCTGCTAGGCTCTTTTTCAAGGCAAAGTCAATGTGTGGGAGATTTCCTCTTCCCCTTAAATAACGCTGATAACCAATCAGCCTAATTCCTACCTCAACCTAACTATACACAAGTTCCTGCCTAAGCTGCTACCCTGGTGAGGGAACTAATCATGTCCTCCATTATTTGCGGAAGATAGCGTTCCCCAATGTGTATCACGTGTCCGGAGCTGTGATGCCTTGTGTTCTTCTGGCGTCATGGCAAGTATCCTATGTGGAAGTATTTCTCCATTGCATATGTGATGACAATATCCGCACATGTAGTCCCACTTACATGTCCAGACCATGTTGTCCTGGACGACCTCCACATGACTCACCATTGTCATGGTGCCAAATGAACACGGAAGTGATGATGATACCCGGCATCTACAAAAGACCCACTCATGTGTCCAGACCATGTAATCCTGAATGGGCTTCTCATGACCCACCATTGTCTAGGTGATGAATAAACACGGAAACCCTCCTTTATGTAGAAGTCCGGTCATGTGATAAACGTGATTAACCCAGAGAATGCATGTGCAAATAGGAAAAAAATAAGGGGGTTGAAGGATCACTTGTATTTTCTTGTGTGTCCTCTTGCTATTACATCTCTGGGATAACTTGATAAAGTCCATTCACGTTCAACAATAGGGTAATCAGCAGGTTGCATGCACTAAGTGAACACATGAATACAAATAACATAATTGGTACAAATAATATAATGAATGCAATATCATAAATAGAAATCTATGCAAAAGTCATAAAAGAATAAGACAGAAATAATAAAAAGAGAAACAGTGGTGCTAAAATACCGGTGGTATGGAATTAAAAAATTAAAAAAATTAGGGTCAATTAAACTTCATCAAAAGAAACCATTTGATCTCAAAATCAGAATTAATATCTCCCGTTTGGAGTGTATTAAAATCATAAATAAATATAATTTCACTCCTTGCTAGTTGTTTTGCCAGATCACTTCTTCTCCAATTCCCTTTTACTAATTTAATACCTGCAAAACATTTAATATTGGAGGT
Organism: Taudactylus pleione; assembly: GCA_031769625.1. NCBI lineage: Eukaryota > Metazoa > Chordata > Amphibia > Anura > Myobatrachidae > Taudactylus > Taudactylus pleione. Next base: position 6,083,962 of record JAUIMM010000258.1, read on the forward strand.
GGAGCAATTATGAACTGACTTAAAGTGTTGGGACAAAGCATGTGATTCCAGGCCTTTTTTAATGTTTCTAATATGCTCACTTAAGCATATCTTTAAAGGCCTGGACATCCTCCCAATATACAACAATTTACATGTACACTATCATATAAATTAAATTTTTTACATTACATGTAATTAATTTGTTAATGGTATGTTTTTTTCCCATTAATATCAAGTTCTTCCACTTTTTGTTTGTATCCCATATTCGTAACTTCTTTATAGATCATGCAAGTCCCACATTGGTAAAAACCCTTAGATTTATGTGGTTTAATGAATTTTTTAAGGTAATGCACCCTGACTAACTTGTTAGCCAGGTTAGGGGCTTTTCTATAAATGCATTTTGGGTGGTCTGGCAATAAGCTGCCTCAGATTGGATCCTTCTTCAATAGAGGTCAATATTTTTTTAAGATATTTTCAATTTCTTTATTTTGATTGCTATAATTGGTTATGAACGCCCATTGGTAAATATTGTTATCGTCTATCCTTTGTTTGGGACAATTGTCAAGAAGTTCTGATCTATGGATCTAATTCACTTCTAGTGATACTTTTTCTATGACTTTTTCATTGTATTCACTAGCTATGAACTTCCCCATCATATTTTTGTCTTGTGTCTAATATATATGTTCTTCCATACAGTTTAGTTTTAAATGTTTAAATTGGCTGAAAGCCAGTTTATATTATGGCATATGTCACTCTGAATGTAAGCCCCTGAATCCATTGCTTTCTGGAAATTTTTTGTACAAAATCTTTCTTAATTTTTGAAGATGGTAATGTCTAAAATGTCAACAGACGTGTTGCTAATGTTAAAAGTCAATGAGATATTTAATGGATTCATATTTAAAAATAAACAAAACTTATCCAGTGTGAACCACGATCCTTTCCACAAAAATAAAATGTCGTCTATGTATCTCCACCAGGACACTAGGCTTGATACAAAAGGGTTATTATTCCATATGCAATCCATTTCCCATTGGCCTATGAAAATGTTGGCATAACTTGTAGTGAACCTAGTGCCCATTGCGGTACCACATTTTTGAAGATAAAAACAGTCTAAAAATTTTAACTAATTGTTACTGAGTATAAAATTCTATTAAAAATTCTTAATATTTGGTATCTAAAGTGCTTAATGCTAAGAAAATGGTGATAGCCTTTATACCTGCTTGGTGATCGATTTTAGAGCAAAGGGATTTGACATCCACTGTAACAATTAAAATGGTATCATCCCAGCATTCTTTTGGTAAAAAGTTTATTGGTGCCAACTAGGGGTTGTAGATAAAAATCGATCAGCTCAGATACATTTGCTGTGACTTAGTCTACCTCGTTACAATTGGCCATCCAGGTGGATGTAATGGATCCTTGTGGACTTTGGGGAGTGAATATATCACTGGTATCATAGGTTCAGAGTTGATTAAGAATGTTTGTTATTTTTCCTCAAGAACTCCTGCATTTAAATATTTGTCCACTTAACATATTAATTTTTGAAGAATTGTCTTTGTAGGATCTGATCTTAACTTGCGCCAGGTGGCTCTATCACCAAGTATTTCTAACATTTCTTTCTCATACCATTCCCTATCCATTATTACTGTCATGCCTAGACTTTAACACTATCTGGGTGGTGGTGGATAGATTCTCAAGAGCATCTCACTTTTTTAAATTAAAGGGCCTTATGTCAGCTTTGAAGTTGGCAGAAGCATTTATTAAGCCTTGGGGGAGTGAGGGGGCTCTCTGGGGGATCCTATTGGATTCATGCCCGATATTTTAAAGGGCAGTGCATTTACTAGCTGTATCTTGCTAGTAGAAACAAAAGTGTCAGATTTTACAACCCGACGGAGATCCTGGCTTCTTCCTCTCCCCAATGGCAGTGACACGAGAAACTTGCATGCACTGCGGAATTCAGGCCCTGTGAGTGCTGTTCTAATGTTTCACCTCTAACCCACTAAGCAGTGGTGGCTTACAAAAGCCGCCACTTCATAAATGAAGCCCTTCATTACAATTTTATGTTGTATACAAATACAGTAGTAACTACCGTAGGATAGTTTTTACTAATAACTCTCCTGAGCCACAATTTTGCACTATCTTTAAACAGTACTTTCTCTATTTTGTGCACATTTTTTACTCTTGATGTACATCTGCTGCATATGGTAGTGTTGTACGGTTAGACACATCTTGAGGTGACTGAATATATGCACTAATATTAGCTATTTCATATGTACATCTTTTCCTGCTTATGTCCAAGGTGCAAATGAGGCCAACACTACGAGACCCTTCAAGTCCAGACAATTAATATACCCTTTGGGGCTGATTCAGCATTGCAAGTATGTGCAAAGCTGATAGCAGATTCACAATTATGGGGAATCTGTGTGTGTGCAGGAACTGTTCTGCAAAAGTGCAGAACAGGTCCTGCGTGATCACATGCAGCTCCTTCTATGACTCTGCCTAATTGACAGGCAAAGGCATTTAAGGGGCAGGGATGGCTGACATTACCGGAAATGGAGGCATTTCTGCCCCGTTTTCTGGGAGTGGCAAGGCCAGGGGTTGCATCCAAGGATGCAGTTTCCTGGTCTTGCAAGCCAGCCAGCCTGAGTAAGCTGAGGCTTACTCAGCTGACCAGTGACCTGACGCTGACCACTAGCGCGACCAGTGCTGGGATCGCAAATTCAGCAAGGGTGTCATACACGGTATAAATTCGGCAAGCCGGCAGACGCAATGTTGCTTAATCCCAGTGAGGGTTAAATGACAGGTGTCTAAAACTAGACACCTGTTCGACCAGCACCCGGCATCCCGATCGAAGGGATGCTGGGCGGCAGGCGCGGACAGCCACGGTGGGGGGAGGGTTAGGTTTAGAGCTCCTGGGGGGGACTTAGGGTCAGACTTGGGGAAGGGGGTTTAGGGTTAGGCACCCCAGGGGGAGTTTATGGTTAGCTCCCCAGGGGATTTAGGATTAGGCGGCAGGGAAGGCTTAGGTTTAGGCACTTAGAGGGCAGATTAGGGTTAGGCACAGGGGGGAGGTTAGGGTTAGGCACCCTTAAGTGGGGTTAGGGTTAGGGGGTAGAATTAGGTAAGTTTATACTTACCTTTAGGACGTTCGGGAATTCCTCCTCTGTCGGGCTGCCACGACCGGTGGTAAATCATACCGAATGCATCATACACCTCCTGCTGCATTTGCATATTAGCAAGGATGGAATTGCAAAGCTGCCTGCGTGCAGCTTTGCAATTCCATCCTAAGCTGAATTAGCCCCTCTGTACATAAAGAAATATGTGAAAAATGTGCAATAAAAAATATGCAATAAAATCAAAGGATTCCCACTGTTTGTTCATTTCATTAAATAATATTGTATAATTAGTGTATTATCATTCCATCATAGGTGCTGTGTTGATGTAACATTTTCCTAGAACTTACACAGTTATTTAATGAAACTTTTCAAATGAGTTCTGAAAGTATTTATTTATGTTAAATGAAATATTAGCAGTATAAATAATGCAGATACACATATTGTGATGTCCAGTGATGGTGTGATTCTAGCACTGGTAAAGGGTATTATGTCTTCCACCTTATGAAGATAACAGAGTATATAAACAAGCAGGGTGCTCCCAGTAGCCAAACAGATACATACACAGAAACACACATAGCTGTGACAAGTGCTTCTAAAGCTGAGCACACATGACATCACAGCATATTACAAGGTCTATGATATTACATTTTATTAAGTAACTATTTTGACCTACAGTGTACTTATAACAGACAATCAAAGGATAAACAAATGGCCATATCCTACTAGCCGCAAGATTCGGCTAGTAGGATATGATTCGGTGTAAACTTATCACATGAATGCACACTCCCGTTTATCGGGCAATCCTATTACAAAACCATCATAAACGCATGATGAAAAATCTTGTAGGGATGGCAGGCATTAAGTATAGGTGAAAATCGGGAAATCAGCCTGTACCCCCAGAAAAGTAATCTAATATTGGGTAACATTATAGAAGTCTGTTAGTGGCCATAATCAAAGGTTTTGGGGTTCTTAAATTGTGTAAAATGGCTGTTTTATTAAATGTTCTCTAACAGTGAAAACATTTTAGAAAGCAATATTTTTTGGCCAACATAAATGCTGCGGTGAAATTAGGGGTACATTAAAATGGGTGTAAGTATATTTTTGTGTCATTATAGAGCTTTTTAAAAAATCTTAAAAATACACCTGTCACTTGCACTTGCAATCCTAAAAACACCTGTCCCATTCATACAGCACCCCCATATACCTGTCCCACTACTTTTCCAACACTTTTTACTTTTTCACCCCATAAATGACATGTCAATATTGGCCAAATTAAGCTAATTTTAAATGTATTTTCACTTAATTAGTCATTATGGAGGGTGCCCCATTAGTTCACCAAGTCCTCGAATTGTTAGCCAAAAATAGGGGTTTTGCACAACTTATAACCTACTCCAGGGTCTCAAATACAGAATCGTGATGACTCCAATGAAGATTTCGCACCTATGAAAACTGCGGCTAATTGGGTTACCCAATAACCATTTTTTGGTGAACAGTTTTCACAACTGAAAACTTATCAGGAAAAAGTGGGTTATCATGGCTAATAGGATATGGCCCAAAAAGTCCTAGTGGGTTAACACACTAAGGGCCCCATTTATTACCAATACATAACCCATACTTGCCTACCCTCCCGATTCGAATGGGAGCCTCCTAAAAATCAGGTGCTGCTCCCGCCCCCCCCCCCTCGGACAGGCAGGCAAGCCTCCCAGTGGCCGCCGACCCCTCTTCCACAATAACCTGTAAAACCCCCGCAGCAGGGGGGCACTGTGACCCGATTCATGCTGAATTGCATAATTTTGGCCCCACCCCCTGCTTCACAATGCCTGTAATATCTGCATTGTGTAGTGGAGGTTGGGCCAAAATTATGCGATTGCATGGTCCCACCCCTCTACCCACAATTGACAGTAAGCTGTTCGGCCCTGCCCCCTTTCACTAGCCTCGCCCCCTGCTATGCCGATCTGGCCACACCCTCCCGGAAGGGACAGTCAGAATGTCGGCAACCGTGGCATAACCCCTTTATCATTTGCTAAAGGGGTTAAGTCATCCTTTCTGTATTCAACAAACAGCGGTAATCTAAGAATACCGCTGTTTGTCACAGATCATTCTCACCATCTTTAGATAGTAAGAGCGATGCGGTACCCGCCCCCGTTGATGGCAATGGGGACTTGGCGCTGCCCTTCCAGCTTTAGCGAAGTCTTCCAGGCACAGCCGGGTCCCCGTGTCATGCACATGCGCAGAAGGACTATCGTGCTTGCACTTTACACAGGATCCCAACGCTGGCAGTGTTATGATGGCACTAACCCAGCAGAGGACCTCGTAGACAAGGAGGACTTCGCTGGAGGGGTAAGTATTGATAAATACTAGTGGCATATTTGTTTGTATCACAGTGATACTAAATGAAAAATGATGTTGGTATTTACGTTCGTTAATAAATGGGGCCCTGAGTAAGAGCAATTAATCTAGATATTGACAGTAATCTCATTATAAGAATGGGCTGGTTGCCCTATTGATAAAATCAAAAAGATTCTCTAAATGCCAGAGCAATCTGACAATACAAGATATGTGAAAGACAGCAAAAATATATGTGAAAGAAATAAGAAGATAAAGAATGTCAAAGGACACTCAGATTAAAAGAAAAGACACCTACACACAAATTGAACAAATATATCAAATAGAGCAAATAATCTGTCTCTCTGTAACAACAGATGCTGCTTCTGTCTATTTTCTGAGAGCCATTGTGCCTGCTCTCTCATTCCTTGTTCACTACTTTGTATAACAAGGAACTTGCTTCTACATATACAGTATTGAAGCTGCCTAATCAACTCACTCATTACCGATCTTATGCAATATCATAATATTCTATCTCATTAATTTCTATACATTAACCTGTGACACTATCATTACTACTGTATAAGCAATTATTATATGACGGCTTTGCAGGGAAGAATGATAATAAAATCACTGACAGCCCCAGGCAATTAATAATATTGTCCAGCAATGTATCAGTGAGACATTCGGTATAATTCACCTCTGAATAGGGTTTTATAATTTACAAACGATAACACTTACTAACACCTCTGATTATAGGTTCATGCACGAAAATTCATACATATTTAAATTAGAGATGTGCGCCTGACCATTTTTGCTGGTTTTGGTTCTAATTCGGTCTCAGGTTTTGGTTTTGCCAAAACACCGTCACATAATTTGGACCTTTTTTTATTCCTAGAATATTATTAACCTCAATGACATTAACTTCCAGTCATTTCCACTCAATTTTGACTACCTCACAGCACAAAATATTGTTCACCATTATAGGCCAAAGGCTGGCTGGTTAAAATAAGAAGCAGAGCAGTGGCACAAATACACGGCAGTTATTTCTGTTTAAAAATATTTAGCAAATTAGTAATGTGATCAATCAGCATTTTTGTTAAGCATTTCCACAAAATCTCCCCAACCATAAAAACAGTGTTACGTACCTGTGGGTTGGATACAGTGCAAGTTACAGTGCAGGTTGGATACAGTGCAGGTTGCATACAGTGCGGGATACAGTGTGGGTTGGACACAGTGCAGGTTGGATACAGTGTGGGTCAGATACAGTGTGGGTCAGATACAGTGTGGGTCGGATACAGTGCAGATCAGATACAGTCAGGGATACCAGTTCGGTTGGATACAGTGCAGGTCGGATACAGTGTGGGTCACATACAATGCTGGTCGCATACAGTCCTGGTCGCATACAATGCGGGATACAGTGCGGATTGGCTACAGTGTGGGTTGCATACAGTCCTGGTCACATACAGTGTGGGATACAGAGTAGGCTGGATACAGTGTGGGTCAAATACAGTGCATATCAGATACAGTGCGGGTCGGTACAGTGCAGGCCAGATACAGTGCGCGTTGCATACAGTGCAGGATACAGTGTGAGTTGGATACAGTATGGGTCAGATACAATGTGGGTCAGATACAATGTGGGTCAGATACAGTGCGGGTCGGTACAGTGCAGGGCAAATGCAGTGCTCGTTGCATACAGTGCGGGATACAGTGTGTTTCAGATACAGTGTGGGTCAGATACAGTGCAGGTCAGATACAGTCCGGGATACTGGTTGGGTTGAATACAGTGCAGGTCGGATACAGTGTGGGTCATATACAGCGCGGGTCGCATACAGTCCTGGTCGCATACAATGCAGGATACAATGTGGATTGGATACAGGGCCTGATTCAGACCTGTACGCTATGCTGCACTTGCTCGCATTGAGCGATTTTTCACAATCTGTGCATGCGTATGAGTCGCAATTAGGGGTGAGCGGGTTCGGATTTCTGAAATCCGAACCCCCCCGAGCCCCCCCGATCCGAGTCCGATCCGAGTCAGGCTCGACTTTTCCCGCCTGACTCGGATCTGACATCGAGGCAAAACGTCATCATCCCGCCTTCCGAGTCTCGCGGGTTTTGGATCCTATATAAGGTACCCGCGTCGGCGCCATTTTCTCACTCGGCTGTGGACAGTGAAGAGGGAGGGTGGGAGTTAGTGCTGTGTAGTGTAGTGTAGTGTAGTGCTGCTGTTGTCCACTACTTCAAAGTCCATAGGGGCTGGCTGTGTTGTGCTGTGCTGCTGTTGTTAATAGGGGCTGTGTCCACTACTTCAAAGTCCATAGGGGCTGGCTGGACTGTGTTGTGCAGTCAGTTCCAAAGTCCTGTGCAGTGTCCCAGTCCTAAAGGGGTGCTGTAGTGTTGTCCAGGGGGTGCTCTGTCCATCAGGGGTGCTCCCCCCAAGTGCTAAAAAAATAATATATTTTCTGTGTTTGTGAATTGTGTGCGCAGTAGCCGCACGTGCATCAACAAAGTAGTGCCAAGCGTGCGCCTGTGTCATAAGTAAAGGGCCGGCTGGCTTGACCGTTAAGGGTGCTGTAACCCCCGAAAGTACACTCCAGTCCAAACCAAAAAAAAAATTATTTTCTGTGTTTGTGAATTGTGTGCGCAGTAGCCGCACGTGCATCAACAAAGTAGTGCCAAGCGTGCGCCTGTGTCATAAGTAAAGGGCCGGCTGGCTTGACCGTTAAGGGTGCTGTAACCCCCGAAAGTACACTCCAGTCCAAACCTAAAAAAAAATTATTTTCTGTGTTTGTGAATTGTGTGCGCAGTAGCCGCACGTGCATCAACAAAGTAGTGCCAAGCGTGCGCCTGTGTCATAAGTAAAGGGCCGGCTGGCTTGACCGTTAAAGGGTGCTGTAACCCCCGAAAGTACACTCCAGTCCAAACCAAAAAAAAATTATTTTCTGTGTTTGTGAATTGTGTGCGCAGTAGCCGCACGTGCATCAACAAAGTAGTGCCAAGCGTGCGCCTGTGTCATAAGTAAAGGGCCGGCTGGCTTGACCGTTAAGGGTGCTGTAACCCCCGAAAGTACACTCCAGTCCAAACCTAAAAAAAAATTATTTTCTGTGTTTGTGAATTGTGTGCGCAGTAGCCGCACGTGCATCAACAAAGTAGTGCCAAGAGTGCCCCTGTGTCATAAGTAAAGGGCCGGCTGGCTTGACCGTTAAAGGGTGCTGTAACCCCCGAAAGTACACTCCAGTCCAAACCAAAAAAAAATTATTTTCTGTGTTTGTGAATTGTGTGCGCAGTAGCCGCACGTGCATCAACAAAGTAGTGCCAAGCGTGCGCCTGTGTCATAAGTAAAGGGCCGGCTGGCTTGACCGTTAAAGGGTGCTGTAACCCCTGAAAGTACACTCCAGTCCAAACCAAAAAAAAATTATTTTCTGTGTTTGTGAATTGTGTGCGCAGTAGCCGCATGTGCATCAACAAAGTAGTGTCAAGCGTTCGCCTGTGTCATAAGTAAAGGGCCGGCTGGCTTGACCGTTAAGGGTGCTGTAACCCCCGAAAGTACACTCCAGTCCAAACCAAAAAAAAAATTATTTTCTGTGTTTGTGAATTGTGTGCGCAGTAGCCGCACGTGCATCAACAAAGTAGTGCCAAGCGTGCGCCTGTGTCATAAGTAAAGGGCCGGCTGGCTTGACCGTTAAGGGTGCTGTAACCCCCGAAAGTACACTCCAGTCCAAACCAAAAAAAAAATTATTTTCTGTGTTTGTGAATTGTGTGCGCAGTAGCCGCACGTGCATCAACAAAGTAGTGCCAAGCGTGCGCCTGTGTCATAAGTAAAGGGCCGGCTGGCTTGACCGTTAAGGGTGCTGTAACCCCCGAAAGTACACTCCAGTCCAAACCTAAAAAAAAATTATTTTCTGTGTTTGTGAATTGTGTGCGCAGTAGCCGCACGTGCATCAACAAAGTAGTGCCAAGCGTGCGCCTGTGTCATAAGTAAAGGGCCGGCTGGCTTGACCGTTAAAGGGTGCTGTAACCCCCGAAAGTACACTCCAGTCCAAACCAAAAAAAAATTATTTTCTGTGTTTGTGAATTGTGTGCGCAGTAGCCGCACGTGCATCAACAAAGTAGTGCCAAGCGTGCGCCTGTGTCATAAGTAAAGGGCCGGCTGGCTTGACCGTTAAAGGGTGCTGTAACCCCCAAAGTACACTCCAGTCCAAACCAAAAAAAAATTATTTTCTGTGTTTGTGAATTGTGTGCGCAGTAGCCGCACGTGCATCAACAAAGTAGTGCCAAGAGTGCGCCTGTGTCATAAGTAAAGGGCCGGCTGGCTTGACCGTTAAAGGGTGCTGTAACCCCCGAAAGTACACTCCAGTCCAAACCAAAAAAAAATTATTTTCTGTGTTTGTGAATTGTGTGCGCAGTAGCCGCACGTGCATCAACAAAGTAGTGCCAAGCGTGCGCCTGTGTCATAAGTAAAGGGCCGGCTGGCTTGACCGTTAAAGGGTGCTGTAACCCCTGAAAGTACACTCCAGTCCAAACCAAAAAAAAATTATTTTCTGTGTTTGTGAATTGTGTGCGCAGTAGCCGCACGTGCATCAACAAAGTAGTGCCAAGCGTGCGCCTGTGTCATAAGTAAAGGGCCGGCTGGCTTGACCGTTAAGGGTGCTGTAACTCCCGAAAGTACACTCCAGTCCAAACCAAAAAAAAAATTATTTTCTGTGTTTGTGAATTGTGTGCGCAGTAGCCGCACGTGCATCAACAAAGTAGTGCCAAGCGTGCGCCTGTGTCATAAGTAAAGGGCCGGCTGGCTTGACCGTTAAGGGTGCTGTAACCCCCGAAAGTACACTCCAGTCCAAACCAAAAAAAAAATTATTTTCTGTGTTTGTGAATTGTGTGCGCAGTAGCCGCACGTGCATCAACAAAGTAGTGCCAAGCGTGCGCCTGTGTCATAAGTAAAGGGCCGGCTGGCTTGACCGTTAAGGGTGCTGTAACCCCCGAAAGTACACTCCAGTCCAAACCTAAAAAAAAATTATTTTCTGTGTTTGTGAATTGTGTGCGCAGTAGCCGCACGTGCATCAACAAAGTAGTGCCAAGCGTGCGCCTGTGTCATAAGTAAAGGGCCGGCTGGCTTGACCGTTAAAGGGTGCTGTAACCCCCGAAAGTACACTCCAGTCCAAACCAAAAAAAAATTATTTTCTGTGTTTGTGAATTGTGTGCGCAGTAGCCGCACGTGCATCAACAAAGTAGTGCCAAGCGTGCGCCTGTGTCATAAGTAAAGGGCCGGCTGGCTTGACCGTTAAAGGGTGCTGTAACCCCCAAAGTACACTCCAGTCCAAACCAAAAAAAAATTATTTTCTGTGTTTGTGAATTGTGTGCGCAGTAGCCGCACGTGCATCAACAAAGTAGTGCCAAGAGTGCGCCTGTGTCATAAGTAAAGGGCCGGCTGGCTTGACCGTTAAAGGGTGCTGTAACCCACAAAGTACACTCCAGTCCGAACCAAAAAAAAATTTATTTTCTGTGTTTAGCCGCACGTATATATCAAATCGATATAACATAAATGGAGGACCAAACTTTCTCCGATAAAAATAAAATAGAGAAAGATCAAGAACCACTTCCTCCTAGTGCTGAAGCTGCTGCCACTAGTCATGACATAGACGATAACATGCCATCAACGTCGTCTGCCAAGGCCGATGCCCAATGTCATAGTAGAGGGCACATACAATCCCAAATGGCAAAGTTCAGGAAAATGACCTTGAAAAAGACATTTAAATCAGCTGAAGAGAAACGTAAACTTGCCAATATGCCATTTACGACACGGAGTGGCAAGGAACGGCTAAGGTCGATCCCTAGTATGTTCATGACTAGTGGTTCAGCTTCACATGACGATGGAAGCACTCCTCCCACTAAAAAAATCAAAAGAGTTAAGCTGGCAAAAGCACAGCGAAGAACTGTGCTTTCTAAGAAGATATCACAAATCCCCAAAGAGAGTCCAAGTGTGGTGGTGGTTGCGATGCCTGACCTTCCCAGCACTGGACGGGAAGAGGTGGCTCTTTCCACCATTTGCACGCCCCCTGCAAGTGCTGAAAGGAGCACCCACAGTCCACTTGCTGATATGCAAATTGAAGATGTCACTGTTGAAGTACAACAGGATGAGGATACTGGTGTAGCTGGCGCTGAGGAGGAAGTTGGCGAGGAGGATTCTGATGGTGATGTGGTTTGTTTAAATCAGGCTCCGGGGGAGACAGTTGTTGTCCGTGGGATGAAAAAGCCCATCACGGTCATGCCTGGGCAGAAGACCAAACATTCCACCTCTTTGGTCTGGCAATATTTCTATCCAAATCCGGACAACAACTGTCTTGCCATATGTACCATATGTAAAGGTGAAATAAGTAGGGGTAGGGACGTCAACCACCTAGGAACATCCTCCCTTATACGGCACCTGCAGCGCGTTCATAAAAAGTTACTGTCAAGTTCAGAAACTTTGGCTCAGACCGTAAGCAGTCCAGGGACACCTAAATCCCGTTGTCCTGTTGTATCCAAGCGCCTGCAAACCACACCGTCAACTCCCTCCTCGTCAATTTCCTCCTTAGTCAGGATCGGAAGTAGTCCTGCAGGCCATATCACTGGCATGACTGACTCTCCTATCCGGGATTCCTCCGGAGGATCCTGCATTGCTACGCCTACTGCTGCCGCTGCTGCTGTTGCTGCTGCTGCTGGGAGTCGTTCATCATCCCAGAGAGGAAGTAGGAACACCACTACTTTTACTAAACAATTGACCCTCCAACAGTCCTTAGCGAGGAGGATGAAGTACGACAGCAGTCATCCTGAAGCAAAACGTATAACTGAGGCCTTGACTGCTATGTTGGTGTTAGACGTGCGTCCGGTATCCGCCATTAGTGCAGTGGGATTTAGACAATTGATGGAGGTAGTGTGTCCCCGGTTCCAAATCCCGTCTAGATTCCACTTCACTAGGCAGGCGATACCGAGACTGTACAGAAACGTCAGAAAAAGTGTCCTCAGTGTCCTGAAAAATGCCGTTGTACACAATGTCCACTTAACCACGGACATGTGGACAAGTGGAACAGGGCAGACTAAGGACTATATGACTGTGACAGCCCACTGGGTAGATGTATCACCTTACGCAGCAACAGCAGCAGCGTCACCAGTAGCAGCATCTCAGAAACGCCAGCTCGTTACAAGGCAGGCTACGCTGTGTATCACCGGTTTCAGTAAGAGGCACACCGCCGACAACCTCTTAGAGAAACTGAGGGAAATCATCGCCCAGTGGCTTACCCCACTTAGACTCTCCTGGGGATTTGTGATATCTGACAACGCCACCAATATTGTGCGGGCATTACATCTGGGCAAATTCCAGCACGTCCCATGTTTTGCTCACACAATAAACTTGGTGGTGCAGAATTTTCTGAAAAGCGACAGGGGCGTGCAGGAGACGCTTTGGGTGGCCCGAAAAATTTCTGGCCACTTTCGCCATTCAGCGACTGCGTGCCGAAGACTGGAGCGCCAGCAAACACTCTTGAACCTGCCCCGCCATCACCTGAAGCAAGAGGTTGTGACGCAGTGGAACTCAACCCTCTATATGCTTCAGAGGATGGAGGAGCAGCAAAAGGCCATACAAGCCTATACATCCACCTATGACATAGGCAAAGGAGGGGGTATGCACCTGACTCAAGCGCAGTGGAGAATGATTTCCGTGTTGTGCAAGGTTCTTCAGCCCTTCGAACTTGCCACACGTGAAGTCAGTTCAGACACTGCCAGCTTGAGTCAGGTCATTCCCCTCATCAGGCTTTTGCAGAAGCAGCTGGAGAAAGTGAAGGAGGAGCTAAGATGGAGCGATTCCGCTCGGCATGTGGGACTTGTGGATGAAGCCCTTCATTCGCTTTGCCAGGATTCTAGGGTGGTCAATCTGTTGAAATCAGACCACTACATTTTGGCCACTGTGCTCGATCCTAGGTTTAAAGCCTATGTGGTGTCTCTCTTTCCGGCCGACACAAGCCTGCAGAGGTGCAAAGACCTGCTGGTGAACACACTGTCAGCTGAAGCGGAACGTGACACGTCAACGGCTCCTTCTTCATTTTCTCCCGCAACTGGGGCTGCCAGGAAAAAACTTAGGTATCCTAAGCAACCCGCTGGCGGTGATGCAGGGCAGGCAGGACCAAGTTTGGACATCTGGTCCGGACTGAAGGACCTGGCAACAATTTCTGACATGTCTACTGTCACTGCATATGATACTGTCACCATTGACAGAATGGTGGAGGATTACATCGGTGACAGCATCCAAGTAGGCATGTCAGACAGTCCATACCTGTACTGGCAGGAAAAAGAGGCAATTTGGAGGCCCCTGTACAAACTGGCTCTATTTTACCTGAGTTGCCCCTCCTCCAGTGTGTACTCCGAAAGAGTGTTTAGTGCAGCCGGGAACCGTGTCAGCGAAAGGCGTAGGAGGTTGCTTCCACAGAATGTGGAGAAGATGATGTTCATCAAAATGAATTATCAGCTCTTCCAGGGAGACCAGCCTCCAGAAGGTACAGAGGGACCTGTGGTGGTGGATTCAAGTGGGGACGAGTTAATACTTTGTGAGGATGAGGATGTACACACTGAAGAGGGTGAGGAATCGGTGGATGAGGAGGATGAGGATGACATCTTGCCTCCGTAGAGCCAGTTTGTGCAGGGACACATTAATTGCCAGCTTGTTTTGTGGGGGCCCAAACGAACCAATCATTTCAGCCACAGTTGTGTGGCAGACCCTGGCGCTGAAATGATTGATTTGTTAAAGTGTGCATGTCCTGTTTATACAACATAAGGGTGGGTGGGAGGGCCCAAGGACAATTCCATCTTGCACCTCTTTTTTTCTTTGCATTATGTACAGTTTGGGGCCTAGTTTTTCTAACTGCCATCCTGCCTGCCACTGCAGTGTCACTCCTAGATGGGTCACGTGTTTGTGCCGCCCACTCGTGTCGCTTAGCATAGTCATCCAGCTACCTCGGTGCAACCTTTTGGACATAAAAACACTATTGTGAGGTGTGAGGTGTTCAGAATAGACTGGAAATGAGTGGAAATTAAGGTTATTGAGGTTAATAATAGCATAGGAGCAGAAAAACCTACAAATTCTGTGATTTTAGCTGTTTTTATGCTTTTTTTCAAAAAAATACAGATCCAAAACACAAAACCCAGAACCCAAAACACGGAAGGGTGGTTTTGGCAAAACCAATCCAGATCCAAAACACGAAGAAAGATCCAGATCCAAAACCAAAACACAAAACACGAAAAGTGGCCGGTGCACACCCCTAGTCGCAATGCACTTGCGCGAACCACCCATTGCGATAGGAAAGTGCTCGTCCCTAGGCCCGCAGTCGGGCCGCTATTTTGAGTGACAGATAGTGCTGTTTCTGGGTGGTAACAGGGGAAGGTGCTTGAAAATGGGGGTGTGGATGTGTGAACGCAAGCGTGCCCGACCGTCAGAATGGTGTTTAATGGGTGTGCATAATTAGCAAAGTAGCGTCATTACACATGTGACTGCGTTGTATTTTAGCCAGAACTGCTCGCAATGCTGTGGCGGGAAAAGGCTACCACAAGCGCTGCAAGCAGCTCCGATGGCTCTCGATGTTCTCGATTAATCATACAACTGCCAGAGATGACGTGTGTTGCGAGTGGCAAAGGGGCGTCTTTATACATGTGCAAGTGCATAGTAGGGCTGCTTGCTATTACTTAGTGGGCGGCTTTACATGACGCAGTGCGAGCACATGATTTAAATAGCCGACCCCTTTTAGCCAGCGAGTGAACGCAAATAGCTTCCAGGTCTGAATCAGGCCCACAGTGCGGGTTGCATAGAGTCCTGGTCACATACAGGGCTGTATTCAGAGGCGGTCGTACGGTCTATGACCGCACGGCCGCCTCGATGTTTGTCTAGTGTGCATGCGCACGAGGGAGCCGGCTCCTTCGTGCGCATGCGTGAGACCCGCTATGACCGACAGCGCTGGTCGTAGCGGGTCTCTTTCCAAAGGGGCCGAGCTGTCGATGTTGATTGACAGCTCGCCCCATTTGGAAGGCGGGCCGGGGGGTGGCAGCCCAAACGGAGGTGTTCCCATGGGAACGCCTGCCGTTTGGGGGAGGCCCCACTGACATCACTAGTGATGTCAGTGGGGAGCTTCCGGCTCTGACAGAGCAAGAAGCTCTCCGGGGCTTATGACAAGTGAGACCCTACCCTAGGGTCTCGTCATAAGCCCCGATGGTCGCGATGGTCTCTGACCATCGTGACCATCACCCTAGCGGTCGTTAGAGCTGTGGGTGTTATGCCACAGCCTAACAACCGAAACAGAGGTGGCTGGTCAGGATGCAAGCGGTCGCCCAGTTTCTGAGCGACCGCTTGCATCCTCCGACCGCCTCTGAATGAGGCCCACAGTGTGGGTTACAGAATAGGCTGGATACGGTGTGGGTCAAATACAGTGCGCATCAGATACAGTGCGGGTCGGTACAGTGCGCATCACATATAGTACGGCATACAGTGTGGGTTGGATACAGTGTGGGTCAGATACAGTGTTGGTCGGATACAGTGCAGGTCAGATACAGTGTGGGATACCGGTTGGGTTTAATACAGTGCGGGTCGGATACAGTGTGGGTCATATAAAGCACCGGTCACATACAGTGCGGGTTGCATATAGTCCTGGTCACATACAGTGCGGGATACAGAATAGGCTGGATACATTGTGGGTCGAATACAGTGTGTATCAGATACAGCATGTGATAAAAAGTGGGTTGGATAGAGTACAGGTTGGATACAGTGTGGGTCAGAAACAGTGTGGGTTGGATACAGTGTGAGTAAGATACAGTCTGGGATACTGGTTGAGTTGGATACAGTGCGGGTTGGATACAGTGTGGGCCGGATACAATGCAGGCCAGATACAGTGCAGGTCACATACAGTCCTGGTCACATACAGTGCGGGATACAGTGTGGGCTGGATACAGTGTGGGTTGGATACAGAATGGGTCAAATTCACTGTGGGTTGGATTCAGTGCGGGTTGTATAGAGTGCAGGTTGCATACAGTGTGGGATACAGTGTGGGTTGGATAAAATGCAAGTCGGATACAGTGCAGGTTGCATACAGTGCAGGATACAGTGTAGGTTGGATACAGTGTGGGTTGGATACAGTGCAGGTCAGATACAGTGTGGGTTGGACACAGTGTTGGTCGGATACAGTGTGGAACGGATACAGTGCAGGTTACTTTGCAGGTCAAATACAGTACAGATTGGATACAGTGCAGATTGGATACACCAATGGTGCACTTACTATGACAGAGGGTGTTGGCATTGTCCTCAGGGGTGCCGTGGTGTCAGTAATGTGGGAGAGCCGGTGATGTCAGCCAAGCGGGGGTGCCAGCAGTGTCCTCAGTGTGGGAGTGCTGCCGGTGTTGGCAGTTTGGGGGTGTTGGCAGTGCTGGGCTGCCATCGGTGTCAGAAGTGTGGGGTGCTGGTGGTTTTGGCCCTGCGGGGGTGGTACCATGGCCTTAGTGTGAGTGCTGGTGGTGTTTGCAGTTAGGGGATGCTGGCAGTGTCGGTACAACAGGGATGGTGGCGGTGTTCTGAGTGCAGAAGTTCCAGCGGTGTTGGTAGTTTGGGGGTGCCAGCCAAAACCATAAGATCCGACAATGGGATTTCAAGGTTTTGGCTCGGATAGGGATCTGAGGCAGACAAGGAGATCTGAGCTGAGGCTCGTATGAGGGTATTCCCATATGATTTTGTGTGATTAAAATCATTTCTTTATGGTTTTGCACTTCCATGTGTTATATCACCTTAAGAGATTTATATTCATATGTTTTCTTGCAAGTTATACAGACTTTCACCCATGCTACTAAGAAGCAACTTGTGCACGGCCTTCAGAAATTAAGAATCAGCATATTGGGATATTCTCAGAACATGTAGTGTTCATGATGTGAAAGCACAGCAGACCTTTAGAAAAGAACAACTTGGGACATTCCTTTATAGACCCTGAGAAGAGAACAGACAAACAGTTCTGTAGGAGTGTACTTGTGAAACTTATCTTTTTCTTTCAAGTAATGTAATTAAAAAGTATCACACCCTTTGTTGTATTTCAAATAAATATAGCTGACTTATGAACGAGCCTCAGAAGCAGTTCAGTGCAGCATTATACTCACATCTTATGTTGAGTGCCTTTTCTGCTCTCCAGTTGAATGCAAGGCGGAATATCCAAATAGACATCGAAGGTACTTAGTAGGTGCTGGGTGGTCCCAGCATCCCGACACTCGGATCACCTCAGATCCTGGAAGTTTGGGTATGTTCAGATTCCAAGGAATCCAACCCGCTCACCTTTAATTTAAATTGCCTTATCAACATTTAGGATAATTGCAGATAAACAAAACACATGAATTATTATATGTGATACAGAAGTGGATTCATGAATTTAAGCTTACCTAAAATGCAAAATATTATCCTTATTTGGTTAATACTGAGGACACCAAACTACAGGTACTTTATTTTCTGCATCATATATGGCTGTTATCTAAGGCTGACATTCTCTGTGCTAACATGATTAATATGCTTATTGTCTAAAGCTAATTAAAAGCACCAGGGGATACATTTATTAAATAAAATACACTGGTTTGCCTGACAATTAGATATGCCAATATATTATAAAGGCTAATCAAAGGCAAGATGACCAAAATGGAATTGCACATGTAAATATTTGGTCCCCTACCCCCCTTCCAATAGGAAATAAGTTATAGAATGCCATTCCACTCCCTTTTTTTAAATCACAATATGTGTATCTGCATTATTTATACCTCCAATATGTCATTTAACATCAATAACTACTTTAAGATCTCATTCAAGAGGTTTCCTTATATAACCGTGTACGTTCTAGGAACATTTAACAACAACAATATTATATTAATAAAATTAACACACAACGGGAATTACTTCAATTTTATTGCACATTTTTTATTTGTTGCACATTTTTCACATATTTCTTTATGTATAGTTTCTATTTTGCTTCAGTATGTCCTAAATTGGATATCTTTTATCTGAATTTAATAAAAGTGAAGTTTTATCACAATTACGTTATCTGTGCACCACCTAGAGACAACAAGTTTTTCTTCTTTCTCATGTTCCTCTCCAAATTTCTTATCTGGGCTTTTGTTGCATGGTTCCCATTCTCTTCAAGCTGAACGTACCCATTGGTGCCATCCATAATCTCTATTCTCTCTGACTGAAAGACCACCACGAGACTTCCTCCTGCCCTCTGCTTCACCAGGATATCTGGTATGTTTTGTACATCATGGACAGGTTTGCAGCTGTGCACCACATGCACCCGCTCATATGTAATATATTACACCCTGATGACAAGACCGTACAGGTCTTGAAATGTTGGTGAATAAAGTCAGCTTTCTACATTTATAAAGTCCGTGGAGTGCCGCCTGTTGCTGTTTTCACAGACCTCGTGTTTCTACATTATTTTAAGGAAGGCACCCCGGCATTACTGCATTGGATTTGAGAGTGCCCCTCTACATGTTATATATATATATATATTTATATATATATAGTATATACTGTATCTTATATATAAAATTAAATGGACAATTTATTTGTTTGTTTGTGTGCCTGGTTATGCATTCGGATACCCATGCAATAATTGGAATGAAACCAGTTAGAGGTGGTCCAGATGGATCCTGGCCAAGTTTTAAGGTGGTTAGGGTACCCGTTGGACCTCCCGTTGGTGTACGCTGGGTAGAACTTTGACTCGTGGAGCCTGTTCTGGACCTTCCACTGGATGGATTTAGACAAAAACTTCACAGATTGGATCCCAGAAGACATACTTGAGGGTTGAAGTCCTGGTTGGATCTTCTGTTTGTGTACACTGGGCAGAAATTTTACCCAGGGCTGCTGGGCAGAATTTGGACCCTGAGAGCTTGTTCTGGGCGTTCCACTTGTTGTATGTGGATGAAAACCTTAACAGACAGAGGGCAATTGGTCTGGAATGCCTAATGGAGTGGTTGGAGTACAAGTTGGACCTCACGTGGAGTGCGCCAGGAAAAACTTTCACCCAGGGAGCTTGTTCTAGGCATCCCACTTTATTGATTTGGACAACATCACATACTGTAATTTGGATGAAGACTTCACAGAGTGGTAACATTTGATCCCATAAGACATACTAGGGGATTGAGGTCCCGGTGGGATGCTGGGCAGGACTTTGATCCATGGAACCTGTTGTGGGCCTTCCACTGGATGTATTTGGATGAAAACTTCACAAAGGTTTGGCAATTGGTCTTGGATGCCTTACTTAATAACTTGAATATTTAATCTCAGGTGTATATATATATATATATATATATTTATATATATAGTCTGGGTAAGAGTTGTCACTCAATCAAGGATAAGCTCATGGGTGCAGAGTCCAAACCTCAGTAATATCTACACTTATTTTCTCTAAAAATAAAAAAGTAGAAAGACCAACACTCACATTTCATTGGTAAAATGTTTATTCAGCACATATGGTGTAATGGCTAGCATTACTGCCTCACAGCACTGAGGTGATGGGTTCAATTCCCGCCATGACCCTACCTGTGTGGAGTTTCTATATTCTCCCTGTGCTTGCGTGGGTTTCCTCTGGGTGCTCTGGTTTCCTCCCACACTCTAAAAATATACTGGTAGGTTAATTGGCTCCTAACAAAAAAAAAATAAATAACCCTAGTGTGTATGTGATGGGGAATATAGATTGTAAGCTCCACTGGGGCAGGGACTGATGTGAATGGCCGAATATTCTCTGTAAACTGCTGCGGAATATGTGTGCGCTATATAAATAACTGGTAATAATAATATATATATATTCGTGACATGATCACCAGAGATGGCAATAAATTGGCATAAATTCTGTGAGGGGCTGGAGGAATCCACCCACACAGAGTAGTTAAACTAATTTTTGCCACACCTAGGGACTGCCTTGTGGAGAGAGTCCACGTGTGGGCTGAGGAGAAGGCAGATCAGTTAGGCTGCTGTTGGAGACAGTCTAGGTGGGACAGTGGCAGCCAGAGAACCCAGTGAGGTTAAGCCAAGCCATTGGGGGCCAGGGGGCCTGAGTTCAGACCTACAGGAGGCAGGGAGTACCACAAACCTCTCAGACTGTATCACTTTTAAGCAGCTAAACTGCAGGCTAAGGAAGCCATTGTCTATACCTGCAGAAGACAGGGAGGACCACAAGAAAGACTTTGTGTGAAGGTCAGGAGGCCAGTATTGTTATCTTTGAGAGACAGGACTAAAGGACTTACATTTGCAGAATAGCTGCCTTCTGTAGTCAGGGGTGAAGAAGTGAGGTAGTTCCCAGCATGGGGGCAAAGGCTGTTTGTTGTTTTCCATTTGATTTATGCTGACATAAAGCACCACTTTCTTTTATTTATACCTGAAAAGATATGTGTAGACCCTGATTAAAGCAACTAACACTGCATCACTGACACTGATAATGTGATATTGTGGTATCACAATATCGTGAAGAATGCAGGCACACAGGTCTATGCAACAAGATCTACGCAGAAATTGGATTACAGCAACTAAATGGAAATATGAACGCTCACTGCACCTGCATGGTGAAATGCTCGTCAAGGTGGTGAGTGGAAACAACGCATGTTGAACTGTATAAAGAGAATTGTCTGCATAGATTAGATGCACTAGTGCTACGTTGTACACTGTTGTCCTTGGAGAGGATGAGAAATATGTGTTACACAAATTGCTGGAATATTTTCTGCATATGTTTGGAAAACCATTATAACGTGCAAATGTCTTTCATTTATACCTGAAAAGCTATGTGTGTACCCTGATCAAAGCACCTAACACTGCACCACTGACACCAAGCTACTTTTTGCTCACCCCCGTGTATCCCTCCTCCCTGCATTCCCTGTTGGGTGCCGATTAAGTTATCGTGGGCAGTGCAGTGCCAATGTCCTGGCAGCTTCCAGGGGGCGTGGCAATGCAAAGTGACCCATCACCATGGTAAAAATTGTAAACAAGTGTGCTGAATGAAAGAATAGCATATTAGTTTAGCAAAGGCCAAAGTGATAACATTTAACAGCCATTTTTATGGTGATCATCAGGGAATAAAGGAGCACTGAAAAGTGACCATATGAATCAATATGTCTTTAATATGTTTTTTAATTAACAGAAAAAATTTTCATGAAGGAAAAAATTATAATAGCACACCTATAACATTAATACCACAACTAGGAAAAACTGAAAACATGAAGATTGCAAAATGTTAGGGGAAACATACACATAAAGTGTCTATAAAATTAGTATAATGCAACACTCAATACTGTGATCACAAACCTATCTCATAAAATGCATGACAATTACAACATTTCATTTAGTCCAAATGGGTGCACAATGTTGAGGATGTGTATCCACCAAGCTTCCTTTTTATCCAGTAGGCCCAATCTCTGTCACCTCCTCTGATATTCGGGGGGACCCAGTCAATCATTTTATACCTTAAGGTGGACAGGCCATGTTTGTGGTCTCTAAAGTGCCTGGCCACCGATTGTTCTGAATCTTTACCAGATAAGACCACTCTAATGTTAGATATATGTAGGGCTATACAGTTGTCAAGAGGTTTTACCTATATATAACAGCCAACATGGGCATCTTATATAATAAATGACAAACTTGCTGGAACAAGATAGGGCAAATCTTATTTTGTATTCTTTATCCGAATGGGGATGCACAAATGAGTTTCCAGTCTCTAAAAACTGCACGTGGTGCATCCAGTGCACTTATAATTGCCTGCTTTCCATGTAAGGAAGTGGTCTGGCTGTGGGGCCCTATAGGAATAAACATCATTATGAACAACAAAATCTTTAATATTTTTGCCACGTCTGTAGGAAGGCATGATGGTAGTACCCTTCAACATCAGTAAAGATTCATCCTTGGAAAGAATAGGCCACAATTGCCTAGCAGACCTCATTAAAGTCCTTACTAATGGGGCTGCAATCCTGGATCCAGACTATCCTTTGTACAGTTTTAGATATAGGTGATAAACTTAAAGTCTCTGACCTAGCAGTTTTAAGAGATTTAGGATAATATCTTCTGGCTAAGAATTTGTCAATCATGTTAGTCATCTGAAAAATGGCATCTTGTCTATTGCTGCAAATCCTCAAAATCTTAATGAACTGTAAGTCTGGGAAGCCACGTATCGAAGCAGGAGGATGACAACTCTTAGCTCTTAAGAATGTGTTCCTGTCAGTGTCCTTGGTGTACATAGAAGTTTCAAATTCCAGAGAATTCTGGAGTCCAATTGTCATATCCAGATAATGTACTTTTTCAAACCACAGTTGAAGGTAAACTTTATGTCTGAATCCTATCATTTGGCATAATCCATCATATCCAAAAACAGCTGTCTTTTGCCCGTCCACAACATAAAAATATCATCTATGTAGCGGTAGTAAAAAGCCACATATTTAGCTATATTATGATCTGTGAAATATATATCTCTCTCAGCCTAAACCATAAAGATGATGGCAAATGAAGGGGACACACACAAGCGCATCACACAGCCTGAACATTGGTTATTAAATTTTCCATGACTTAAGTCATTTCTGGATAAGGTTAGACCTAAAACATTTAGAAATAAATCCTCATCTGGACCTTCATATGCACAATTGTTTATAAAAATTTGTCTGATTGAATCAAGGCTCCTATTGTGTGGATCAGAAAAATCATACAGACAACATAGCATATGAGGGTCCAGATGTGGATTTATTCCTTACTCTTTCCTAAATTTTAGGAAGGCACCCATATAAGCTGCTGCAGAATGTGGATGAGTGCCAGACAACAGACTTTGGTATACGCAACAGGGAGTGCGTGGAGGAGTGCTGCACGGGGGTAAGCAAAAAGTAGCTCGGTAGAGTGTCAGTGGTACAGTGTTAGGTGCCTTAATCAGGGTACAAAACGCTTTTCAGGTATAAATTAAAGATATTTGCACATCATATTAGTTTTACAAACATATGCAGAAAATATTCCAGCAATTTGTGTAACACATATTTCTCATCCTCTCCAAGGACAACAGTGTACACCGCAGCACTAGTGCATCTCATCTATGCAGACAATTCTCTTTATACAGTTCAACATTCATTGTTTCCACTCACCACCATGATGAGCATTCCACCATGCAGGTGCAGTGAGCATCCATATTTCCATTTAGCTGTTGTAATCCAATTTCTGCGTTGATCTAGTTGAGCAGACCTGTGTGCCTGCATTCTTCACGATATTGTAATACCACAATATCACAATATCAGTGTCAGTGATGCAGTGTTAGTTGCTTTAATCAGGATCCACACATATCTTTTCAGGTATAAATAAAAGAAAATTGGTGCTTTACTGTCAGCATAAATCAAATGGAAAACAACAAACAGCCTGCCCCCATGCTGGGAACTACCTCACTTCTTCGCCCATGACTACAGTAGGCAGCTATTCTGCAAATGCAATTTAGTCCTTTAGTCCTGTCTCTCAAAGATAACAATACTGGTCTCCTGACCTTCACACAAAGTCTTTCTTGTGGTCCTCCCTGTCTTCTACAGGTATGGACCTTGGCTTCCTTAGCCTGCAGCTTAGCTGCTTAAATGTGATACAGTCTGAGAGGTTTGTGGTACTCCTGATCTCCTGTAGGTCTGAACTCAGGCCCCTTGCCCTCAATGGTTTGCCTTAGCCTCACTGGGTACTCTGGCTGCCACTGTCCCACCTAGACTGTCTCCAACAGCAGCCTAACTGGTCTGCCTTCTCCTCAGCCCACACCTGGACCCTCTCCACAAGGCAGTCTTTAGGTGTGGCAAAACTTAGTTTTACTACCCTGTGTGGGTGGATTCCTCCAGCCCCCCAATTTATGGCAATTTAGTGCCATCTCTGGTGATCCTGTCATAAATATATATATATATATATATATATATATATATATATATGTACATACATATATACATATACATCGCTACTGCCAACATTTTATTTGAGGTGTTATAGTTGTATTGCTTTGCATAGGGTTTGCACACTCACATCAATGTCACTGTGTACCCTGTGCAAAGACTATGCAGCCTATCCTATTCAAGTGATGCCAGACCAAAGTACCTCTCCCCCCACCCTTTACTGGTCGTGCACTTGGTGTCACACCTATCTCTTGCCCTCATGTCAATAAATTTTGTTTTTGTGATTGCACAGCTTCAACTACAAAGTACAGGTTATTTCTAGGAGTTCCCACTACAAAATGCAGTTTTCATGAAAATCGGCATAGTCGTTTTTGTACCAACTTGGAAAGACAGACACAATGTTCTTCTTATTATACTGTTTCCTTGTGGCTGCCCTAATGTGATTTGTTTTGATTTATTGGCTTACTGTGTGTGCACTGTAAGTGATACTGTAAGTTGTTGTAAGGCTAGTTAATTTGTTATATGACCCATGTAATATGTTAATACACATAGGATTGGTAATAACCCTTTGCCTGCGCTAATTCACAGCGGGATGTAATGATAACCCCAAAATCAATGAGGTAATTCCAGAATAAAAGGTAAATAAGAGGATAAAATAATCACATTTATTTTGATAAAAATACAAATACATGAATTCAACAAATAAAAATGAAGTGGATCAGTCCTGTAAACATACCAATATTGGCAGGTGGTGTGTGTGAAAGATGTTGTTTAAGCCCAGGTCCGGACAAAGGCTGTATTTCAACAGCACACCACAATGTAAAAAGCCTTTTAAGAGGTAGATCAGGAATCCAATGAAAGCAGCACGGCGTCTGTACAATGCATTTTGGAAACTTAATGTCCTTTTTCAAGTGCAGATGCTGTGTTGCGCTGCTGGTATGCCTTTTAAACAAAAAGAGGGTCCTCCCTCCTCTCTGTGAACCAATCATCTATCCGGCAGCCTTCTACTGCGACCGGAAGTCGATTACCGGAAGTAACCAGTATTGGAACCGGAAGTTGTAATGCCTGTCATCTCGAAAAACCGGAAACGGCTCTCCGGAAGTGACGTCTGCGTGTCACATACACTGAAGGGGTATTAATAGATGAGTGTCATCGTGAATAAAAGGCGGAAACCACATATGCCTTGTGTTGTTGTACTTGAAATCGAAAACCCATATACTTGGCTTTGTATATCCAATTAATCACTTATCCAATTAAGGTCACCAATTATAAGAAAAAACGCCACATAGAATATATTCATGCCACCTTCCTTTTTTACTAGTGTGGTACTTTGGATTCCCACACAGTCTTACCCTACCTTTCAGGAAGGTGGGCAGATGGTTAGGTGATGCAATACCCCTTCTTTAATTCCATGTAATATGTTTACAAGTTAGGTTACTGTGGATGGAATATGTTAAATAATAGTACAGATAACATAGGCATTGTGGAAGGGCTTGGTTATGTGTTGCAGGTGCCGAGGAGCAGTGTTATAGAGCTGTAATAAAGTTGATAGGAGGCTCCCTTGTATTGCCAATTATTTGCATGTGCTCCCCCAGGTCTGTCTGACACACATCGGTGCTAAAGCTGACCAAATATGTGTCCCAGTATACTGTTTATGACAAATACATGATCAGTGGATAGGTAGGTGGTCCTAGTCTCTATCCTGATATACAGTACTGTGCAAAAGTTTTTGGCAGGTGTGGAAAAAATGCTGCAAAGTAAGAATTATTTCAAAAAAAGAAATGTTAACAGTTTATTTTTTTTTCAATATTTTTATTATTATTATCATAATTGTACAATGGACAAGAAAAGAACTTGGCTAAGGAACCACATGTTTACATTGTAATAGTAAGCATAGTAGTCAAAACACATTACAAAATAATTCTGTGACTAAACCTGGAACAGACTCTTAATATAAACAAAAATACTTATAAGTAGAGTGAGCATCTATTCTAGGAAGTTACAAGGGACTGTTTTGATAAGTGATGAGACGTCAATTGTAAAGATAAAGAAGGAAAAATTTAGCAATTGAAATGCTTACTTACTATGATTGCTCCTAACAAAACATATTTAAAGCAAATGGAAAACTAAAGTAGCCAGTGGGGGGAGGGAGGGGTAGACAACACATGAGACAAGACAAGAATTCACTGGAAGATACAAAAGGGTAATACGAGGGAAAGGGGAAGGGAGGGTTAAGATGATAAGAGGTAGTGAAAGGACAAGGTCAGATAATACACAAAAGGGGGGAGGGGCAAAAAGACCTAGAACATTGGGGTATCTGTAAGAGATTGGGAGGTTATAGAAGATACTAACGCTTCAATTTTGAAGTGTAATAAACGTACAATTCAGGTGGAAACAGTAAACATTAGCAATATGAGACAAATAGTGTTTAGTGATTAGTAATTTGTATAATCATTTATTTTGTTGCAAATGTCTGAGTAAGAACCAGTCAGTTGATTCATATAGTTTAAATCATGAATGAATGTCGGGGAAAGTTGATCATCTATCAAAATATAATATCTGTAGCATTTTTTGTTGTAGTTCGGCTAGAGAGGGTGAAGAACGGGATACCCAGTTAATTAAAATTAACTTTTTCACCATGGTAACAAAGAGTGTAAGTAGAGGTAATAGTTGTTTCTTCCACCCTCCCAGATCCCAGTTAGAATAATCAGCTAAAAGACAGACCAACCTTTCTGGCCTGAGGGAAAGTGTAAAAGTGTTATTTAAGTATGAGATTAATTTATACCAATTTTTTAAAATTTTGCCACCCTCCCAAAAACAGTACGAGAATTTGGCATTGAAAAGATGACACTTTGGACAGGATCTTGATTCTGAATTTATCATGTTTGTATTGTGCAGGAGAGATATATATTCTGTAGGTTGTGCGGATATGGAATTCTTGTAAATAAGAAGATTGTAAAATTTTAAGGGTATAATTGTAATGAGCAAAAAGCAGCTCAGCCGATTCAAGGATAGGGATATCATCTTTCCAAGATTGATGTAGTTGTTGTCTGTATAAATCAGAAGGATTATTGACTAAATCAGTTTAGATAATATTTAAATGGAATTAGTTATTTGTCAGGAATTTAAAAAGGGGTTTTAGTGGATCAGATTTGGTGGGTAGAAGCATAGCTGGTGGTAATGAAGAAATGTAATGGTGTAATTGCAGAAACATATAGAACCGATGGGTAGGTAATTGGAAGATGTGTTGTAAATCTGAGAATTGCATAATTGAGCCTCCTGGATCAAAAATGTTTGCTGTTATCCATAATTCCTTTTCTCTCCATGTTAAAAAATGTGAATTAGATAAAGAGGGAGGGAAAGCCGGGTGTCCTCAGATAGGAATATATGGTGTTGTGAGGTGGTTACTTCCATTTTTTGGTTTATTTTAAGCCAAGAGTAGTAAGGCCCTCATTCAGAGCCGCACGCAAGCGGGCGCACGTACGTTAGGCGTACGTACAAAAATATTTAAATTCAATGGCTCGCTCGTATTTTCGTTCGCATCTAAAATTCCTCCCTAAACTCTGACGACCCCTCCTCTAACTAACGAGCGTACGAAATAGCGAGCGTACATCCCCGAAATGGCTTGAAAGGAACGCACGCACAAGTATAAACAGGAAGTGTCCTTGTCAGATGTCGATTACCTGCTCCTTTATTCTGCCTACCTCCATCAATCGTATCATGCCAATCAATGTATCAATTAGCTTAATTGTTTGTTTTTTTTCAACACAATGCAAGAAACTTTACTCTTGTCTGTGTTTGTGTTTACCCGCAGAATACGTACGGATGAAACATTCGCTTGTATTGTTTAAAAAACATGTGAACCACAATTAAACAATTGTACTATTGCTGTGTATCCCCGCATATTTCCCTGGGTTCATTTCTTTATTTAAATTTGCTTACGCATGTCACTGCATCAAGCCTATCCTAACTCTCCAGAGATTTCTGGCCCTGTCGAACACATGACTCATACACTAACCAATAAAATTGCTCCTGTTAATTTCCAAAATACATTAGCCAATCAGAAAATTTTTACACACTTTATCAAAAATGATTTTTAAGAAAAACACCATTGCCATCATGAGAGCCTCCGCATTCACCAGACGTGAGCTGCTGGTGCTTACGGAGGTAATGGATCGCCGGATCACCAGCCAGCCAGAACCCATGACCAACCGGCAGAAGCGCTCCGCGTATGCGGAGGTACGGTCCCGCCTGCGGTCCTTTGGATCACGCCGCAACATCGGGCAGCTGGAGCGCAGGTGGTCCGACCTGCAACGGCGAACGCCCCGCTTGCTGGCATGCTTTCGCATGCAGATCCTGGCAAGTAAGTGTTATGTATTGTGGTTTTAATGTTTGTGTTTGTGGGGCAAACTGCGTGTGCATGTTTTCCTGTTTGTTCTATTTTTTATTTGTACTCATATCTGCGTGTGCATGTTTTCCTGTCTGTTCTATTTATTTTTTGTACTCATATCTGCGTCTGCATGTTTTCCTGTCTGTTCTATTTATTATTTGTACTCATATCTGCGTCTGCATGTTTTCCTGTCTGTTCTATTTAGTATTTGTACTCATATCTGCGTCTGCATGTTTTCCTGTCTGTTCTATTTATTATTTGTACTCATATCTGCGTCTGCATGTTTTCCTGTCTGTTCTATTTATTATTTGTACTCATATCTGCGTCTGCATGTTTTCCTGTCTGTTCTATTTATTATTTGTACTCATATCTGCGTCTGCATGTTTTCCTGTCTGTTCTATTTATTATTTGTACTCATATCTGCGTCTGCATGTTTTCCTGTCTGTTCTATTTATTATTTGTACTCATATCTGCGTCTGCATGTTTTCCTGTCTGTTCTATTTATTATTTGTACTCATATCTGCGTCTGCATGTTTTCCCTCTTTTTATGAATTTTTAATTCTACTGCTATTTTTTTTGGTTTGTTTTTTTTTTTTTTTTTTTTTGTTTGTTTGGCCGGATTTGTCCATAAACTAAACGCAATTTATTTGACATATTTTAGGGGGACAGCCAAGACTCCGCCGTCAACGTCGGCGTTCCCGCCCACTCTCCCCAACCCCCAGCCAACACTCCACCCCAAATCTTTCCCCTATTCCCCACTCCTCCCCATCCTTCCCAGACCCTCTCCCGGAAATGTCGGGACTCCTTCCCCTCCGTCCCACTTCCCCCTCTCCTCCACCCACCCCTCTTCCAATTACCCCCTCCCCGGAGTCCAGCATAACTCCGCCCCATTCTTTGGGGAATGACAGATCCTCCGAGGAGGATCATGGAGGTTTTGCCGGAGCTCCCGATTTTTTTCCCGGTATGTTTTGTATTATTTTTTTTTAAAGCACAAACTGTTTGTATGTAATCATGTGTCGTGCCTTTCTTCGTGTTTTTGTGGCTTGACTTTTGTTGATTGTGAAGGTTTGCCTTTACCTCTTCCTGGTGATTTAAGCATACACATATCATACCTGTGGGAATTTGTACCTAGGCCTTGTATTTTTGCCAGCCCACACTTTTTATTTATGTTTTTGGGTTTAGGAGTGATTTGTTTTTTAATTAATGTTTTTCTGTGGAGTCCCTATTGTTGTATTAACCCACACACTTTTCTCACCCACAGAGGAACAGAGGCGTCGGCAAGAGGTGGCGGATGTTGTGGGGCAGATGCGCCACCATGTAATCGGCCTTCTGGTGGCCCTCGACCGGCTGTCTGGCCTCCTTCGGCATTAGTTTTTTTTTTTTTGTTGTATTTTCCCAATAAAATTTTAAAGACAAATATACGTTGTGGCTCATTTTTAAAAACCAAAACCAAGATAGTTTAGCCTGACATAAGTTCCTGCAAGGATTTCCCTTTTGTAAAAGTTAGATTGTGTTTTGTCTTTGTATGTCAAACAGACACCAGAAACACATAACAGTAACAATGTAATTTCCCTTTTTGGGTTTAGTGTCAATTTCAGATTTCTACATTTTCCAGGTTCCTACTTGGTGCGCAAGCTGCTTAGGCCAATCTTACAAATCCCAAGGTTGGGCCAGGCTTCCTTTTGGTGTGGATTGGAAAGCTGAAAACATATTTCAGTTTTGCTCATCTGGCGTCAGTACTGGTTTACCCCTTAGTCAAATGTAACTTGTGTTAACCTGGTTACACTTGCTGTTAACGTCCCAAAAAAGGAAGACCATTTCACTCTTCAAACATTTATTCACCACATAACAGAGAAAACAAAGTGGTCACTCCCAAAAAAAATACACAGTGATAAATTCAAATACAACACATACCAAGAAAAAAATAAATAAAAACACAAAATCAAGAACTGGTTGACGAAGGACCATGCCAACATGATTCCACAAACATGGCGTTGCGATATGGGTTCCAGAATATATGCCCAAAAGGACCAGATCCAGGTTTGGTAAGGGTAGCAGGAAGTAGTGAGCGTTGGAGTGCCAAAGATTATGTGAACAAACAGAAGATGGTGAGAAAAATAAAAATAAATTAGATGTTTGCCCAAAAAAAAAACCACATTAGGTATAAACACTGGAGTTTTGAACAAACTTACCTAAAAAATCTGGCCACCACATCATCGCGTATGGCCCCCCCACATACTGACCTTCGACCAACCTCGGGGGGGCCATCCTCAGGTAAGGCATCCTCTGGCTGCATTGGGACACCACTCCTTATGGCAATGTTGTGAAATATCCCACACAGGACCACAATTTTAGACACCATATCCGGCACATACATGAGCTCGCCACCAGAGCGGTGGAGGCATCTGAATCGGCCTTTTAAAAGGCCGATACAGCGCTCCACCACTTGCCTGGTGGCTGTAAGTGCGGAATTATACGCACTTTGTGGCCCTGGTGTGGGAGCCAAATAAGGAGTGAGCAGCCAGGACATGCAAGGGTATCCACTGTCTCCTATGAACAAAAATAGACCACATCAGGAACACTGTGTATCAAGCTTAACATTGTTATGTACTAAAGGTCTCCACTTACCCAGAAGCCACGCATCACCAGCTTGTAGGTTGGT
Organism: Taudactylus pleione; assembly: GCA_031769625.1. Classification (NCBI taxonomy): domain Eukaryota; kingdom Metazoa; phylum Chordata; class Amphibia; order Anura; family Myobatrachidae; genus Taudactylus; species Taudactylus pleione. The sequence continues at coordinate 6,115,346 of JAUIMM010000258.1, forward strand.
TAATTTCTGCCATATCCCTGATTGCCGGATGACGAAGGAGTCATGAGCACTTCCGGGTAATTTAGCATTCAGGGACAGGATCTGGAGGGAGGCATCACATACCACCATTACATTCAGGGAGTGATAGTGTTTCCTGTTTCTAAATATGGCCTCCAGCCGTGCTGGAGGCTGAAGTGGTATGTGAGTACCATCCACAACCCCTATGATGTGTGGGAAGCCAGCTATTTGGTACAAATTGGCCTTGGCCACACTAAGGGCACCCATATCCAAAGGCATTTTAATAAAATGATGGAGGTGCTTGAAAAGTGCCTCCATCACTGCCCTCAGGATCCGGGAAAAGGAGGATTGGGAGATGCCCGCCACTATTCCGACCGTTGTTTGAAACGATCCTGAGGCACAGAAATGTAACACCGCCATAAATTGCGTCAGTGGTGGTATTGCTGTTGGACTGTCAATTTGCCGCTCAAGATCACTTTCTATTAATGAGAGAGTGTCTATGATGATTTTGGGAGGTAGACGGTAGCGTCTTAAAACCTCATCATCGGGCATTCCAAAAAGGGTGACACGTGTTCGAAATATCTGGGGCCTTGCATGCCTACGATGCCTACGCCTGGGACGAGTTTGAGGTTGGTCGTCTTCCGGGAGCAGGGCCAGAACAATTTGCCCCAGATCTATCTGAAATTCAAAGTTTACAATGTAAGGCTTTTGACCCACCCCAAAAGTAAGAAAAAACAACTTAGCTTTCTGATACCATCCATAGCTGCTTACATGCCGGGGTATTGTCATGATATGTATAAACTGTAAAAAAGGCAACAATGAGACGTCAAAAATTTAAAGGGTTTTTTTTTAGGTAAAAAATTGTTGCAAGCCAACACAGAAAATAACGGAAAAACACATTTGGCCATCGATGAAAACTACATTGCACACCGTACGTCAAATAGGGTTCAAATGGACCCAAAAAATGGAAAAGGGAAAAGCAAAACTGGATTATATGATGAATAAGCCGTCCAAAATGCGGTAAATTATTCGCAAATGCAAGTCACTACACCAACAGTCAAAAATGCGGTAATTCATTCGCAAATGCAAGACCAAAAATGGACTTACCCAACTCGAATATATAAGATGTCCTCAAAAAACTTCTTTGGGTCCGAAAACAAAAAAAAACTAAAAAATATGAAATGAGTGTTAAACAAATTAACTAACCACAAAACAGAAGAATACAACAATTGGCCACAAATTTGAATGCACAAAACTTACCAAATCAGGAAAGGATGTTGAAAAAATGAAAAAAATGCGAACGGAAAAACCAAAGAAATGTAGCAAAAACAAACAAAAAAACAACTCTCCAAAATCCTCCAAATGCAACCAACCAACCAAATCCAAACCACTTCACCGACAACACTCCAACAACCCCACCTCGAATCCACACACACCAAGCCATAAATAGTGTTTATTTTCCCGCACAAATTAAGGATGAATCATAGGGACGCACAATCAATGATGCGGCCGCAAACTAACGACGCATGTATAAATACGTCACGAAATCACATAGAATTTCTGGATGATTTCATGCTGGAAGCAGAGACATGGCTTCAAACCAGGGAAACAATGGTCAAAATTGCGGCGGTAAGTCCTTCATGCATTTTGTGTCAATGAGTATTTTAAAACATAATATTGTGCAAGTTGTGAAGTGGCTAAATCTGCATATTTACCCAAATAGGTGAGGAGGATGACATGGAAGAGACTGCTGGCCCCAGTCAACCCGCCAAAGCTGCAAAAAAAAAAGGCAGCCACATTTCACAAGCAAGGAGATGGAGGTTTTGATCCAGAAGTGCGTTGACATCCTGCCCCAGGCAGCCAGGAATATGAGCCAAAGCCAGAAGTGGAGAATGTGGGAGGAGGTCGCCGTTGCTGTCAATAGGGTGGGTGATTATGTCCGTCTAGCCCGGGATGTCAAACGGCGGTAAGTAAACACTTTCCCATCCTATAAACAAACCCCATTGTTAAAAAAAGGATAATGGTTCCAAATTCATTCCACAGATGGGCAGACTTCAAATATCGTCTAAAGCAAAAACTTGCCGACAGGGCTAGGCATGCAAGGGGGACAGGTGGGGGTCCCACCCCTGTGTCATTGGAGTTGACAGACTTAGAAGAGATGGCACAGGGGTGTGTGCAGGCTGTGGAGGTGTTTGGCGTGTCCAACATGGATACGGACATGCCAGACTTTGCGGCTCCTCATGTTGGCCAAGGTAAGTCTTGTGATGTCACCATCTCAGAAATGCTATTGTGCCAATATGTAGATTCTAATGTGAGTCTTTTCTCCAATTTCCTAACAGAGACAGAGGCGGATGAGTCTGCTCCAGAGGGGAGCCTTGGCCGCAGAATTTCTGCTGACTCTGCAGGGGAGGAACCAGTACATCCGGCTGAGGACCCTGCAGAAGCCAGTCCAGGGCGTGCCCCCTCGCAGGCAGTGGGCCTCCTCACAGAACTCAATTTTAAATCGGATTGCCATACGGAGATTCTGCAGAGGATGGACGCCAGTCTGCTACGGGTGGCTGAGGCCCTGGAGCAAAATGCTGCGGCCAACGTGACCATTGCTCAGGCCCTGGCGGAAAATACCAGGGCCAACATCCGCATCGCCGATGCCCTGGAGCAGCTCGTTCGCCAGCACATGGTGGAGCCGACCTCCCTTCCTGCCGGAACATCCAGATCCTCCACCTCTGGCACAACATCAGGCAATCCTCCAAATGTGCCTAGCCCTGTGCCTAGTCCAGAGGCCACAACATCTGCCTCTGGACAGGCCAGCCCGATGGCATCCCGGACCCGGTCTGGCGCCCACCCTCACCCATCCAAACGGCCGAGAAAACGGTGACAGCAATGGCGACTTTTCCCACTTTCCTTCTGTGCTTGGCTCATATTCCTTTCTGGTCAAAACTTCCCTCTCCTTTCTTGTGAAATGTTTTTAAATTTTGTATTTACGATTATGTTAGTAGTTATGTTTTTTTTTTTTTAAGATCAAATATCTTGGCCACAAAAAAAGGCAATACAATATTATGCCAATTTGTTTGTGTGTAAACAATAAATTTTACAAAAAAAACAGACATTGTATTGTGACATTATTGTACAAATGGGTTACATTTAATCCTGGCCTTAAACGCAAAAACTGACCCTCTTTTGTTAAAAAAAAGGCCTCTTTAAGGAACGTTTAAAAAAACACATAGCGATGCAAATTCCACAGTAAACCAAAAAAAAGGGGAGCTAATTAAAAGATGATGACATTATTTTTACAATAGGCCATAACCACCAAATTGTGGCCAAAATAAAAGCCCAAAAATGTACGCTAATTGATTATGTAATCATGACATTAGCAGCTCTGATTTCCACCTGCGTACGCTTTTGTGCTATCCCAAAAAACTGCTTTCCAAACACATACCAAGCCGGATTTCAATCCAACACTAATTACTTTACTGACCAGCCACGATTAATCGCAGCACCATCGTGGAGTCCCGGGACGGAGGAGAAGGCCATCGCCAATGTGGTCGAGTAATCCTGACCCTAAGCTGTGCGAGCATTTTGAAGGGAAAGCGGATGTTTCAGTGACGTATGAGACGGTCCGAACACATTTGACGTTCGCATCTGCTAATGTATGTACGCCCCAAAAACGCTTCGCCACGCCTGCGTTTTGTCATCTCCACCCCCGTCAACACCCAAAAACGCCCTGTTCTGTCAATCACACTTGACATGTCACTTCCTGTACGCTATTTTAGGAACGAGAGAAAAAAAGCTCGCAATCTGCCGTACGCGCATGCGCGGTGTAACACCGACGCATGCGCGGTTAGTCAACATCGGAACGCAACGAGCGTACTGTTGTTAACGTGCGGCTCTGAATGAGGGCCTAAGTGTCTTAAAATAAATGTTGGATAAGATATTGGATGCAATATCAGCTGGTTTAGTGTGCAGGGGGGCGCTTCCGGCATAAGGGTCGAATATAGCTTTATCAAGCTTTAAATCAGTGTAATGAGAGTAGCCCACTAACCAATCTAAGATATAATGAAAGAAAATCAATAAAGAGTATGGCGCTAAATCCGGGACACCCATGCCTCCTTTACTGCGTTGTATCATCAATATTTTTGTAGCAACTCTAGGTCGTTTATTTTGCCATAAGAAACAGGATATAAGTGAATGAAGGTGTTTGATTCTGACAAAGAGAGTGCAACTGGCACCAACTGCATAATATAAAATATTTTATGGAATACAACACTCTTAAGAGCCGCTATCCAGCCTAATAAGAAAAGAGGCAGGAGCTTCCAGGACTCCAGCAAGGTAGTTATCTTAGTTACAAGTGGTTTAAAATTGACTTTATATAATTGTGTAATATCAGAGGGAATATGAATTCCTAAGTATTTGAGTTTAGTAGGGGGTTTAAATGAGGAAAACACTGAGTCATTAACACTATTAGAAGAACATTCGGATATATAAAGTACTTTGGATTTATCAAAGTTGATTCTGTAACCCGAAAAAAAGACCCAAAAGAGCATATAATATTAAAAATAGTTGGAATAGATATATTTGGTTTTGTTACATAAAGGACCATGTCATCTTTGAAAAGGGATAGCTTCAGGGAGATAGAACCAACCTCGACCCCGTGAAATAGTGGAGATAAATGAAGGACTATTGCAAGGGATTCAATAGCTACAGCGAAAAGTAGGGGTGAAAGGGGGAATCCAGATCTTGTTCCTCTATTGATAGAGAAAAGGGCAGATAAAAAACCAATACATAAAATTTGTGTGGGAATTCATATAGAGAAGTTCAAGGGAGGAAATAAACAAGTCAGGGGAAACCAAATCTAGTGAGGGTGTGGAATAGATGAGACCAGGAGAAAGATTGAATGCCTTTTCAGCATCTAATGATATAATAGCACCTTGATTGTGATTGTTAGGATTACATAGGGAATGAATGGCAGAAATCACTCTTCGAACATTAACAACTGAATTACGGCCCAAGATGAATCCAGTTTGATCTGATTGAATAATGTGAGGGAGAATTGATTTGACACATTCAGATAATATTTTCGTTAGAAGTTTATATTCTTGATTTAGTAAGGATATGGGTCTATAGGAACCCGGTAATGCTAAATCCCTTCCAGGTTTTGGAAAGACTTTGATTATAGCTGAGTTAAAATATGTGGTTAAAGAGTTTTGAGATAATATGTGATTTAAGGCCAATGTCAAGATTTCATATATTCTTGGACCTAAAATTTAATAGAATTCCCCACTAAGTCCATCTGGACCAGGAGATTTTGCCATTTTGAGATGTTTAATTGCAGTGGTTACTATAGTTATGGGGTCTGTCAGTGAAGAAATTGATTCTGGGGGTATTTAGGGATATGAAGGAGTACCCCAGTCAATGATCTTTGAGGGTGAATCAGAATTTGAAGGGTCAGTTTCTGATGTAGGATTAGAATATAAGGATTCATAGAAAGAGTGCATTATATCTATAGTCTGGGAAATGGATGACGTATATTGATCATTAGAAGTTTTATGAGGATGAACCACCATAGGGGGTCTCTGGCCATTTAGAATGTTAGTTAAGAGATGGCCAGTTTTGTTCCCAAATTTGTGGAAACAATAATTGAAAGAAAACAATAGTCGATCACCTATAGCATGTACAGTAGGTATTCTTCAAAATGGATTTGGGCAGTTTGGTTCTTATTTCTATTAACAGGAGTAGATGCTTGTTTATATTTTTGAAAGCAATCAGAAAGTTCTCACAGTAATTTTATATATTCGTTAGATTGTTGTTTATATTGAGCGGATATATATGAAATTATAAATCCTCTCAGAACAGCTTTTGCAGCTTGCCAAGAGTGATGGGTTAGATGTAGTGTGTGAGGCATTGTTAATTTTATATTCCTACCAAGCTGCTTCTAGTTTGCTATGAAAAGTGAGAGAGTTAGCTAGGTGGGAGGGAAATCTCTATTGGCAAGTGGGGCCCCTGTCGGTGGACAAATGCAGAGCAGTCCAAACAAGCGCATAATCCGATAAAGTTATAGGTTCCATGTTGGACATGGTGACCATTGGGAGTAAGGAATTAGAAATTAACATGTAGTCAATCCTTGAAAAGGTATGATGGGCTGCAGATAAACAAGAGAACTATTTCTCTATAGAATGGAATGCCCTCCATGCATCCACCAACAAAAGCCTTTTGGATACAAGAAAGTGAAAACTGACAAAAGCGCTCCCTCCAAAAACCGATGGTAATGTGCTCTAAGGATTTCCAGTAATAATGAGCCAATATGGTAATGGTGATGTCTATGTAACTATATCTGGTACACTACACAACAGGCTTTAAATGGTAAAATGTACACAATTTATTGACATAAACATACAAACAAAACACATATTAAAAGTTCAGCTCGGTGACTCTAATGTCAGGTGGCTGTATTACCAGAAACTTTTTGGGTATTGGTCAAGATGTTATATCTGCAGAGAGGTAGTCCAAGGTAGTCCAAATCCCTCAGATCTGCATGTCCATTACTTCTCCAAGGGCTGGTGTTACAGCAATGATACTCCCTCCTGCCAACGCATTTCGGTACCTTATATACCTTTATCAAGGCTTGGAGGTGTAAGTAATGTGGGCTCTTTTAAATACCCTTACTAGCGGTGACTTCCGGTTCCAGTTATTCGCGGACTGGAAGTGGTCGTGCATCGCTGAATAAAGTCCCTTTGAATGTTCTCTGTCTCTTCCCAGAGGTGATACTTCATTGGGTAACTCTCCTACAGCTCCATAATTCACTATGCTCCACACATCAAAGTTGCAATCCTTTAGCACCCAACCGGAAGTCGAATCTCGTAAAAACCGGAAGTGATGTCATAATGTGTATCAAGGAATTTAGTCCCAAGAAATTTATATCATTTGATTTTGTTCCGCATTACAAATGTTCTGGAATCTAATTCCTGAAAGAAAGGAATGCACCAATGAGTAGCATTTGTGAAGCACTATAAAATCCAGATAAAAATTCATAAATAAATATATAAAATACTTGTTTAATAAATGAATAAAATACATAAATACTGCATGATTATATAAAATAGAAAGATAAAAAATTGGATATAGAACAATAGAGTCTATAGCAGCCAATTTATGCAAAATCCAAATTGCGAGGGATATATATTTAAATAGGTTAGGTAGATACAAGTTATAAACAGAATGAAAGTGGTTGTGGATCTATAAGAACCATTTTAACTCAAAGTCCTGATTCAAGCCCACTGGGGTTAAAGTTTTTAATTTATATATTAATTTCATCTCAGCCATTGCCAAATTCTACTCCACATTCCTATCTTTCCAATTTGTTTTCACATGTTTCAATCCTACAAAATATTTAATCGGTTCCACTGAATAATTATGAGTTAGACGAAAATATTCTGGCAGGTGATGACTTTGAAGACCCTTCTTGATATTCCTCAGATGTTCTGCAATTTGGGTCTTCAGAGATCTTGAAGTTCTACTAATATAGGCCAGACCGCACTTGCACTCTACTAAATACAGAACATTAGTTGTATGTCAAGTGATGAAATCCTCTATTTTTAATTGTGATGCCATTTACTCTAATTTCCATGTATTTTAAGGATTCAGCTTTAATTTGTTTACATCCTAAACATAGTCCACATCTATGTAAAACCCTTTGTCCGTACTAAATTTTTGGAAGTTGAAGGAAATGCACTTTTAACTAGATGGTCCTTTATATTTTTTGCCTTGTGGTATATAAACTTTGGTTTAGTTGGTATTACCTCTTTTAACACTAGACCACTACATAGTAAATGCCAGTGTTTGGAAACTATCCGTTCCACTGTTTTATACTCCACATCATAATTCATGATGAACGCCCACTCATTGTCTTTAGTTTGTTTATCTAAACAGTCTCTATGTGATCTTAGAAGAGAATCTCTATCCTTGGGCATGGTTTTTTCCATAACTGTTAAGGCAGTGTGACTGTATCCTTTGGCCTAAACTGGTTTTTCACAGTGTCCATTTGTTTTTTGCATATGGAGTCTTCAATGCAGTTCCTCCTCATTCTTAGTAATTGGCCCTTTGGGATGCCTCTCAACCAATTTTGATGTTGTAAACTGTCCACAGGGATGTATGTGTTCACATCTGTCAGTTTGTTATAGATCATAGTTTGAATTCCATTTGTGGTGATATAAATTGTAAGATCCAAGAAGTTGATCCATTCACTACTATTTTCAAATGTGAAGGCAATGTTCATATTACTCTCATTCAATCCACTTAGGAATTTTTTCAATTCATCCTCTGGGCCCTTCCAAATAAGCAGAACATCATCAATGTAGCGAAACCAAAAAAGTAATTTTTCCTTTAATTTTTTCCCCCCAAGCTATGCCACTGTAAATATTCTGCAATTCCCAATGGGCCATAAATAAATTGGCGTAGCTAGGGGCAAATTTGGTTCCCATGGCGGTCCCGGATTGTTGCAAAAAATATTCTCCCTCAAAATAAAAATAATTATTATGTAATATAAAATTAATCACTTCAATAATGAAATTCTTTCGATCTATGGAGAAATCAATGGTTTCTAAAAACCACTTAACTGCTTCTAGTCCACTTTCATGTCTGATTCATGTGTACAATGACGTGACGTCACCGGTTGTTAGAATCATTTCCGACTCCCAAACAATATCCTTCATTTTTACCAGGGTGTCTCCAGTATCTTTCAAGTAAGAAGGATTTTTCTTTTTTCTTTATCCTTTAAAAGCCTTTTGAAGACTAATGGAGCACCTAATTTAGGAAGAGAATGAGAAGAAACAGACTGGGAGGATCTGTCTAGAAACATGGATGAAACCAAATTAAAATCACCACAACCTATTAAAGGAGAATGAGTATATGGAGCTAGTTTAGCTAAAAGTCTATGAAAGAAAAGTTTGGAGTTTTGATTTGGGGCATAAATATTACATAATGTGAAATTAGTATTGGAGAAGGAGATAGAGGTGATTACATAGCGACCTTCTGGGTCTGAGAGAACCAAAGAAACTGAAAGCTTCAAAGATTTTTTACTCAGAATTACAACCCCTCTAGCCTGGGGATGCTGCAATAATTGACCAGTTCAACATTTGAAGTTTAGCCATTTCTGTTGGTGTGAGGTGAGTTTCTTGCAAGAAGGCGATGTCTATGTGCATTTTAGTAAAGTATAAGAATATCTTACAGCGCTTTGCAGGAGAATTGATGCCTCCATTGTTCGAGGAACCAACTCTAAAATCTATCAAGTTTCTGAAGGGTTGGGTCATGGCTCTGATCCGTTCCTTTTCAAGAACAAGCTTAACATGTGCAGTGAGGGAGGAGAAAAGGGGAAGGAGAGAAACACAAGGAGATGGGGAGACAAGACAAACATGAAAAATCAAATCTGCAATTTGCAAACAGATAATAAACAATGAAGCAAGAGATTTTCCTGATACCAATCTCCAAGGGGAGATCAGGAGAACTCTCTCTTCCTGAGATCTTCAGAATATTATGAACCATAACAATTGAGAAACACTCCAAGTAGCATATAGAAAGAAAGAATATAGTGATACCTATCACTCAAATTAAGTTTAAATTAGTAAGCATTATAATAACATTCAAGCAACATATATCTAATGTAAATATAGATCTATTGGTCAGTTAAGACTATGGTTTTCAGACAATTCTGGTTCTTATATAATATACATCGACTAGAGTTAACTTTTAAATAGAACCAAAGTAACAAAAAATCTGAAATAACACCAAAAATATTATGGTGAGCTTATCAATGAGAAACAAATCAAGATGTGAAAATTGTAATAAATTTGAGAAAGGTGAGAAAAAAATAGCAATGACAATGACCCACGCAATTTCAGATAAAAGGAAAACTGCAAAAAAGGAGGAGACTGAAATCAACATGGATTTACCTCTGTGATATCTTCAGCTGAAGCTTGAGATTCTTCATTTAAATAACCAGCTGCATTTTCTGTATTCAGGAAGACCTTGAAAGAGTCTCCTTCAAACAATTGCAGTCTGGCAGGATAAATGAGCGCAATTTAGCATTTATTTTTAACAAGCTGTGAACAGATTGGAGAAAATGCTTTACGCACCCTGGACAATTCAATGGAGAAGTCCTGAAAGATATATAGGTGTTTGCCTTGCCACATGATGTTTTTTTTAGCTCGTGAGGCAGTCCAGAAAGCCATCTTATGAAGGTAATTGAGGCAGTTGAATAATACTGCTCTAGGGCGTGAATCTGCAAGTTTTGGATTGGGGCCTATTCTGTGAACCCTTTCGACAACCAAATCTTGGCATTCCTCAGTAATCTCGAGTAGGGAAGGAAGGGTGTTTCTAACAAAATGGGCTAGTGCTGGGCCTTTTACAGATTCAGGGAGGCCATTTAGCCTAATGTTGTTTCGCCGAGAGTGATTTTCAATGTCTTGAAAAATAAGTAGTAATTATCTTTCTGTAATACTTGCACCTTGCCTTTTAGATTAGAAACATCTTGAAATGTGGAACTCAATCTATTTTCTGTATCAGAGACTCTCAGTGATAGCTGATGGAGCTGATCCTTAATGTAATTTACTGCTTGAGACAAAAGGGGGGTTAATTGTGGATTTGATAGCTTCCACTATGTCCCCATAGGTAAATGGGACTGACAGATGATGTGCCTGCTCTCCTGGTTGTGCCGTGGTCTTTTTGTGGGTTAGGGAAGCCGCCTCCATCTCATCATCAGGTGCCATATTACAATCTACATAGCGTTTTTCCTGGCGCAGTAGCTGGGGCTGAGATGGATTTGGTGTCTGTAAATATTTCTTCATATGGGCAAAATATAATATTTTCCACTGTTAGATGAACACCTACTGTATATTAAATTAGGTGAGGTAAATATTGCTGTAAGAGACCTATTAGCAAAACATGGGCTGTGAGTGTTAGGTAATAAAAGCCAATGTTGGAGTGAAGCAATGTGCAGTGTCTCTCATGTGGTTATTCTTTGGCGTGAGAATATAATAGCCCAACAACATGGTGAGCTCAGATGGTCAGGGTACCTTTGGAATTTGGCTGCTATGGTAGGCACCACACTCCAGGTACTCTGCACAGCAGCATGTGGCATCTCCCAGGAGGTTTCCTCTCAGTGTCTCATTAGCCCAGGTGAATCTAGAGGCCAGTCAATCAAGTCCCTTGTAGAAGTTGGTGGTTATTACAGGTACCACATGCCTCTGTGCTGGGTGCAGAACGAGTGCTATGCAGCTCGTGGCGTCTCCCAAATGGCTTCTCCCCGGTGACTCAAAAGCCCGATCAACAGAAAAGGTTAGTCGGATAGGGCAGGACATCTCCCGGACTCAAAAGGGTAAGATGGGGTGACAGGTAAGAGGCTGCAATAGCCTTTTGAAAGGGAATTTGCTGAGAGTACAGCGGAGCTCTTACATGGAGTTGTTTACTCCATGATCCTGGAACCGGAAGTCCTAATAGTTTATTTTTATCAATTAACAATAATTTATCAATTAATAAATTGCAAAGTGAAGAAGAGACATCTGAATCAAATCAATATTTGGTGTGACCACCCTTTGTCTTCAAAACAACATCAATTCTTCTAGGTGCACTTGCACACAGTTTTTGAAGAAACTCAGCAGGGAGGTTGTTCCAAACATCTTGGAGAACTAACCACAGATCTTCTGCAGAAGTAGGCTTGCTCAAATCCTTCTGTCTTTTCATGTAATCCCTGTCAGACTCGATTATTTTGAGATCACAGCTCTGTGGGGGCCATATCATCACTTATAGAACTACTTGTTCTTCTTTACGCTGAAGACAGTTCTTAATGACATTGGCAGTATTTTGGGGTCATTGTCCTATTTCAGAATAAATTTGGAGACAATCAGATGCCTCGTTGATGGTATTGCATGATGGATAAATACCTGCCTGTATTTCTCAGCATTGAGGACACCATTAATCCTGACTAAGGCCCTCATTCAGAGCCACTCGCTAGCGGCAGTACGCTCGTTCCGAGCGATGTTCGCACATCTGCGCATGCGTACGGTTTTTAGTATGCATGCGCGAACCAGTCAGTGCGGCCGAAAATCATTTGTACGCAATATAGCGAGTGCCTGCTATTTTGAGTGACAGAATGAGGCGTATGTGGGTGGTAACAGGGGAAGGTGCTTGAAAACAGGGAGTGGAGATCCGATCGCAGGCGTGCTTAAAGGTCAAAACGGGCGTTTTATGGGTGTGCATAATTAATATAGCAGCGTCAATGACCACGTCACTTGGTTTTTTTTAACTCAGAACTGCTCGCAAAATAGCGGTTGAAAAAACCAACCACAAGATTAGCGAGCAGTTCATATCCTGTTCGATGTACTCGATTAATCTAATAAATAGCGGACATGACGTATGGTGCGAGCGGCCAGGGGGCGTTTTTAAGAAATAAAAGAGCGTATGTTTTGCTCGCTCATTCAGACTTAGAGGTGTGAACAGACTGCAATGTGCGAACGGATCATTTGCATAGCCACCCCTTGTTTTTGAACGAACGAACACAAATAGCGAACGGCTCTGAATGAGGGCCTAAATCCCAACTCCATTTGCTGATATGCAGCCCCAAAATTGCAAGGAACCTCCACCATGCTTCACTGTTGCCTGCAGACATTCATTATTGTACAACTCTCCAGCTCTTCAGCAAACAAACTGTCTTCTGTTACACCAAATATCTGAAAGTTTTGACTCATCAGTCCAGAGCACCTGCAGATATTTTTTTGCACCCCAGTTCCTGTTTTTGTTTCCATGTCAAAAGTATGCAAATCTTTCATGAAGACCACTTCTGGCCAGACTTCTCTGAACAGTAAATGGGTGTACCTGGGTCCCACTAGTTTCTGCCAGTTCTGAGCTAATGGCACTGCTGGACATCTTCCAATTTTGTAGTGAAGTAAGCATGATGTGTCTTTCATCTGATGCACTAAGTTTCCTTGGCCGACCAATGCATCTACGGTCCTCAAAGTTGCCCATTTCTTTGTGCTTCTTCAAGGAGCTTGAACAGCACATCTTGAAACCCCAGTCCACTTTGAAATCTTTGCCTGGGAGAGACCTTGCTGATGCAGTATAACTACCTAGTGAATAAAGGAAAGAATACCTAATGGCGCTATAGAGATATAAGCAAATCAGTGTAGTGTATATAAAATTCACTCACTGCCACTTGGAGGAGCTGACCCTCCTGAGTAAAACATGTAAATGCTAAAAGAAAATATAGTGGAGCGCTGACTGTGACTGGCCCAGTGTATATGGCAATAAAATGATGATATTAAACAAATCATTTATTTCAGAACAAATTTAAACCTGTAAATAAGTTACATATTACAGTATGCTCAGTCACAGAAATATACACATAAATATAATAAAAAATAAAAAAAGGAGAATACACAATATGTAAAAAAATCTAGCAGGTACAAAAATAAAAACAAAAACAGTTAGGTCAACCAGGATTAGTAAATATAGTACACCAAACTCTGTTGAGTGTTATCTGGTTATGTTAGCAGTCAGAGGCAAGCAAGTTCAGCAGCAATAGAGTTAATGAGCCTAAAGTAAATAGCAGACCAGCATAAGCATTGTCAGTAAAGGGTTAAAAAATCCAGCAGCCAAAGGGTTAATGAGCATCCACAGAACAGCATAACAGCATAAGCAGTGTTAATGTGAAGTATAAAGTCTTGTACAGGATATCCTAGTGTTGATCAGACACTGGAAATGAACTTGAAATGACATCCATGCATTAGTACCCAGACGGACTCAGAGCTGTAACTCAACTCTCAGCGTGGGAGATGGTGAGCCCATGTACACATACAGCACTGATGTAGAATTAGACTGACTCCACTGGTGGGAGGCAGTTACTCATTGTGCACAGTGCCCCGATGGATGTGGTATCGGTGGCTGAAAATGGTCAGCTGCGTCTTTGTGCTGTATATGGCTCTCGGGTCTTGGTGTGGCTGCTTCTGGCTCCTGTAGCACTGTAGCTCGTGGCTTGCAGCTTGTAGCTTGTAATGCTGGCAGCTTCCTGGTGTGACATCAGGGGGCATGGCTTCTACCAAGTGTCTTATTGCTGTGCTCAGTATTGCCATGCTGTATGACCTGTGACATGAAACTGTCTTCCACAGCCTCTCCTTTGTATCAGAGTTTGGCTGTTCCTCACCCAGTTTTAAGCCCCTACACAGCTGCTTCTGTTTCAGTTAATGACTGTGTTTCAACCTACACATGAAAATTATTATAATCCTACAAAATCCCTGATTTTGTGCAAGTTTACCTAGAAGAATTGATGCTGTTTTGAAGGCAAAGGGTGGTCACACCAAATATTGATTTGATTTAGATTTCTCTTCTGTTCATTCACTTTGCATTTTGTTTATTGATAAAGATAAATTATTAACACTTCTATTTTTGAAAGCATTCTTACTTTGCAACAGTTTTTCCACACCTGCCTAAAACTTCTCCACAGTACTGTATGTGTCTTCTGTATGGCTGTACTAACAACTCTTTCCATTCCAGAGTTGTCTGACCTGTGTTACAAGACCAGCTGCACTTCATTCAGTGGGCAGGATGTATTGCACACCACATTTTGAATACATCCTGCCACTTACCGCATGCATAGGGGCATTGAAAACGCCAGTATGCATGTACTATTTGCTAAAAGTGGAATTCTGGGTTTATCCAGAGCTTTTGACATATGGGAAATACGGTCAAACCTCCGAAAACTGCAGTTGTTAGACTTTTGACAGCATTTTAGCGTTAGTACATCCCACGAGGGCTTAAAGTGGGCAGGAATGGGGTTCCACTCGCTATCTGCCTAGGGAGGGTCAATTTCTTCAGAGAAACCAGCATATAGGTAAGGAAAAAATCAAGCGAAGGCAATACATAGGGGTTGCAAAAAAAGCTTGGGCATCCAAGTGACAGACTAGTTTGTGGGGACCCCATAAAAATACTCGAAGGCACAGCAGAAAAATAACACATGATTTAGAATTTTTTTTTCTTTTTAAGTGATCTAACATTGTAGTCTCAGCTGATGGCAGGAGTGCTAATAAAGCATCTAAAATGTATTATAGCCCCCAAAGCTTCTGGGGGCCTAGGTGGCCACCAGTAATTCACTTTACCATTTCCTATACACAACTGTGTGTTTGTGTGCACAAAGAACAGTTTTCACACTTGTTTTGGCTTGTCAGACTAGCGTGGTGGGGGGGGGAGGGAGTAGGTTGTGGGAGAGATTAGTTCCATCACCTCTCAAGGACCACTTTCAGCCCTGCATTACCAACATCCTGAAAGTGAGAACAGGTGGAGCAAGGTTTTCCAGACTATACCACACCCCTCCATACCTTTCACAGGTGGACACACTCTCACATATCCATTTTTACCTGAGCAATTTCCTTCCCACTCAGGCCCGCTGAGAGCCACGGCGGGCCCGGGTAATAGGGGGCGTGGCCTAATCGGGGGAGGCATGGCCACGCCCCCTTCCCAGAAAAAAAACAAAGTTATGCGCGCTGGGGAGGGGGGCGCTCTGTACCCCCTCAGCCCTGCTCAAAGCCAGGGGGGGCACGATCAGTGTGATCGCTCCCCCCCACAGGCATAGGAGACTGCTGTGGCTGCTACTCAGCAGCCACGAGCAGTCTCCACTGCAGCTCAGCACACGCTGTGTGCTGGGCTGCTTTGAGGGAGGGGGAGCGGCACTGGACCCGGGCCCCCACCAGGCCCCTCAGGAAGCCCGGGCCCCGGTAATCTGTACACGCTCCCCCCCCTCTCGGCGCCCCTGTTCCAACTCATCTAGTTGTTGTTTCTGTGGTGATAACCTACATGGGAAGTGTTTCTTCCAGCATGTCTATAATCTTCGCAAAAGTATTAGACATACATCAAAGTGTTGATTTCAATACAATAACTCCATATCATTGATATACATCTGATGTGTGCTGTGTTTCCCTGTATATAGCAATATTTTCCTATGGCACTTGCTTTGGAAAAAACTGCATACAATACAGATTTTTTTTTTATAATAAACCTTCAAGTAGTCACATTTATGTAGTGGTCATAGCCCCCATATTATAATTATTATTATCCCTGCAAAATAATAATTTTAACTATACAGTAATTCTGCTATTAATTATTTTTATAATTTAATCAGATAAATGTGCAAGTAGAAGGATTTATGTTTTTTTGTACAAAGTCTGTAAGGAATGTCAAAGGGACATATTAAAGCAGGACAGATTTATATTAAGAGCTTGATGATTATATTTTTTCAATAATCTTATTAATTAAATGGTTAATCCCTAATTTGAGGTAGTTCACAATAGAGCCCAGAGCACAGTACAGTTTCTAACTTGACCTATATTTTAATTTGACTTAATTATTTTTTTAAATCATACAGTATATAAATAGGACAAATTTTAAAGAGAAAGTGACACATTATTTATTTTGTACTAAAACATACAATGAAAGCACCCATGTTGCTAATTGTTGTAACAATTGACTTAAAGACATCCAAAGAAATACTTGCAGTATCTACATAAAAGCAAGTGGTGCAGAATTATTTATTGTGGACCTTCATGATAATGATCATTCATGATAATTTACATGAGCAATATTTCTTAAGGGATTCTTTTTACATAATACATCACTATAAAAAAAAAGTATAATCGGCTCCACAGCCAATTTGCTATTGAGAAGACTCACATGCAGAAAAAAAGGAACATTGTATTGTGCAGTTGGTCAATATTGAAGAATAATTGCAGTACATTTCAGTCTGAATCAACAGGATTAAGAAGTTGGGGACTAAAATTGTAGGCAAATAACACTCATATTATTGGGCATTACTGCTACTGGCAGCTTATTACTCAGCAATATTGTTATTGATGGCAAAAAAATGGACACTACTATCTACTGACATTTAATTAAGCATTACTAATATTGTTAGCCTTTTACTGGGTATTACAGCAGATACTGCATGTTAAACCAGACACCTTGAGCTGGAATTTTATTGGGCACTTCCAAGTTGCTTATTTCTATGTTTTGCTGTTACTGGTGATACTGGAACTACTACTGACATATTATTGGGCATTAATGTTACTACTGGAAAAAATACTCTACTTCTGACATTTCATTGGACAAAAAATGGCAGCAGCATTTGGATTAGTCAGGGTTCATATTATTGGCTTTACTACTATTGGTGTCTTAATGGGATGTAGTGCTCAGAATGTTGGTGCCGGATTCCCGACACCAGTCAGAATCCTGGTGCCAGCATCCCGACTGCTGTCATCTCGACGATAAGTAGTGGGGTTAGGGGGAGGGTTAGGCCTTAGGGTTAAGGCAATAGGGGGAGGTTGAGGGTTTAGGCACTGGGGGGGTAGGTTTAGGCACAAGGGGGGGTTAGGTTTAGGGTGCAGGGACAGAGGTTTAGGGTTAGAAGTAGGGTTAGGATACCGACAGGTGTTGGTATCCTAACCCTGTTGGGATGCCAGCATCGGGATTCTGACTGCCGGGATCCTGAGGGCCGGCATCCCTTACCCAACCTGTCTTAGTGGTTGATGTATTAAGCAGTGAAAAGTATGGACAAGTGGACCAGTGGAAAAGTTGCCCATAGCAACCAATCGGCTTCTACCTATAATTTTATTGAATACTTCCTCAAAGCTGATTGGTTTCTATGGGCAACATCTCTACTGGTCCACTTCTCCACACTTTTCACTGCTTGGTACATCAGCCCCTTAGTACTGTGAGTCAATCCCTGACTCACTTCCCTCTCTAGGCTGCTGCTAAGCAAGAGGGCACATTGCTAGCTCTGATTGGCTATCACTTTGCTGTTTCAACATTATGGACAGCTACTGTACTTCAACGTGGTGTAAGACTAGATATTTTCTGTGACTGCTTCACTAAAATAGTCACTGCTTGACTCCCTTTTGTCACAGATAAATGGTTCATACAACTAAACCTTCCTCATACAATGATGTATAGAATATTGAAAACTCCATCAAAATATGTCCTGTGGTTCATGAGATTATTGTATACAGTATTCTTATTTGGGGGCCTATTCATCATCCCTTAATTTTTACAAAAGTAGGTGAAAATGAACATTTTCCCTTACTTTTGTTAAAGTTAAGGGTCAGGGATATTCATTGACAGTGTAAGACAGGAGATATCACTTATATATTCTGGTTACAGTTCTCCCCCGATAATTTTCACACTCCCCATACTTTAGTATGGCGATGTAGAAATTATGAAATTCATCAAGTTTTGAAAAAGCATTTTTTTCAGAACTTGTGAGTGATACTATATGCCACCCTGAGATGGAGTACAGCATCCAATACCATGCACAAGCTGCTGTTTACATGGCAGCTTGTGTAGCAGAGGGATCTTTTCAGATCCCTCCCTGTCCTGTTTACATACCTCCAGCATTTCTGGCTGTCACTGGTTCCCTCAGAGCACTGGGGGAGCTTGTGCTGCAGGCAGGGGCTCTGGGGGACCTTACATGGCAGTGGCAGCAGCAGAGGGGGTGATGATTATTTTACAGGTAGATGGAGGAGATCTTGAGGAGTAGCAGAAGCAGCGGCTGTGGAGGATACATAGACCAGAGGCTGCCGCACCATGGATGACCAGGACTGACACAGGTGGCCACAGGAAGTGTGTGCGGCGAAGGGGGGGTTACTGACATTGGGGGCCAAGCGGCGGGGGTAAGGGGGCTGGGACAAACACCAGCAGCTGTGGGAGGGCAGCGGTGACTGGAAAGGACACCTGCGGCAGCTAGGGGGGGTTATACAGATCATCGGCGGCCGCGGGGATGTGAAAGGACCAGGATGGCACCAGGTGCTGTGGGTGGGTCAGGACTGACCCATGCGGTCGTGAGGGGTGTGCACGGGGGCCACTGGGGGAGGGAGTTACTTACAACGGTGGCCAGGGAGGGGGTGAGTGGGGCCAGTACGAAAACCAGTGGGTCAGCGGCGGCCGGCTCGAGCACCTGCAGCAGCAGTGGGGGTACATACAGCGGCAGCGGGGGTCTAGAATTCTGAGGGGGAGTGTATGGAGTGGAGGAAAGCGGTGTTATAGAGAGGGGGATGGCAGAAGCAGTGAGGAAATCCTTATGGATTCCTCAGCTGCATGGGGAAAAGTATCACAAAAAGAGCAGTTTTTTGGAAGTGATTCTTTAGGCAAGGAGGCATGATGAATACCTCCTTTTAGTTTTTTAAACTCACAGAGAGTTTAAAACATAATTATCACTAGTGATAATTATGTAATGATGAATAGGCCCCATAGAGATATAACAGAAAAGGTCCAAAAATAAGTCCAAATGGAGTGTAGCTCAGACACAGCAGAGTATATTTTTGGATATATAATCTTGAAATCAACACTGTTTCTGCCCTCATAGACATGGGACAAACAATATACTGCAGTGTAGATAGATTTCCTTGGGGAAAGAAAGTGCAGGTTCACTTTAACAAACAATTTTATTTTATTTCAATTTTTTAGAGCAGCCTGTTAGTTTGCAGTGTGTGTGACAAACACACATACACTGACAATGAAGCCTGCAGTTACCCTTCCTACACCCACTGAATATACCTACTCTACAACTGTAACTCTTTCTGCCATAATCTCTGGCATCTGGTTGGCATCCTAAAGGACTCCTAATGGCTTTAATAAAGCCGTTTTTTAGTTACACAGCCCACAGACCCACACCCTCTCCCTCCACTCTCCTATGTGAAATGGTGCCTGATCATGAGGGAAGGACTGTATATACAATCCAAAACACGCAAGATCCCACTCTGAGAAAATTATGTTCTGGTATCTAAACTTGACTGGAAGAGCCAAGGCAGGACTCAGATATACTCGGATCTCCTACGTTCAGGTGTGTTCGGTTTTCAAAATAAAAACAAAATGTGCACCCCTTATTTTTACAATATAAATCTGAGTACATTAGATGTAGATTAACATGGCCAAGTATTGTAAGATTAGCACATTATTTAAAAAAAATCATTACAGCTTACATGGCATTTATCATATTTCTTATACTGTTCACAAGGCATCACTGCTCTAGAACATTTATTCTATTTTGCTATGTTGGTAAGTGCTGTTTGGCCAATAATGGAGAAATGTATCAAGTCTTCTAAAGAATAAACAAGTGGAAAAGTTGCCCATACTGTAGCAACAAATCAGTTTCTACCTGTCATTTTATAAAATGTACTTGATAAATGCTAACTGGTTACTATGAGAAACTTCTCCACTTGTCCACTCTTTAGAAGGCTTGATACATCCCCCACTTATAGTGAAAAGCACAGGTTTGTGATGTGATAGACAAGACATCAGTGTCCAAATACTAAATAATATTTTTTTTTTACAATGGTCAAAAGCAACATAATTTCTAACTTTTTAAAATGACCTGTAGTATATAGATAAACCTTTAATACATTGCACCAATAACTACATCTGCTACTACTGTTAGGATCTTCTCCCTCTCACATATAGAATTCCAGTAGTTGATTCCCTTTGTCATGATAACAAAATGCATCCAATCAGGGGTGTAACTAGGTTTTTGAAGGCTCCTTAGCAAAAGTTTGTAAGGACCCCTATGTACCACCCAATGGTGAAAAATGTAAATCACACATGTAACTTTGACATGGAAGATGGCTTCCCTCAGCTCTTGGCCCCATAGCAGCTGCACTCCTTGCACCTATGGTAGTTACACCCATGCATCCCATTGATAACATTTTCTGTTGCAGGATCATTTTGCTGTAGCACACATGTTCCCTTGCTGACATGACTATTAGATACATTTTGAGAATATTTTCAATTCTTATATCTTAGCTAATAAAGTATACATAACAAACTACTGATGTTAAGAATTGTGTCAAGTATACAGTTCAAGAGCAATGTATGGCAAAATTGTTCCGAAAGAAACCATAAACTGTCTAGCAAGTCTATTCACCTGTGCTAGATAGAATTTAAGCAGAAACAGTTTGTAAGGTTAATGTCCTTTATAATACAATTTCAAAGGCATTTATTATTATTCTTTGGAGTGTCATGGAAAGGTTCGTAGACAATGGAACAAATCTGCCTAAGATGCTTATCATCTCATAAGCATTAATACTGAAAGCTTGCTACAGATGAATCAACAAAAGTTGCTGACATGGAGTCTTTTTCATTAAAGGTCAAGTTGTATTGATTTCCAAGAGAAATGTTGTCACTGTAAGATACATAGGAAAATAATGACAAATGTTAGAATGACAGTAGATAAACGACTGTCAGGAGTTGGAGAGCTTTCATTTTCTAAGTGTGAGTGACATTTTTCCTATAAGTCTTTTAGCTCAGTGAAGAAGTATTTCCTTTTTGTGTGCGATTAGACTGTTCCAGTTTCTGTGCTGTGATTAATGAAAGAAACACTAATAATTGATTTCTCATTTCTAGTATTGACAGCCCCAAATCACTGTGCTAAGATCTCATTTTTGCTTTCAATGAGTGATTTGTTATGCTAACCATAATCTCTAATTGATTCATTTCTGGGGACTTCCTATTTAAATTCCAACTTCTTTATAGTTGGAGTTTTTTCCCAGATATAATTGAGTACTTATACTCTCTCAGCTGGTCAGCAGCTCACGGAATGGACTTATTACCATTTAATCAGGCAACCTGTTAAAAATACAATCTCTGCTAGGCTCTTTATTGAGCTTACATGATTACATCTGACTCTGCTTACAGCACTCTGGATTGTATTCACTTATCACACAGCGTTCAAAGAGCTTGTTCAGACGAGCGCTTGCAGGTCATTTTCTCATGTTGTGCCTGTTTTGGTCATGGAGTTTAGAAAAGCTTTCTAAAAGTACAACAGGCACTGGTTCATTAATCTCATAACTTGCAAATGTCTGCTCTTCATATGAAAGGGGTCATCCTAATCACTACAAAATACTTTGGGTCATATTTAGTGTTGCACGCAGGGCCGGATTAAGAGAGGAGCGCAGGGATGTGGACCCCCAGGCCCCCCTATATCAGTGGGACCCCGGTCAGTGCAGTCAGAATACTGCTGCACTGTGACTGCAGTATCGAGTGCCCTACTCCTCTCCACCAATCTCTGGCTCTTGCTGTCAGCCTCCCAGATCTGCCTCATGCAGTGCACTCTGGGGGATGTAGTCCTTTCCTTTACTGCTGTCGTCTCGCAGATCTACAATTCCCAGTATCCCCTGCATCTGGCTTCTCTCATCTTGGCCTGTGATTGGCTGCTAGTTGCAGAATGAATATCAGCAGTAACACACAGTCCTGCACAACCACCTCAAATTGTAAGTACATGTACGTGACATAACTCAACCCCATTTCATGTGTGCATGCATAATTTTTATTTGTGCATGCAGAGAAAAAAATAATATATATATATATATATATATATATATATATATGATAGAAACTCTGCAGTACTAGGTTATAGAGGAGTAGGATGTGGGGTAAGCTGTATGCATTGCGAGCACATACTGGGCCTGATTCAGACCCACTCGCGAGCAGCTGTCCGCTCGCAAGTGGGTCGATGTTATGCACTGAGCATGCGCACGACGGAGGGAGCTCCGTTGTGCGCATGCGCCAGACGCGACGAGCGAAGGAAAGTCCTTCGCTCGTTGTGTCCGATCAAAAGGGGGCGTGCTGTCAATGTTGATTGACAGCACGCCCCCTTTGGTGGGCGTGCCGGGGGCGTGCCTCCCTGACGGGGGCGTTCCCACGGGAACGCCTCCCGTCAGAAGCCGGCCCACTGACATCACTAGTGATGTCAGAGGGAGTGATTTTGGCTCTGATAGAGCCAAAATCACTCCGGAGCTTGCGGTTGAAAACCTCAACCGCAGGCTCTGGCTCGCAATTTCGATGGTCGCGATGGTCTCGACCATCGCGGCCATCACAAAGCACGCTCGTATAGCCTGTGGGTGGTGACCCACAGCTATACGAGCGTCCAGGAGGACGCTCCATGAAAATGGAGCCCGGCCCTCATTCAGAGCATGCGCTCTGCTCAGAGCGTACTGCTCTGAATGAGGGCCACTGTCCATATTTCCTTCTGCAAATCTGGAGAGGCTGAACCTCATATAACAGTCCACTGTGCACCCCTTCACTGCTATATTGCATGCTATTCACTCAGTGTGCTTGAGAACTGGCTAATTCCTGTGTCTTGGGTGTGAGGGAAGTAGGAGGGCGATGGAGTAGAGGGGGTCCGAAGTGTGAAGGAAGGAGCAGAGTGATGGAGGAGAGAAGGGTATGGAGTGTGATGGAAATAGCAGGGTGATGGAGAAGAGGATGTGGCTGTAGTGTGAGGGAAGATGCAGTGTGATAGAGGAGAGGGTGGAGCCAGAGTGTGATGGAATGAGCAGGGTGATGGAGGTTATGGGAGGAGATCCATGGGGGGTGACACTGCAGTGTCAGAGGCAGCTGTTGGGCATTTGTACCCATTGGCTGTACATGGAGGCATGACCTCTGACCAGGGGTGTATCTGTAATGGGTGCAGGGTGTGCGGTGCACACAGGCCCCCAGGCCAGGGGGGCCCTGCACTGCACACCCTGCACCCATATTATCTAAAAACTTACCTCTCCGATCTTTGAGCTCCCGCATAGGGTCTCCCAGTTCTGCTCAAACACCGGCAATTTGAGCATTGCGCTATGAGGAAATCACAGTGAAATTGGCGGCTGCGCCATTTCCCCGATGATCTGTGCATGCGCAGTAGACTCTGGGCGAACTCTAGTACCAAGAGTCTACTGATTCTGCAGTGGCCGGCCAGCTGCATTAGTCGGCTGCCAGCCGCCGGGGTAAGAGGGGGGCCCGTGATGGGGGATGTACACGGGGCCCCTCCACTCTAAAGATGCCCTTGCCTCCAACATGCATCTTTAGCACATGTGTGGCACCCTGTCATGTCCTCTTCTCTGACCAGCAAATATGGATATTCCCAAGTAGTCCCACAAGTGTAGAATCCCCATGAGAATCCAATATCTACTGTGCTATCACTGAATGGGGACATGCTGACAAGAGGGAGAGGACCAGAGAAGTGGGGATGGGCCCTCCTGTCTTAAGTGACACAGGCCCCCCGATGGCTTAATCCAGCCCTGGTTGCATATAAGTGCATTTCTGCAATGTCACAATGCATTTCAACAAAATTGGTAACTTGCTTCTGTATTTACAGTTGCATATCTTGCATACTACTGAACTTGAAGAGGCAAATAATTTGTGCAGTACAGTAACGGCATACAGATGGAAATTAATATCCCCCTTTGATATGTGTCTTAGTTGGAATTAATTGATATTGATATAAATTAGCTACAAGACACACACTCATATATATATATATATATATATATATATATATGTCTTTTTGGAATTGATGAGGATGATGGTTGCATTTCACACCTATTAGAGGTGTGCGGGGGACCCCGTGTTTTGGTTTTGGCAAAGCCACTCACAAGTGTTTTGGTTCAGTTTTGGTTTGGGATTTCTTTAAAATTGATAAAAACAGCTAAAATCATGCAATTTGGACATGTTTACATGCAATCCAAAACTGGAGATTTGTTTTTTAATTCTGAGTTCTGAGCTTACAGCCGATCTGAGCCGGAACTCGGTTCTACTTAGAACCCCAAAAGTAATCGTATCTAGTACTTGGTCTGACTCGGAACCCCAAAGTTCATATGTGTTAATTTTTCAGGAAAACTAAACCGCACATCTCTAACATCTATACAGCAGATTTTCCATTCCATGGGGCTAAATATGCATCCATCTGAAGATACAAATGTGTTAATGCAAGTACAGTATCTGGATACATCTCTGCTTATTTGCAAATACGGCCTTTTTGCACTCAAATCAACATCAGACACAGGCCCTGATTCAGAGCCAGACACTCTGACAGAGCGCTCGATCTGAATCAGGGCCGTCCCTGCTCCTTTTTGGAGTGGCCTACTGGCTGCTCGTATAGCTGTGGATGACCACCCACAGCTATAGTGAGCGGCCATGATGATGGTCGCGATGGTCAAGACCATCGAGACCATCGGGCTTGTGACGAGACCCTGCATTAGGGTCTCTCTTCCGCAAGCCCAGGAGTGCTTTTGGCTCTATCAGAGCCAAAAGCACTCCCACTGACATCCCTAGTGATGTCAGTGGGGCCGGCCCGAGACGGTCGGCGTTCCCATGGGAACGCCTCCGTCTGGGCAGTCACGTCCTGGCATGCCCACCAAAGGGGGCATGCTGTCAATCAACATCAACAGCATGCCCTCTTTGGTGCGAGACCCTTAACGACAGCTTGGCCATCATTATTTGGGTCTCGCACATGCGCACGACAGAGGCGCCTCCATCGTGCGCATGCACACTTGGGCACCATCGACCCGCTTGCAAGCGCTCATGGCGCTCACGAGTGGGTCCGAATCAGGCCCACAGTGTCTTTGCTGTGCTTGGTCTGTTCTATCCATGTGAACAGCAGATTCACCAACAGTGGTTTTAGGGAATATTCAGCAGGCTTGTAGCAGTGCCCCGGGCTATTCGATTGCAGCCTCCAGTAAGCATTCATGCTGCACTAACTGCAGAATTATGTTTGCACCCTCCTGAGATGCAAACAAATCCATGGAAAGTAGGGCTTCCAGCCCATACCTCGGCCACCGCAAGCTTGTTAAGCCATAGCCCTGGGCTCATAACCCAATGTCTATGGGTTAAAAGTAAACACATTAGACACAGGCCTACTGTGGGAGGAAAAGGTCTTATAATTGAATAGTTTTGTTTGGATATATACTCTAATAGAAATCTACATTATTGTTAATCTGCATATTCTGCGCTCCTTCTCACTGAATGTGATTATGATGAAATCACACTGGATGTTGTTATCATTTCTGACATTCATAAGGAGTACAGAGATAGGAGCCATACCTAAGTATGGGGCGTGCCTCACAGTGAGGGACAAATGGAAAGTGGGAGACTTGGCGGCTGCGACATGCCTGGTATGAATCATTCCAGGATATACAGGTAATACAAGATACAAAGTGTGTGTGTGTGTGTATATAGTATACAACAGTATATCATATTTTTATATAATATATATAGTAGAGATATACACAGAACCTCGTGTTTTAGTTTTGGTTCTACATCATTGTCATATTGTCATCCTCAGTTGTTTATTTTAGAATTTATTTAAACATTTATACAAACAGCTAAAATCATGTAATGTAAACCTGTTTTTTGTCCCTACAGTATTATTAACATAAATAGCAGTCATTTACAGTCAATTTTGGCCACCTCACAGCTCACAATATTGTTTTTTCACCAATATAGGCAAAAGGCTGCAGCAAGCTGGCTGGCTAAAGTAAGCATCAGAGCAGCAGTACAAACACAAGGCAGTTTTAAAGAATATAGCATATATACATCTATGAAACAGAATCAGTATGAAATACCAGCAGCTATTTAGTGGTTCAATACCCGAAAGGAGAAGCCTGACAGGAAGAGATCCTGACATTGGCTGGTAAGTATCCTAACCCTCCCCTCTCCTCCCCTAACCCAACTTATGGGTGCCTAACCCTAAAACTCCTGGGGTGGTGCCTAACCCTAAGTCCCCCCGGGAGTGCCTAACCATGCCCCCTAGTGGTGCTTAACACTAACCTCCACCCCCCAAATCCTAACCCACTACACACCCTAAATCTAACCCTCCCCCCTTCCCCCATGGCTAACTCTTAGGACGCCCCGGGACTTACCTCGTTCCGTCTGTCATCCTTCAGCATTCCAGCATCGGGATTAAGATAGTCGTCAGTATTTTGATGCCTATCTTAAGTTCCCCGTTGGGCTTCTCCTGCTGGGGTATAGACCGGCGGCATTTAGTCCACTGGTCTATAAACTGCATTCCCTATGAAACGTATTGGCGCAGCCATGGAAGACAGGATGGCAG
The DNA here is from genome assembly GCA_031769625.1 of Taudactylus pleione. Lineage (NCBI taxonomy): Eukaryota > Metazoa > Chordata > Amphibia > Anura > Myobatrachidae > Taudactylus > Taudactylus pleione. The sequence goes on from JAUIMM010000258.1 coordinate 6,142,233, forward strand.
TTTAATAAACTATATGACCCTATAGAATGTTTTCATTAATCAAGAACTAATAGTCTAAAAGTAAAAGCCTAGTAGAAAATATAATATGTTACCAACAAATTTCTACAAGCAGCAAATCACAGGCCTAATGCCAATAAAAGTGATTGGAGGTCAATGGTGTATCTATAATGGGTGCAGCACACCACACACCAGTACCCATATATAGTTATACTTACCTCTCTGCAGTCTCCAGAGTGCTGCTCAAGTTACCGGGAGAAAGGTGATGGCTATTTTCTCTGTGACCTACGCAAGCACAGTACAGATTTCCCCAGGAATAAGGAGCAGCTGCCATTTCCACGGAGAACCACGCATGCGCAGTAGATTCTGGCACCAAATGTAAGTCTACAAACACAATGAATCCAACCGGCAAAACACAGACCAAATCAAATCATGTAAAATACAAGATACATACAAAATACAAGATACAGAACATCAATGCCTGTGACAGTGGCTGTCCAGAATGAGATGTATGCTGCCATGACCTCGAAAAGAAAGTTGAGAAGCTGGAGCTGATAATTCAAACTCTATTGAAGGAGGAAAAACAAAAATAAGCAATTTAGATGATCTGTACTTGTTATAGTCAATTAGAAGATGTCTGTCAAATACACACAATAAAGGATGATAATGAGGTTGATACTATGTGTCTGTGGAGAAGCTGACAGAAATGGTGCCTATACGACAAAATGAGAAGCTCGTGATAGAGGGTCTTGCAAGATTCTGAACAACAATGTCTGTCAAACACACAATCTTAGCAAAGCCTATTATGAAAAGTGCTGCACAATGGAATTGTCCTTGCACCCTCACAACCTCCCTTATGTTGTATATTAAAAAAGACAAGCACTTAAATAATGGAGAATGTCACTTTTGTAGCTGAAGTGCTTTGAAGTGGTTTGGGCGGGACCCTAAAAAAAACTATTTGGTTAAACCAAGCTACAGTACTAATGGCTAGCAATGTTAATCATCCTCAAAATTAAAAAAGTCATTATCCTCATCATCATCACTCAATATAAACTTGTCCCCACTGGAAGTCACCATTACAGTGTCTGTTTTTTGTATGGGCAGCAAAGGTCTTCCTCATAGAATTTGTAGTTCATTTTTATAACCATCAGTTCTTTAACACATTTTTTGGAAGAAGTCTCCTGTGCCAATCACTCATAATGTTCCTGGCTGTGGTACACACTGGACAGTGGGCAGCTTAGTACATTATTGCTAGTTTGTAGGGGATTTTTCAAAGGGTCTGTATGAGATGGTAATTTGTAAATTATCATTAAAGTAATCCTCCACCATTCTATTGATACTTACTGTATCAGGATGAGTTATGGTAGATGTGTTAATAAATGTGGGCAAATCTTTTAAGCCTGACCAGATGTCATAATATTTCACTCTTGTGTGCTGAGTTGACTATTCATCATCATCATCAGTGTATCTCTAGGAAACGGTCAGTTTTTCTTGTCAGCAGCATTTGCAGGAGAAACTGAACCAGTAGACATGAACATGTCATGTGCCACTTGAGCTGAAACTCAAGATCTTTGTCAGTTGGAAAGAAAGACATTATATAAGACTTAAACCTAGGATCAAGCATGGTTGTCAAAATGTAGTGATACAATTGGAAAATGTTGCAAACTCTTGAGTCATGTCAAAATGAATAAAGAACCTGAACTACAAGTCCAATATATGTACTTAGCAGAATTGTTTCATTTCATATTCTCCTTCAGCTTCTTTAGCTGCTTTTCCAGTAGTTTAATTTAAGGAATTATCTGATTTAGGTTGGCAGTGTCTGAATTCACTTTATTGGTTACAATTTCTAATGATTCCAGTAGCTTGCATAAAACAGAGAGGCTTCTCCAGTGTGCTTCAGTAAAGTGATAACTTGTTATTCTTCTGCCTTTTTTATGGTTTGATGTGTATGTTGGATGGCTTGTTACTGTTCCTCCTGTCGCTAAAGTGTATAAAGGGTACTACATCTTGCTTCAGTTAGTGACATGACACATTTAGCTGTTTTTGCAACTGCTGCAATCATCTACATGCAGTTGCCAAAAACTGAAGATCACCAGAAATTTTAAGTGTCTCAGCATGTCCTCCACACACCTGTCATTTTTTAAGAATTTCTAAGCCACCAAGTTTACTGTGTTATTGTGAAATGTGGTATGTTTTCAAATTGACCCCATTGTAATGCTCTTAAAATGTTACTTGCATTATTGGAAAATACAAATCCTGATAAGAGTCTTTTGTGAGGTAAGCCATTTGCTATCACGTCCTTGATTTTTTCTGACAGATTGATGTTGGAATGTCTCTTTGTGAAGCCGGTGATACTGAGAGTAGCCTGTCTGTGAATGAGCTGCTGAAGATGATACACCCACCCAGTGGGTTTTTACAGTCATGTACTTTTTTGTTTGACAAGTACCACTTGTCCACATACAGATGTGTTCTTATACACCTAGCCTCAATATGCCATGCAGAGTGTGATGCCTGGTATGAGTGAGCCACCTCTGCTAGCACCAAGCATCTTTTTCACCTGAAAATTCATCTTAGTTGCAATGCAATGAAACTAAGACACAACAGGAGGCTGCATTGATTACTTTGATATGCAATTATTGTATATCTGTATGCGACTGAGGGGTCTATTTATCAAGCAGTAAAAAGTGTGGAGAAGTGAAACGGTGGAGAAGTTGCCCATAGCAACCAATCAGCTTTGAAGTAGCATTTATCAAGTACAGTCTATAAAATAATAGGTAGGAGCTGATTGGTTACTATGGGCAACTTCTCCACCTATCCACTTCTCCACTCTTTTCACTGCTTGATAAATAGACCCCTGAGTCTGTAAATGAAGAACAATGGAATTTGGTGTAAAAAACAAGCAGTTTCCACTTCATTGTAGCACTTTGTATACATATCAATACTCAGGGCCTGATTCAGACCCGGACGCAAGTGGCCGATCGCTCGTCCACCATACGAGCGGAAATATTTAAATGCAAGCGCTCGCTCGTATGTTCGCTCATAGCTAATCTTCCGCCCCATATTCTCCCAACCCCTCCTCTAGCTAGCGAACATTCAAAATAGCGAGCGTCCGTCTCCTCTTTGGTTGCAGGGAGCGCTCGCACAAGTCAATTCCGGAAGTGGCCCTGTCAGTTTTTGATTGCCTGCTATTTCATTCTGCAAACATACTTGAATCGATTAATGGCAATAACTATATTAATTACCTTTATTGTTATTCACATGTTTGCAATCCTGTTTTTTTTGTCAATAAACTTTATTCTTGTTAGTGTGTGTCATTTCTTCCGCAGAATACGTACAGTTTGACCAAGGGGATGGTTTTTCTAAATTAAAAGTTTGCTTGAATGCTACTAATCTTTTGCGTTTTTTTTTATAGGCAGAGTTTACTAGTTTAATTTTTATATTTAAATTAGCTTACGCATGTCACTGCGTCAAGTCACATGACTCATACAATAATGGTTCCTGTTAATTTACAAAGTACATTAGTCAATCAAATTTTTTCTAGGACCTATATTAAAACTGTTTTGTTTAAAAAAAATTGCCATCATGAGAGCCAACGCTTTCTGTAGGCACAAACTAATGATCCTCACGGAGGTGATGGATGAGCGCATTACAAACCATCCGCCCCCATCACCAATATCCGCAAGCGGAGGGCCTACACGGAGGTGTGCCGCCGCCTGCGTTCCCTCGGCTATCGCTGAAATATTGGACAGCTGGAACGCAGGTGGTCGGATCTGAGGCACAGATCCCCATGCCTGCTGGCCCTTTTGCGTCGCTGGATTGGGCAAAGTAAGTGTTTCTGTGTATGTTTATATTTTTTGTTTTTTTTGTTTTTTTTATTTTTTTCTCATACCTGCGTGTGCATGTTTATAGTATAGCCCTGTTTGTTTATTTTGGACATACCTGTGTGTGCATATTTACAGTATAGCCCTGGGTTTTTTTTTTATCAATTTTTTTTCTCATACCTGCGAGTGCATGTTTACATTATAGCCCTGTTGTTTTGTTTTGCAAAAAAAAACAAAATCGGAAATTTGTAATTAAAAATGTTTTTCTCCATCATTTAAGGGCAGAGCGGAGAGTCAGACGGCGCTGACGTGTGGCTCGTCCCCTATCCCCCACTCCCACCCAAACATCCCCTGCCCAATCTTCCCCAAATTCCCCCTCCACCCAAGACCTTGCCGTCCCTCAGTCCCCTCCCTCTCCTCACATTACCATCCCTCCAACTTCCCCCTCCCCTGAAATCCCCCCTCTCTTTTCCTCACCCTCCACTTCGTCAAACATCACCCCTCCTCCTTCTAGGAGCCACTGGCCCACCTCAGATGAGGAGGAATTCGGGGCTCCAGGCCCAGTCAGCAGTGTGACCGGTATGTTTACATTTTAAACTATGTTTTTTTTTTTATAATTTTTTATTTTGGTTGATGTTGTCCTTTTGCCTGTGCAGTTCAAAATAGTAAAGTAGTTAAAATGTTTTTTATATATATCTTTGTGAAACAACGTCAAGGATGTTTTCCCCTTACACATATGACACATGTCCAAACACTCACACTTGTGTCTTTCTTGTTCACGGTACCAACAAATGTCGTAGTTTTGCTTAGGTTTAATACATATGGTTTTTTTTGTTATTTCTTCTTTTTGGGCCCTTATTTGTTTTAAATCTTTTCGTTTTGCATTCCTTTTTTTTGGACATGTTTTTGTAACTGATGTTTGTTTTTTGTATATTCAGAATTTTTTGTGGGTTTTTAAAATTTAAATGAAGGTGACATTTTAGTAAGCCGCACATTTATTTTCCCCACAGAGGACCGACCAGAGGCGTAACGAGTCAATTGCTGCCGGATTGCTTGATCTCCGGGGCCATGTCATTGCCATGCTGGTGGCATTGGACCACCTTTTGGCGATCCTGCGCCACTAAGTTTTTTTCGTTACCAAAAAATAAATAAATAAAGTTTATTTTGAATTATTTAAGTCTCATTCCTTGTCTGTAAATCTTAGATTGTTGAACCTTACATAAGTCTACTATTTGTCCCTGTGATTTTAAGTAACGTAAATTTGTTTGTAGAAAGGTCAAGTAAGTAGAATTAACGTCAAAAATCGAATAATTATTTTTTGGGGTAATGTAAAAATTAAAGCTACCTGCTTAGGCCTAGAATTGAAAACATACTGATTCACCAAAATAACTTTGGTGTTTGATTTTAGCAACAAAGCAGGGTACAAAAGTTTAGAATTAAGAAATTACAGTATTAGGCATTAAGCAAGTTTGCATTTTTTTGAACAGGTTACACTTGGTTGTAATTTACGAAGGAAATGGTTGGTTAACGAAAAAAATAAATTTATTGCACACAAATAATAAACACCAAGTGAATTGACAAAATAAATTCACATATTGAAAACACACACAAAAGTCCAAACAACACCAAAATCCTACCAAAAAAATAAAAAATCAGGAACTGTTTGAAGAAGTAGCATGCCAACATGAACCCACAAATGAGGAGAAGAAATCATTGTTCCCGAAGTTATATCCAATGTGTCCAAATAAATTCATTTGTGTTAATCAGGTAGTATGCATGGATTTTTATGGACATTTTAGGGAATAAAACAAAAATCAAAAAAAAAAAAAGTTAAAAGTGTACATTAAAATATTACATGTCTACATTGTGTCAATTAAATTAATTTGTGGAAATAATTACCTAAAAAATCTTGCAACAATTTGATCGCGTATGGCACCCCCACATACTGACCTCTGACCAACCTCGGGGGGGCCGTCCTCAAGCAAGGCATCCTCTGGCTGCATTGGAACACCACTCCTAATGGCGATGTTGTAAAATATCCCACACAGGACCACAATTTTCGAAACCATAGCTGGCAAATACATGAGGTCACCACCAGAGTGGTAGAGGCATCTGAATCGGCCTTTTAAAAGGCCGATACAGTACTCCACCACCTGCCTGGTGGCTGTAAGTGTGGAATTATACTGACTTTGTGGCCCTGGTGTGGGAACCAATTAAGGAGTGAGCAGCCAGGGCATGCAAGGGTAACCACTATCTCCTGTGAAAATATAAAAAACAACATCAGGACCATTGTGTACCAAGCTTTGCATTGGTTTCAACAGAAGGTGTCAACTTACCCAGAAGCCATGCATCACCAGCTTGTAGGTTGTTTAATTTGTGCCAAATCCCTGATTGCCGGATGACGAAGGAATCCTGTGCACTGCCTGGGAATTTGGCAATCAGGGACAGGATCTGGAGGGAGGCATCACATACCACCATTACATTCATCAAATGAAAGTGCTTGCGGTTCCTAAATATTGCCTCCAGCCTTGCTGGAGGCTGAAGTGGTATGTGAGTGCCATCCACAACCCCTATGATGTGTGGGAAGCGAGCAATTTGGTAAAATATATCCTTCACCACATTAAGGGAACCCATATCCAATGGCATTTTAATAAAATGATGGAGGTGTTTAAATAGTGCATCCATCACTGCCCTCAGGATCCTTAAAAAGGAGGATTGGGAGATTCCTGCAACTATTCCCATGGTGGTTTGAAAGGATCCTGAGGCACAAAAATGTAACACCGACATTAATTGCATAAATGGTGGTATTGCTGTAGGACTGTCAATTTGCCATTCAAGATCACTCTCTATTAATGAGAGAGTGTCTATGATGATTTTTGGCGGCAGATGGTAGCGCCTTAACACCTCATCATCTGGCATTCCAAAAAGGGTGACACGTTTTCTATATATCTGGGGCCTTGCACGCCTACGAGGCCTATGCCTGGGACGAAGTTGAGGTTGGTCGGATTCTGGAACCATGGCCAACATAATATGACCAACATCAACCTGAAATGTTAAGCCAGGTATTATTGTTTTAGACAAATGTGTTAAGAAAGATATACTTATCTTTTCTAAGCAAACCAAAGATTCTTACAGGCCTGGGTCGTGTCATGTGAAAATCCACCTACATTTCAAAAGTAGAAAATATTTTTATGAATAATTTTATAAACTAGGAATTAAACCAAATATAGTTTTCTAAAATATAGAGAGAGCACACATTAGTTTGCAAAATAGTATGCTACATTTAGAGTTAAGACATGATTTTACACAGAACAAGCACACATTACTTAGTGAAACATATGCTAAGACCAACACATCTAATTTGTTAATTAATAAAACCAAAAACACTTACCAAAAACAGACAAATATCAAAAAGTTATAAAAGGTCACTTGGGTTCCAGCCAAAATAACTTTAAAAAAAAATAAATAAAAATTTTTCCACAATTTATTAATAAATGCTTATGGGATTTATTGAAATACTCAAAAATATAAATAAAAATAGCAAATAAAAATACGCAAAAATGCTAACTTAAACAAAGAAAGTATTAAAAAAAAAACGCTCCTTCAAAAAAAAAAAAAAAAACTCCTTCACATTCCACCAACCAAACAACAAAACACTCTACAATGAAGTACCTCCAACAATCAAAAAATGCCACCTCGAATGGAGTCACACCAAGCCATAAATAGTCTACATTTTCCCGCTCAAATTATGGACGGACAATAGGAGCGCACAATGAATGATGCGGCCGAATAATGCTGACGCATGTATAAAAACGTCACTGAAGGCCCAGATTGGTCTGCTGCATTGAGAAAAAACACAATGAGTACAGAGCAGCAAAGAGGCGCCATGTAAGTATTTGCTTTTTTAAGGGAAAATGCTTATGTTTAACATTACATTTTGAAACATTTTACATTAAAAAATTTTAAACCATTTAAAAAAAAGGTGTGGAGGATGCCATGGAAGAGGCTGCTGGGCCTAGTAGGCAAAATAGGGCCAAAAAAAAAGGCAGCCACAATTCACAAGGAAGGAGATGGAGGTTTTGGTGCAAATGTGCAATGACAACCTGGCACAGGCACCAAGGAATATGGGTGCAACCCAGAGATGGAAACTGTGGGACGACATAACCAGTGCTGTCAATGGGGTGGGTGAGTTTGAACATTCAACCCGGGAGGTCAAACGCCGGTACGTAAAAACTACATTTTACTAAAAAGTGTTTACAGGTCCAAATACTGCAGTAATAATGCCAACTTTTTAACCAACAGATGGAGCGACTTCAAATATCGGCTTAAACAAAAACTGGCTGATAGGGCTAGGCATGCAGGGGGGACAGGTGGCGGTCCCACCCCTGTGTCACTTGAGCTCACGGATTTGGAGGAGCTGGCACAGGGGTGTGTGCTGATGATGAGGTGTTTGGTGTGTCAAACATGGATACCGACATGCCAGACCTTGCGGCTCCTCATGTTGCCCCAGGAAAATGTTGTAATGTTAACAACTCAGAAATGTGTTTTTGAAAATATCTAGATTATAATTTTACTCTTTTCTCTTTTTTCTCACAGAGACACAGGCGGAAGAGTCTGCTCCAGAGGTGAGCTTTGGCCGCAGACTTTCTTCTGACTCTGCAGGGGAGGAAGCAGTAGATCCGGCTGGGGACCCTGTGGCAGACAGTCCAGGGCATTCCCCCTCACAGGCAGTGGCCCTCCTCACTGATCTCAATGTTAAAACGGATCAGCACACCGAGATTCTGCTGAGGATGGACGCCAATCTGCTATGGGTGGCAGACGCCCTGGAGGAACATACTGTGGCCCACGTGAGAATTGCAAATGACCTGGTGGAAAATACTGCGGCCAACGTGAGAATTGCAAATGCCCTGGAGCAGCTCGTTCGCCAGCACATGTTGGAGCCGGCCTCCCTTCCTGCCGGAACATCAGGACCCTCCACCTCTGGCACAACAACAGCCATCCCTCCAAATGTGCCTAGCCCTATGCCTAGTCCAGAGGCCACAACATCTGCCTCTGGCCAGGCCAGCTGAAGGAGCTCTCAGCCACGTTCCGGCTCCCTCCAACCCCCGGCCAAACGGCCTAAAAGGTGATGACAGCACTGGCTAATTACCCCACAATCCATCTCTGTGTTATCGCCATATTCCTTCATGACAACAGCCTCCCTCTCCTTTCTTGTGAATTGTTTTTATTTATTTTTATTTTTTTTGTTCAAATGCCACTTATTTTGTGTGTGTGTGTGGCCCAAATCATTTTGAAATTTTTTTACCTTAAAATGAATACGTTTATGGAAAAAAAAAATAAAAAAAATACCAAAAATGGACACAATCATTCAATAAAATTATGATCAAAATCAGCAAAATTCTATTGTTGATTTATTCCAAAACTGGTTAAAAGGTCATACCTCAAACAAACTTAGAAACAATACAACGGAAATAGAAACATTTAATTTAAAATAAAAAAACAAGGGTTAAAAACAATTTATGAGTTGTAATTAACACTTAGCAAAAAACAAAAGGACGATTGGTTTCTTGTCCCCAAAAAAATTATGAAAAAAAACAAACATGCGTACAATATTGTTTCCCTAAAAAAGAACCACTTACAAATATTTTAAAAGCCCCCTCAAAAAAACTAATTTGTTAGCTAATTGATTGTATGACCCAGAAATTAGCAGCTGAGTAGTTCACCTGCGTTCGGTTTTTAGCTACTAAAAAAGGTCTATTTGCTAAACACCTTACAAGCAGTTTTGCAATTAAAAGATGATTGTTTTTTTGGCCTCAATTGATAAATAGCTACACCATCGATGAGCCCAGGCAAGTACGAAGAGACCATCGTCATTGCGGTAGACTATACCAGACCACAAGCTGAGCGAGCAGTCTTAATGGAAATTGTATGAGAAAGTGACGTATCACTTGTTCCGTTCACATTTGGCGCTCACATAAGATAATTTATGTATGCCCAAAAAAGCCTTGACACGCCTGCGTTTTTCCATCTACACCCCCGTCACCACCCCAAAACGGACAGTTCTGTCAATCACATTTGACATGTCACTTCCTGTTCACTGTGTCTACGATCGACTGAAAAATGACCGCAATCAGACGTACGCACATGCACACTGTTACATCGACGCATGCGTGGTTGGACAACATCGTCTGACTACGAGCGAACGGCCACTTGCGAGCGCCTCTGAATCAGGCCCTCAGTTGCATACAGATATATAAATGTCACATATCAAATGAATGAAAGCAGTCTCCTGGTGTATCATAGTTGAATTGGATTGTGACTAAGGTGCATTTTCGGGGAAAATAGACCAAAAAAGACGCTCAGTGCAGAGATGTTCTGTAGTTAAGTGGATAGTCAGTACAATGGGATTTTCTAGACAAAGATCAACTTTTTTTTAACAGTCAAGGTCAGGGAAAGAATTCCTGTTATGGTAAAGTAGAATTGAGATGGAATTTGGTAGCATGGACACATGACCTCAACTAATCATCTTAAAACAAATGCATTGATGGCAGAGATTTGACACAGATCTAATGCTAACATACTGTAGCTGTCATGGTTTCAGTAATCCGCTGTGTAAGAGGATGGCGGCTTTCATACTTGGTTACTCTTGCAAATTATTGTTTCACAGTCAATTGTTGTTTGAAACTATTAGTCTTCTTGGTCCCCTTCTGTGATGAAGATTCACTCTCAGCAGCAGGCATAGGGCCTCATTCAGAGCCAGCCACAAGCACACAGTGCTCGCAAGCGGGATGATAATCCCCGACTGCGCATGCGCTGCCACCTGCGTGTGCATGCACGAGACCTGTCTAGCGACGACATCTCCATCACAATGGGTTTATCTACAAGATGGGGCGGCTGTCGATTTGATTGACAGCTCACCCCATTTCGTAGGTGGGGAGGGGGAGTGGCTGCACAAACACAGGCATTCCCTTCAGAATGGCTGGAGTTTGTCGGCAACCCTACTGACATCACTCGTGATGTCAGTAATGGACCTCCTGCTCTTTTAGAGCAGGTAGTCCACTCAGGCTTGCAAGAGCTGAGACCCTACCACAGGGTCTCCTCGCAAGCCCGATAGTCCCGATAATCGCGATGGGCTCCAAGCTGCTCGCAAAAGCTGTGGGTGGTCACCCACAGCTTAGCAAGTAGCCTGAAGAAAAAAAAAACGCCCATCAGACCTGCGAGTGGGTCTGAATCAGGCCCATAGTGTGCAAGGATTCTTCTTGCGAAACCTAGATAGGGAAGGAGTCAGTTTGCCTTTGCAAATGTAATGCAGGACTAAATCTGATCAATAATGATGTAACAGGGATGAGGTGTCTATATGGTTAACACCCCTACCTCTACTTACATTGGAAGCACACATGTTATGGATGCCTAGACAAATGTTGACACAAACATCATCCTCCTGAAATGTATCAACATGTCAGGAGTAAAGCTAATTTAGTTTAACTTAACTGCCACCACACCAAGTACACCTACAATGAGATAGGGAAATGAGGGACTGCTACCTTTACCATGCAATTTTATTAAAAGTTTGAAGATTTTTTTTTACACCAAAATAATGTCCTTTCCACTTTAATTATATTGGGGTGCACTCAACAGGCACACAACAAGACAAGGAGTAAGTAAAGTAATATATGCTGCTTCTCAAAGACACCACTTTTAAATACTATTTAAATTGAATTATAAAAGATGAGACAAATTTTTTTTTTTGCAATTATAATTTGTTTTATAACATGAAAGGAGGTCTTCTTTGAGGTGAAGCTCACTCAGCACAGTACTATTTTGTAGGCAAATAATCTTGAATTCACACTATCTCTGACCTTATACGCAAGTGACAATATAAATTATATACTGCAGTGTAGATAGATTAGATATCCTTGTAAAAAAAACAAGTGCAAGAAGTTCAGTTTAACAAACATATACAACAGCCTGTCTGTAGCACTGGATTGCATGTGCTGCTATGTCTGACAATCACACAGTAGCCTGTTTTGCAGTTTGCAGTGCACTGGATTGCAGTTGCTGTTAGCTAGTGTGTCTGACAAACACACATACATAGTGACAAAGATACCTGAAGTCACCCTTCCCTCCTACTCCATCTATCTACACAACTCTAATGGCACCATAATGGCATCTATTGAAGAGCAATTACAGCCCACACCCTCTCCATGTACTCTCCTGTATGAAATGGCACATTATAATGAGGGAGGGACTCTAACACACCATCTAAAACATGCAAGATCTTAGATTTCAAGGAAACTGACATTTTGTCTCATTTTGAGATCCAAACTTGGTGGGAAATAAGAACTGATATCACTCCACCATTGTGTACTTCCTACCCTACTGCATATAAAAAAAAATGGACAAAAACTAATGCTGTCCAAATAGACATAGACACAGCACCAAGCAGATTATAAAGCTATCTAGTTGGTCCACAAAGAGATTAAACCAAGGATCTACAATTGCATAACAGAAAAAAGTGAAAATAAGGAAGACTTTTTGTCATTGCTATAAAGTATCAATGATTTAGTTGAATATATTAGAATAACTTTTGGACTTGAATCATTGGGGATAGGAGAAAAAGGATTGGTTTCCAACCTGACAATCTCAGGAACATATTTATGAGAAAATGAAAGAAGCATATTTTTAGAGTAGAAAATAATGATAGTGAAGTCTTTGACTGCGACAGCAAACTTTTGATGGATGTGCTGCTAGTTGTCTGGGACCCATCCGGACACAAGATAAAGAACTAACGAATAGAGACATTGGACACATTGAAGACTCATCAAATTTAGGGCCTGATTCAGAGCCGCTCGTAAGCGGCCACTCGTTCGTTCCAAGCGATGTTAGCCCAACTGCGCATGCGTACGGATCGTTATATGCATGCGCTAACCAGTCAGTGCGGCCGAAATTCATGTGCTCGCAAAATAGCGAATGCCTGCTATTTTGAGTGACAGAAAGAGGCGTATGTGGGTGGTAACAGGGGAAGGTGCTTGAAAATGGGGAGTGGAAATCCGATCGCAGGCGTGCTTAAAGGTCAAAACGGGCGTTTTATGGGTGTGCATATTTAAAACAGCAGCGTCATGGACCACGTCACTGGGTTATTTTATAGTCAGAACTGCTCACAAAATTGTGGTAGCAAACACCAACCACAAGAATAGCGAGCAGTTCATACCCTGGTCGATGTACTCGATTAATCTAATAAATAGCGGACATGACGTAGGATGCGAGCGGCCAGGGGGCGTATTTTTCCAAAAAACGAACGCAAGTTTTGTTCGCACGTTCAGATACATAGAGGCGTGAACAGACCGCAAACAGCGAACGGTTCATTTCAATAGCCACCCCTAGTTTTAGAACGAACGACCGCAAATAGCGAGTGGCTCTGAATGAGGGCCTTAAGCTGGCCACACACTAGAACAACTTACATCCAACCAGCCAACTTATTGATTGGTTGGAATGAAAATCTGGTAAGGAATGGGAGTAAATGATTTTCAGAAATTTACTCCTAAATGCCAGAAAACAGATGAAAATGGTCGTCAGACAAGTTTGTTAAATGTTTGATTTAAACTATTTGTTTATACAACAGTTTTGGTCCATTTTTCAGCGTCTGGGAGCAAGTTGCTGATTTTATTCCTTACCAGATTTTCATTCCAACCAATCTACTAGTTGGCTGGTTGGACAGATAATCTTTAGATTGATGAACAAGATTTATCAGCAACTTAAAGACCTGTGTTTACATTGAAGCTTCAACATTTAAAATTTGATTTATATTATTGTATACAGTTGATTTTTTATAGTGCTGTCAACATTTGTTTGGAGGACTTGAAAAGTATTTTTTTTTATTTCTACCTGTACTACCAGGGGCATTTGGATGCAGGAAGGGGCCTGCATACTATTTCCTGAATACATTGTGCCAGCGCATTAGCAAAAGACTCTAGCACTCTGCTAGTGTCTTCTGCAAATGCACTATACTTCTGCTAATGTTTTATGAAATATGAATTGTTCCCTCTTGTTTCAGGGGCTTGTGTGGATCATACACAATGCACCATAGGAAGAACTACAGGAGACAATTGAGGTGTCAGCTAAGAAGGGGCATATCCTCCATTGTGTAAGTGTCAACAATATTCACTCAACTTATGCCTGTAACAATAGTCCCTGAGAGCACCACCATGGCTGCTCACCATATAGCACCTCATCCTAGTACCTGACTACCAAAAAAGGCTTCAATACAGGATCCCTACTCTTAGCATTTCCTCTCATGTCAAAGGGTTGTAGGGAAGATTGTGAGCATGTGTGAAGAAGACTTGTACAGTGTGTGTTACACAAAGTGTACCTACAAAGATGCTGTTGTGATTGATATGGACGGTATCAGAAATGTTTATTATTATATATTTATTACCAGTTATTTATATACCGCCCAAATATTTCACAGTGCCTTACAGAGAATATTTGGCCATTCATATCAGGCCTTGCCCCAGTAGAGTTTACAATCTATAATCCCTACCACATGCTCTCTAGGGTTAATTTTTTTTTAGGAGCCAATTAGGTTAATTGTATGTTAACCTGTATAATTTTGGGAGGAAACCGGAGTACCCAGATGAAACCCACAGAAGTACAAGGAGAATATACAAACTCCACACAGTTAGAGCCATAGTGGGAATCAAACCCGTGACCTTAGTGCTGTGAGGCAGTAATGCTAACCATTACACTGTCTGTGCTTCCCAAATGTTGTGGAAAAGTGATCGGCATTCCTGCATCTGACTACCAGATGGCTAGAAATGTGCCTGTTATGGTAGTACCGCAGGCATGTCAATGCAAGCAGCTGCATTCACAAATGCACAGCCGCAGGCATAAAAGGCAATAGTCAGATGGGGAAACTGCACCTGCCATATGCCTGGTGCAAGTTTTGATGGTGCGACTAATGGTGGCGTATAAGGACACACCAATTGTTAAAACAGTATGTGCATTTAGCAGTTTGAACTTGCAAAGATTACATTTATTAATAGAGTTGCAGGACAGAGAAAGTAGAATAAAATGTAAGAGACATTTAATGCAAATTTAATCCATACCGGATAATTTCTGACAGGTAGACAGTTAGCAAGTGGAAAAGCAAACCATTAAAATGAGAGGTCACAAACCACACCAATAGATCAATCCAATGCATAGTAATTGTGTGAAAGGTCGGCAATTTATAACCATTATCTTAACTCAAATTCTTTCTATTGAAATGGTTATTTTGTTTTATAAACATTAAAACATTTATATTTGTTAAGAAATACATTTGTAATTTATAGAAAAAGAATTCACCTCCTTAGGGTGCAAATAGTAATGTGCAATATTTAAAGGATTGCAAACCAAGTAACACATTTGATAATACATTGAAGTTTTGATCAGATTTTTAACACAATTTGGTTGTTTAATGTTGTTTGTTACAGTATTACACTATTTTGTATCTATTTTTAATATAAATTGTCTGGATGAGGATACATGAAGGTCAATATTCATGGAGATTTTGTCATCCACACACAACATATATGTCACTCACCTTTTGTGGTTGCAGTGATTGTTTTTTTCACATTTATTGCTATGTCTTTAAGACATAAACTTGACTGGGTTTCCATTATCTGTAGTTACTGATCAACAATCTCTTAATGATCATTGCACATGACCACAATACAAAGTCACATATAACAATATAAACAGAGGAAATATGAAAAGCTGCACATCAGCTGCTGTCTGGTAGCTTCAACAGGACCCATATTATATAGATGCACTGTGCTGCACATGTACTTATGACTCCCATTTGCTTCTAGCTGACAACTAGTTGCTAAGAACTCATTAGTAGTCTTTGCGTACAGAGTGCCTGATTCAGACCCGCTCGCGAGCGCTGAGCGCTCGCAAGCGGGTCGATGTTGGCCCAGTGCGCTTGCGCACGATGGACCCGGCTCTGTCGTGCACATGCGCGAGACCCGGATAGCGATGGCCAAGCCGTCGCTATGGGTCTCGTACCAAAGGGGGCGTGCTGTCGATGGTGAATGACAGTACCCCCTCTTTGGTGGGCATGCCGGGGGCCTGGCTGGCCAGACGGAGGCATTCCAATGGAAATGCCTACCATCTGGGGCCAGCCCCACTGACATCACAAGTCCAGGGCTTGCGGCAACGAGACCCTACCACAAGGGCCTTGTTGCAAGCCCGATGGTCGCGATGGTCTTGACCATCGTGACCATCTTCCTGGCAGCTCGCTATAGCTGTGAGTGGTCACCCACAGCTATACGAGCGGCCAGGAGGCCGCTCTACAAATGAAGAAGGACGGCCCTGATTCAGAGCGAGCGCTCTGTCAGAGCGTCCGGCTCTGAATCAGGGCCTGTATGTGTTCCATATACCATTACTACATTCAGTGCTATTGATTTTTTTGTGTTGGAACAGCAAATACTATAGCCCCACTCTGTCCTAATGACATCTATTATGCAGTTTGTTAAAACATTTGATACAGTGACATCACAGCTTGCTTAATTTATTCTGCTATTTCATGTGATACACAAAAAGTTAATAAATCACTCTTTTTGATTACAATCAATATTGTAAAATTATTATAGAAGGCTTGTCTCATATTTGGAGTACATACTGTAGTTAGAGTAGGTTTCCAATAGTAAAAGCTAACTGCACTTAAGCTTATATATAAACTCAACTCTTCTCTGCAGATCTTCCATGGTGGTTGGAGATCCATTTTGCTTCTCACAATTATCTGTAGGATTCGCTGGAGCTTCTGTCACAACATATTAAAGCTTTTATGGTCTCAGACGCTGGAGGCTAGGATATAACCCTGATGACGGTCTTCGGGTAAATTATTGGGATGGAATACATTCAGATTGCTGACCGTGAAGATGTCTACATTCATAATGTCAACACCAGAATGTTGAAATTTTGAATGTTACAAAATGTGTACATTTATATCACAATTTTTAAACTAATTATCAATTATATATATATATATATATATATTCAATTCTTAAACAGTTATAGTCACATAATATGAGCATTATTCATTCATGGTCCAGAAGCTAGTTTGTTTGGTTGATTAGCCTTTGAAGACATGTAACCAGCTCACACATACACTCAGACCACTTCCTGCCTCAGGCCATACCCAACATAATAAGGTTGGAACTACACCCCACACAGAGAGAGCTCAGGACACACTCTCACAAGGACAGAGCTCAGAGTACTCTCTCACAATGCTGCAAAGATGCAATTTTGATCACTAGGAGGCCAGGAAATGTCTAATCTCAATCTATGCTAAGTATCAAACTATAGAAACATACTAATGGATAGAGAATTGATTAATTACATAGCATTTGTTAAATATGTGTAGTTTAGCTTACATGGACTTTGATAATGCTATGGTTAATGGTTTGAGAAATAATGTAGTAGTCTGAACTGTAGTTAACTGTATACAGTATATGTGTATCTATAGTGATTTGTGTTAACATGCATTAGGTGCTATAATAGTTCTGTGGTGTGATCTAGGAAGTTTGTTTAGTAGATACTGCTTTGTGTAGTCCTGTCTGGCTTTAAAGTTGTGTGCCATGGGTAGCATGCAGGAGGGTGATTCGTAGTGGAGCCTTTGGGCCTGATTCAGACCCACTCGCGAGCGGCTGTCCGCTCGCAAGTGGGTCGATGTTCTTCACTGAGCATGCGCACGACGGAGGGAGCTCCGTCATGCGCATGCGCCAGACGCGACGAGCGAAGGAAAGTCCTTCGCTCGTTGTGTCTGATCAAAGGGGGCGTGCTGTCGATGTTGATTGACAGCACGCCCCCTTTGGTGGGTGTGCCGGGGGCGTGCCTCCCTGACGGGGGCGTTCCCACGGGAACGCCCCCCTTCAGAAACCGGCCCACTGACCTCACTAGTGATGTCAGTGGGAGTGATTTTGGCTCTGATAGAGCCTAAATCACTCCGGAGCTTGCGGTTGAAAACCTCAATCGCAGGCTCCGGCTCGCAGTTTCGATGGTCGCGATGGTCACGACCATCGCGGCCATCAAAATGCACGCTCGTATAGGCTGTGGGTGGTGACCCACAGCTATACGAGCATCCAGGAGGATGCTCCATTTTCATGGAGGGCGGCCCTCATTCAGAGCGTGCGCTCTGCTCAGAGCGTACGGCTCTGAATGAGGGCCTTTGTCTGTTCACATACCATAACTTTGTAATACTCTGGTTAATTATGAGATTAAGTATTTTCTTTAAGCTGTGGACATTTGATAGATATTATAATAGGCTCAAAAGTACTATACACTGTTTGATCACCATGTGGTTTAAACAAACAATTCCATGTGCTTGGAACAATTGTATGGCCTGGGAAACATATGTTTGTGAATACTGGCTGTATTCTAAGATTGTGTGGTTTTGTATTAAGATGGAATTGTTAAATATTGGAATCAGCTTATATGTTATGCATTCTGGAATACTATATATTATAATATTATTGCAAGGAATGTCTGATAAAGTTGGTGTAATGGAGGAGGTGAAAACCATAGATGGATAGATCTGTGATTTACTGGATGCATTACGTTGCTATAATGATAGCATTGTGATCATATTTATAATACTAGGTTTTAATTAGTGTAATCAATTGAATAGTTCAAATAGGTTTGTTATAGTTATTATAGTTATGATCATTGATGGATATCAATGATGTAGGATGATTTACAGAGCTATAGCCTCACGAGAGTTTCCTCACAATCAAAATGGAGTTTATCTTTGAACCATGAGGCTTGGCAACAAAGGAATCCATGCTGTCTCCCATCCCTCTTACATTTCTCTACATATCTGTACACACACACCATTAAGTGTTATTTTTCCGATGACTGTGTCCCACCAGACTTGAATAAATATAGTATTTGCGGTATTGCAAAAATAACTCTTATCCCCTATAAACATACATCATCATAGCACAACATACACACACACACCTCCCACCATGCTTTCTAGAAACCATCTTGAACTCTCTTTGTTCTCTTTTCCTACTTGACTCACACTTTATTACATTGTATTGAACTTACTGTATGTGAACTTTATGGCCATCAATTGCACTTTTTACTGTAGTACATCAGGTGTGTAAATGTTTTATTGAAATTAAATTATCCTAATGATTTAAAGATTCCTGGGTAAGACTTTGCGAGTTAAAATATTAAATATGATCTGTTATTAAAGAATAAAAATAGAATATATGCTTCAGGTATATGAGATTAAAATAAGCAGCAATGGTAATAGATAAATAGAATAAAAGAGAGGAAAAAAACCCTGTAACAAATGTCAACATGGTTAAATATTTGATATCATAAATGTTGACACCTGAAAAATGTTGACATGGACAAAATGTTGATATACTGTATGAAATGTTGACATAAGCATTAGGGTTAGACTTACCTTGTGAGTGTCACAAACTCTTGAACGGATTGTGGATGCTACACATATTCAGGCAATTGGCTAGACATATTCCTGAGGTGCGGAGTCTAATGTGTCGGTGGTTTTCACCAGGAACCAGGGCTCGAGCAGAATCAGAGATGATAATCAGGATATGCACAGGAACACTGGAGTATGGTAATGGAGCCTATACTCTGGCACTGGAGTTCTCCCAGGATCTTCCTTATATACAGTAGGTCAGAGTTCAATTTAACCCCCAATCAGCACTTCCTATTTCATGCCTGTCTCTTTAAATCTTTTAGCAGAGCTGTGGCGTGTGCTCCTATTGAAGCTCCGGCCACCTGCACACAGCTGCCAGAGAAGGAGGAGAACTGCTGACAGTGGGCGCAGGGGATCTCCCACCCACTGTCCCACGCCAGCCTGGACCCTAGATCCGCCGAACCAGGTAAGAGGGACCTGGATTTGGCAGTGCTGTGACATTACCCACCCTTCTAGGGGTGGGCACCAAACACCCCACAAACGGCTTGAAACTTTCGAAGGAGTTGAGGTGCATGAACATCTGAAGCCTTAACCCAACAACGTTCTCCCAGACCATATCCTTTCCAGTCTACCAGAAACTGAACTGAACCCCAGGACATTTTGGAGTCCAAAATCTGTTCAACTTCATACTCCTCTTGGTGATCTACTGGAATTGTGGAAGGAGGATTGCAATGTCTCGAATATCTATTGAACACCAGAGGTTTGAGGAGAGAGATATGAAATACGTTGGGAATCTTGGAAGTTTTAAATGAACAGCTACTGGATTGATTACCTGAAGAATCTGAAAAGGCCCAATGAATCGGGGGGGCACTTTTTATGGTGGGGACTTTCAATTGCAAGTGCTTAGTAGATAACTAAACTTTGTCACTCAGGTACAATACAGTTCCCTTCCTTCTCTTCCAGTCTGCCACCTGTTTATACCTGGCAGAGGCTGTACATAATTTCTACTTCACCTCTTTCCAAATTTTGAGGAAGCGACTCACTGTGCCACCCACAGCTGGAAGGGGGGCTACTGACTGAAGAGCCAGCCACTCAGGTATCACAGGATGTAACCCATATTGAATGAAGAACGGAGAGTACCCTGATGTCTCATGGTACAAATTATTGTGAGCAAATTCAGCCCATGGCAACAAAGAAACACAATCATCTTGATTGGCTGAGACGTACATCTGAATGAATTTCTCTAGATTTTGGTTCACACGCTCTGTTTGACCATTACGCTGAGGATGGTATGCCGAAGAGAAACTCCAGGTTGATATCAAAACTCTTGCACAAGGATCTCCAGAACCTAGAAGTAAATTGCACTCCACAGTCTGAAACAATGTCTTTGGGAAATCCATGTAGCTTGAAGATTTCCTTTATAAATATATATAATATATATTTGGAGCCAATGGTAACCCTTTTAATGGCACAAAGTGAGCAACTTTGGAGAACCTGTCCACTACTACCCAGATTGTATTGCACTCCTGGCAAGAAAGTAGGTCTGTTATGAAGTCCATAGAAATGGGAGACCAAGGACAATCAGGTACCAAAAGTGGACATAAGGAACCCGAAGGAAGTTGCGGAAGCACCTTGTGTTGAGCACCGGTGATACAGGCTGCCACAAATTCTTTGACATCATGACATACCATTGGCCACCAGTACTTTGCGGAGAAATTCCAATGTCTTTCCTACTTCTGCACGATCAGAGAAGCGTGAAGAATGGGCCCATTGAAGTAATTTGGTTCGTAGTTCAGGTGATATGTTTTCCCTGGTGGAATCTTGACCTTAGAAACTGCAACAAAATACACAAAGTACAGAATACACTTGTCTTCCTGTACTTCAATCTCCTCAGCAGAACAAAATGCTCAAGACAAAGCGCCAGCCTTCATGTTTTTACATCCTGGACGATAGGTAATAATCAGATTAAAATGATCGAAAACAGCGACCATCTGGATTGACGGTAATTGAGACAATGAGCGGTTTTCAGTTTCTTGTGATCAGTTAAAACAGTGACCGGAAAGTTTGCCCCTTCCAGCAGATATCTCCATTCATGCAAAGCCAGTTTGATGGCTTACAATTCCTTTTCCCCGACTGCATAGTTCTTCTCCAGGGCTGAGAATTTACAAGAAAATAAACCACAAGATTACCATTTGTCCTTTTGGGACAAGACTGCCCCAACACCAATCGTAGAAGTGTCCACTTCTAGGAAGAATGGTTGATCACAGTTGGGTTGTCTTATAATGGGAGCCGAAGTGAAACATTGCTTTAATTTGACAAATGCTTCCTCTGCATCCTGTGGCCAAACCCTGGCATCCTGGCCTTTCTTGGTGAGTGCAGTGATAGGGTCTGCAATGGTTGAATAGTTCCTGATAAACTGATGGTAGAAATTGCATAAACCAAGGAAGCATTGTATTGCCTTTAGTCCTGTCGGACGAGGCCAGCTAATTATGGCAGAAATTTTCTCTGGATCCATATGGAGACTTGAACCTGACATTTTATACCCCAAGAATTTTAACTATGTTTGGTCAAAGGAGCTTTTTTCTAATTTGAAGTAGAGCTGATTATTGCGAAGTCGGGATAAAACTTTACAGACATGCTTGCGATGACTTGCCAAATCTTTGGAAAATATCAAGATATCATCAAGATATACAACTGCATACTGGTGCAATAGATCTTGAAAAATATGGTTCATGTATTTCTGAAAAACTGCTGGTGCATTACTTAAACCAAAAGGCATGACCAGCTACTCGTAGGAGGAAGAGAAGATACAGGCTCTTCCGGACCATAGGCACCACCCGTCCTACATGAAGAGTGAATACAGACTGAAGCTATCGTCTGGCCAGGGAGGATCAGATTCTTCATAGGTTCCCTATTGCAAAGCAACCACCATATACAGTAGGTTTCCAGGCCTGGAGTGGAACATTAGAAAATATATCTACTTGTGACATGCATGTGTTTTGCCTTGTTCTGGTACGCAGGATTACTCACCCCTAGAAGTGCACATATATTTGTTTTTTGTGGTGATTAAACAATATTATGCTATGTGGAATTCTTCTTGTGCTCTTTTTTGAGGTCCACTAAGACAGAGGTGTCTCAAAGGGAATGTGGAGAAGGAGAATTTAATTTGATTATTGAAGAGCATTAACTAAAGGACATTGGGACTTTGGACATTATGCATCCCTGTATGGTACAATATTTGATTAGGTTGCAATTTTTGTTCTTTTCCTGGAAGGAGCGCAATTTCCTTCTATTTATTTTTCTGTTCGTATTTTAGTGTTGCTGATACTATTTGGAAACTGTGCTGCTCCTGTCATTGTGCGCAATAGGGATCACACTATTGCAGCTACTCGTAGTGCCCATCTCGAGTGTTAAAGGCAGTCTTCCATTCGTCCCCTGCTTGGATTCTAATCAAATTGTATGCCCCCTTTGCACCTTTTATTTGATCAAAAAGATCAGATATTAGGGGCAGAGGATACCGGTCTTTGATAGTGATAGCGTTCAAACCCTGGTAGTCAATACACGTCTCAAACCTCCATCTTTCTTCTTAATGAAGAAAAGGCCAGCACCTGCAGGCGACTTGGATTCTTGGATAAACCCGCGTTTGAGATTCTCTTTGATGTAATCAGTTACTGCCTGGGTCTCCGGAAGCAACATGGGAAACAGCCTTCCGCAGGGAGGCATTTTCCCTGGCAATAACTCTATGGCACAGTCCCACTCCCAATGGGCAGGAAGAGTCTCAGCAGCATTTTTACTAAAAACATCACTGAATGACTGGTACGGAACAGGTAGAGAGACATTCGAGATGATGTTCATATTGTGGATAACCTGATGTGGTGGTCGGATTAAAGGCAGAAAATTTTGAGAACACTGAGGTCCCCATGACAAAATTTGAGGTTCCTTCCAATCTAACATAGGAGCATGCTTGTCTAACCATGGAAGACCCAGGATAATCGGACTGTCAGCTGATGAAATTATGTAAAAGGAAATTGGCTCTTTGTGAAGAACGCCCACTTGCATGGTAATTTCTGAAATTGATGGTGACCATAGGAAGTTTGTTCCCGTCGACCCCAATGACACTGAGTGGACTTTGTAGGGGCAAACTACAGATCCCTAACTCCTGCACTACTTTGCCAGTAATGAAATTACCATCGGAACCTGAATCCAGGAAAGCCTTAAGAATCTTGGTTGGTTTATCTAGTAGTAAGATCACATCAATTGCAAACTGTGGTATTTTTTTTCTCGATAGGGGTGTGCTGGAGCGCACCTAAGCTGACCACCCCCGATCAGTTAGGCCTTGTCATTTCCCAGACATTTAAGACACTGAGGGAGATGATGATATGGATCTCCGCAGTACAGGCACCCATCCTTGCTTTTCCACTCGACTGAGCAAATTCTCCAGTAAGTCGCGTGGCGAGGGATTACCAGCAGCATCCATATTTGGGCAAGAGTATTCTGTCACAAACTCTCGGACAGATTGTGGATGCTACCCATATTCAGGGAATTGGCTAGACCTATTCCTGAGGTGCGGAGTCTAATGTGCTGGCGGGTTTCACCAGGGACTGTCGCAAGAAGGTATGGACTTGGCTGCATCTGACACACAAGTCGCGGCCCTCAGGTTAGGTTTCCCTATACAGGTGCTGGTGAACATAGTTGGAATGCAGAAGACTTTAGCATAGTCGATGAGCCGGGTCAGAACCAAACAGATGAAATGGTACCAGGGAGCAGGCGTAAACAGGTCACAGGGAGAAGCAGAAGTCAGAACCAGATATCAACATGGAACCAGGGATCGAGCAGAATCAGAGTCATGACCAAAGCCAAGGTCAGAACCGATAATCAGGATATGCACAGGAATGCTGGAGTATGGTAAAGGAGCCTATACTCTGGCACTGGAGTGCTCCGAGGAACTTATAGGTCAGAGTTCAATTTAGCCCCCAATCAGTACTTTCTATTTTGTGCCTGTCTCTTAAAATCTTTTAGCAGAGCAGCGCGTGTGCTTCTATTGAAGCTGCGGTCGCCTGCTCACAGCCGCTGGAGAAGGAGAACTGCTGACAGCGGGCATCGGGGATCTCACGCCCACTGTCCCACACCAGCCCGGACCCCAGCACCACTGACCCAGGTAAGAGGGACCTGGATTCGGCAGCACTGTGACAGTGAGTTTTCTGATCATGTCAACATTCAATTGCTGATTATTGGCATGGTTGACGGTTGACATGACTAGCGCGTGTATGTGTGTCTGTGTGTGTGGGATGGATAGATAGATAGATATAGAGATTTTGCCAGGGTGTCTTCAAGAAAAATAACCAAATACCTACAAAGCAGTGGTGGCACTCCTAGACTATAGCAATGATAAGCTGACAATAGTGTATCCAACATTCCAGCTTAATCCAAATCTTCATCAGCGATAAATATTACAGATGGGTATAAATCTAGCCTCAATACACCACATGGAGCAAGATGCCTGGTGTGAGGTTGTAGCCAGGACCCATGTGACTCTGCTAACACAAAGCATCATTTTTGCATATTTATTTTGCAGAAAATGCTACCTAGTCACAATGCAATTTACTAGGAACACCAGGAGATTGTGCTGATTATTTGGATATCTGACATATATATCTATGTGCAACTGAGTCTGTATAGGAAGCACTAGGGAACTTGGCATGTAAAATAGCCATGGCCCCTGCATCATAGCACTTCATACATAGATTCAGAAACTCAGGACCTCATTCAGAGCCACTCGCAAAATGCAAGCGCTCGCTCTGAATTAGGGCGGCCACATCTAAAAAATTATCTGGCCTCCTGGCTGCTCGCTAGGCTGTGGGTTACCACCCACAGCCTTAACGAGCGACCAGGATGATGGTCACGATGGTCAAGACCATCGCGACCATCGGTGCTTCTGACGAGACCCTTGTGGTAAGGTCTTGTCTGCAGAAAGCCCCAGAAAGCTTTCGGCTCTAATAGAGCTGAAGCTCTCCCACTGACATCACTGGTGATGTCAGTGGGGCCACCCACAAATGGCAAGCGTTCACTTTGGAACGCCTTGCCTCCATTTGTGAAACCAACCCCTAGCCACGCCTACAAAACAGAGTGAGCTGTCAATCAACATCGTGACCATCTGGGCTTGCGACGAGATCCTTGTGGTAGAGTCTCGTCTGCCGCAAGCCCCAGAGAGCTTTCGGCTCTAATAGAGTCGGAAGCTCTCCCACTGACATCACTGGTGATTGCAGTGGGGCCACGCACAAATGGCAAGCGTTCATTTGGGACCGCCTCCGTTTGTGAAACCACCCCCCAGCCACGCCTACAAAATGGGGTGAGCTGTCGATCAACATCGACATCCGCCCCTTTTGTAGTGAGGCACGGAGTAAGAGAATTTCTCTCTCACTCTGGGGCTTGCGCATGTGCAGTGCGGCCGCTGCGCGTGCGCACAGCCAAACATCGTCCTCTTGCGAGCGGGTCTGAATGAGAACCTCAGTCTCACAGATACAAACAAACACAGGTGTATGTAATAGAGATTCTAGCAGTCAACTTACTAAAGCTACTGCACTGTTGTTACATTTGTTTGCTGCTGTTGCTGGTCACAGTTATAATCACAGCTGGCATCTAGTGGATATATTAAATTTTGCTGTATATATTGCAATATATGTTCATTCTTGTTCAAGTGTAACACTGTCAAAGAATATTTTATCTATTCTTATCTAATTATCTTAAAGATATTTAAAAACATTTAATCCCTCCAGCTATAAAAATATGATTTTCTTGATTTTTTTTTTTTTTTTAGATAAAGAAACCTATTGCCAAGGAAGAAAAGACTTTAGGTTCAACAAGGTTAGTATTCAAATTTGTGTCTGGTGCTTGCTTCATGCACTAAGAATATGTAAACCCACTGATTTTTCCATTTGCATTGCTTCTTCTTTTAAGCCATTATTTCCTACATGTGTTATGGAATTTTGAATGCTATGAAAATGGTTGCTACCACACATAAAATGCTGTAATATGTTTAGAAAATACATTATTATTTGCGGTATTTTATATAAACATATTCTTCTTTGCTTTTGTTGCCATGCACTAGATTAAATGAAAATGAAAAATGGAAAAAATAAATATTAAATACAAATATAGTATACTGATATACTGCATTATCCTAGGGGAATTTTCTTCATTGAAGTTGAACTTGGCCAATCACCTTACAAGTAGAATACATCCAGTCCTAAGGTCTCTGCAGGTATTCAGTAGTGAGCGACACGCCTAAATTGCTTTTTGGTATATTTAATACAAGGGAACCATCTAAAATTACTTAATCTAAAAGCCATTAAGTACATTGTACCTTCGTCAGGCTGCAGATAACCCTGATGAAAGGGTTCCTTGCAGTCTATCTATCTATCAACAATGTTTGTTATGGTAAATTTAGAATATACAATGTATGTGCTAATTATGACAAATTACATTTAACTAAACAGTGAGCCACCCAAATGTTCTGAGGGCATGTCATGGGTATATAGGCAGAATTGTACCCATTATGCAAAGAGTCATCCAATTTCAGACAGATGTCTTGCACCAGGCATATGACTGGTGCAAATGTACTTTAGATAATGAGGACAGCTAATTTCACAAGCATATGCAAAATGTGCAGCAAATTCAGAATATGGGTATAGATCTACATGTATCTTCGAGTAGACAATGCAGCCAGATCTGTGAATGACTTGAATGTAACTCTTAATCAGGCCCTAGGCATGGCTAGTGTACTACTAATCTTACTTAAGTAACTGAATGTCACATGAGAAAAGTTGCTATTACTGGGATTTCCAGTTGAATTTCACAAGAGATGTTTAGATGTTTAGCATCACTTTAATAAATACGACTAGTGTTTTGTAATACACAATTATATGACACATTACAGTGGTTTTAGTTTAGTGTGTGTGATTTTTAATATTTTTTTTATTATATGGTGTGTACTTTTTACAAGAGTTATCAGTTTGGATTTCTAAATGGTTGAGAAATCCATTTTAAGTTGGGTATATTTGGTATTTCAAATTGCTATTTTGATATTAATTTAGATTTTAATAAACACTATAAAATCAAGATGGAATGCTCAAGAAGCCATAATAGTACACACTAGAATTGCATATGGCCGAGTCATTAATTGTATTTCAAAATGAGTTTATGCTTTTCTTACTAGCAATATTTAGCTAATGCTTAGGATGATCAATGGGGTTAATCCAAATATAATTTGTGAGGCCAGAGATTATTTTTTTTTCCATAGTAAAGTGAAATTGACATCTATCACTTAAATAGGTTTCAATTAAGGAAGGTTGTATTTGATGGTCTGGTGTGTTCATTCCAACTACAACAAATTTATGTCCATGCAATTTGGAAGTCAACTTTTGTAAATAGAAATATGTTTTAGTTCAGTAAAGTTAATAGTTATGCAGATACCAATTACATGGCATAGACCACAAAACTATATTTCAATTCTATATATAACATATAAAGTATGTACAGATTTGCATCATGTCATATCACAAATAGCAATTTCACCAATAATTTGGTGAATTTACAATTTACAGTATAATTGCTGAAAACGCTCATACCAGACATGGACAGACAATTTTGTGTTTTTACTATTCACTGTTTCTGGAAATTGTATGTTCATGCTACTGTATGTTTGCATGGGTTTCTTCTGGATGCTGCTAAGTAATTTTAATTCTGCAAAAAATTATTATTTTTCTTAGCACAAATTGTCAAACATACATTATAAACTGTAACTCCTTTCAGAACAGAGAATCTTTTCACTGCTCCTTTCATAGAAGTGAGACAAATATGCCTGCATGATCTACAGGTCACCCATGTGCACAAGAGCCTCGAAGTCTGGTGGAAGGATTCGGACAGGGGTGGAGGGATCTGAAAGGATCCATCTTTGCAACCCGAGACTCTTTCCCATAGGTTGCGAGCCACAAGCGGGTGCAAATACCATCTAAAGATGGCGAATGCTCCTGTAGTCAAGCTCAGTAAATATTGTATTTTCAAAGCTTAATGAATTTTGTCCCCTTACTAGTGTATGGGGACAGCGGGCCATTGTTATTTGCAGTGTATTTATTACCTAATATTCCAATAGAGGGTGCTCTATCAGAATTTTATGATCACCATGTATTAATTATCTTACATTTCAATAGAGTTTGCTCTATAGGAATTTTATGATTACAGTGTATTTATTACCTAATATTCCAATAGAGGGTGCTTTTTGCAATGCATTTATCATCTAATTTCCAAATATAGGGCTCTCTTCAATAATTTTGTGATTGCAGTGTACATATAACCTAATATTCCAATATATTACTTAACATTCCAATAGAGGGAGCTCTATGAGATTTAGTGATTATATAGTTTTTATGGCTTGATAACCCAATCCTTGCATTACTAATCTATATATCAATACAACTACCCACACATTATCCATCTAATATTATAAAAAATTACAATATAAGAGACAACATAAATTATATTCAACATATTGCTGTTTATTATATTTGAACATCTTAGATATCATATGTATAACATGGTCATTCCAATAGAGCAGTGATTCCCAACCTCGGTCCTCAAGGCACACCAACAGTCCTGGTTTTAGTGATATCCATGTTTGAACATAGGTGGTTAAATCAAAATACCTAAGGTACTAATTAAGTCACTTGTGCTCAAGTGTGGCTATCTTTAAAACTTGGACTGTTAGTGTGCCTTGAGGACCGTGTTGGGAACCCCTGCAATAGAGGATGCTGTATAAGAATTTGGTATTTATGGTTTGATAACCTAATCCTGGTATTACTAGACATCTACCCACATGCTCTCTGTCCAACATCATCAAAAAGTATACTATAAGGGATAAAAAGAATTAAATTTAACATGTTGCTGTTTTTTATATGTGAATTCCTTACAGTATGCAGGGCATACACTATACAATTATCTGTCCAATCTGGCTGGTTGGAATGAAAGCCTGGTAATGTATGGGAGCAAATTACAGTTGATCATATGGTTTTAAACTCTGGAAAATGGACAAAAAAACAATTGTTCAAATTGGATAAATTCATGTGTTTTAACCAATATGTCTGAACGACCATTTTTGTCTGTTTTCCAATGTTTGTGAGCAAATGGTCGATTGTCATTTTCTCCCATACATTACCAGATTTTCATTTCAACCAGCCAGATTGGACAGATATCTCACAGATAATTGTTTACTGTGTGACCAGCATTAGATGGACTAATAGCAGAGGTACCCTGATTTAGTGTATGTGCCAGATAATACTGTATAACTTCCTGATTGCATTTCATAAAATAGATATATGGTAATTATTAAAAATATTAGATATATAATTAATATAACCCCTGGACAATATGAAAGGATCCTTGATCTTAGATCCATTATACATTCCTGATATATCCTTAGACACCCTAATGAACACTGATCACATGATCGGATTGGTTGAGATCAATAATCATATTTTTTTATAAAATGGACTGGATCCGGTAGGCATTTGGCTTACCTTGATAAAGCTTTAAGTGAATTGCTGTATCGGTCCTGCTGTGCATATTATTATCCACTTTGGGCCTGAAGAACGCAGAATCCTGATTATCGGGCGAGTGTGCAGAATGGGTCCTGCTACGATGCATGCAAACCCTTGAATGCTTCTGCCTGGACATTTACATATCTCCGCTACCCATAAACACCTTTATTTCTGATTGAAAAATTACCTGACTGTCATATCAAGGAAATCCATTTTGGTGGATGTGGATACCCTCTATTTCAGAGAAACATATTTAATCAGAGTGTGATTGACTTTTCAAGTACAGTACATAACTAAATTACTTACTGCAATTACATGGGAAAGTGAAGAGAAGCACCCAATGATAATGTCTATCATTCAGAGATCTAATAATAGGGACAATCTGATTAGCTTTAAGAAGCTGTACTCCACAGTGATATATGCAGTCAATATCAATGGTGATTAAACCACTTATCTAATCAAAATATATACTAATTTATATGGTTATAAGCACCACTGTATGTCCTTTTTAAATAATATTAATTCACCAACATAGTGTGATTAGTGTGTGTCACTTGATGCCTTCAACATCACACAGAAATGAATGGACACTTGTGATACATGAATAGACTTATTCATAATTCAAATATGAGATGCCATTTAGTAAACAAATTTATTGGAGACATTGAGTGGAAATATAAATGCACAGCACATTTTAATCACATTTTCTACCTCTCTCACATAATTTCTAATTTTAACTTATTTTCGCTGCTTTTTTTTAACATATTTGTGATATTAAAGTGTACAACATAAAGGTTATAGTTTAATAATTGTCACATAGGACAATTCATTTTCCCTTTTTTTGTCTCTGATATTGTATTTGTCTGTGGTAGCACCCCCCCATTCTTTTGATGACTGCATTATAGTACAAATGGGGCCTTTCCTTACAATTGAACATTACTATATCATGTGTGACTGAACAATTACATCTTTTGGATAAAGAGTAGTAGGAAAAAAACAACTATAGCTAATTGTCAGTTTAAATGTATACAACATCCACTGAAATTAATCGCTTGCAGGAGAATTGGAATAGCCTCTTACCACATAGTGCCCATATAGAATGTAACAGGAGAGGGAAAGGTTGGCTTGCAGTTCTTCACAGTGTACTGGTTCCACTAATGTTTTGAGCTGTCAAAATAATTCAAAGGTAGCCTGTGGCTGTGCTTCCAAGTAAGTATCTCGTGGACAAACAGGAAAAAATTCCGGCTGCTGTTATGCAATTATGCCCAGTGTTAGTAGCGCTCCTGTCTCTTATGTATGGAGTGAACCATCGACCATCCTCCTTCAATGCGGGCTAGGGTCCCGGGAGCACACCTGCTAGTAATAGAAATTTGAAGATATCACAGTGCATAATAGATGTGGAGTCCAAGTGAGTGGTAACGGAGACAGTCAATGGCTGTAATACAAGTTCTAATGGAAGCAAAGTCCTTGACGCGTTTCTCTGGGCACTACAACCCCCAGTTGTTAAGTGCCAGTAAGGACATTGCACACGGAGAGGAAACATTTTAGCCCTTTCCACCCCCTTAGTAGTCAAATTTTGAAAAATTCCTTCTTAGTGGGCACCTACGTCAAGTAAGGAATATACTAACAGATTTTCATGTTTCTAGGTCCAGAGGTTTGGGCTCAGAATTGATGAGTCAGTCAATCAGTTATTGAGTCAGTCAGGACATTTTATTACATATATATATATATATATATATATATATATATATTCCAATGAGATGCAGCACTCTCATTAACATATCACAACATAACACAACAGCGGGGTGCACAGCAGCCAGTCATCTACTGTAATCCAAAGATCCCAGCATATCCAGATATGAAAAAATGCAGGCACTCCCCAATAGCAACAGCTCAGGTTATTTTATTGCTCATAATATGGCAGCATCAAGCGGCGAAGTTTCGGTTGGCATCTCCAACCTTTTTCAAGCATGAGACAAACAGCAAAAGCTCATAGTAGACATCAATCCAGCTGAGTAATACACTAACCTTAGCATGTCTGGCAGGCTCCTTAAATGTACACCCACATGGAGCAGCAGGGACCGGCAGTGCAGCATGCATCCCCGCCCTGGAATGCAAACCACCAGAGGTGAGCTCTCTTCCTGTGAGCTAACCAGATCATACATGCATTGCATCCAAAGCCTGGAACGCAAACTAGGAAGTAAACCTCCTTCCTAGGTTGACGGGGAAAAGCCTTCCATAAGAAGCTCAGCCCCCCCGGTGGTGACAACTTTCATTACAACAACAACTGTCACAGACAACAGTAAAGTCAAAAAATATTGCCCATCAGAGGAAAATATCCTCAAAGGGGGCCAGGGAAGAAGCCACAATCCCAGAGGATCCCCAATTGGTGTAGAAAGTTATTCACAGAAATATAAATGCATTAAATCCATACTATGCATATCCAACATAAGAATCATATATATGCTATAAAAAATACTGTTTAGTGGGAACATTTAAAGAGCCAACCAGTGTAGAGAAAAAATTTACATAAATAAAATAAACAATTAACATCTATAATTAAATAATCCTCAAAAGACCACCAAGGTGTCACATTTAAGTATCTATAAACCTTTTTATGAATTTTATAATAGAATATTTTTTAAATTGTTTATTAAATATTTTTACCTAGGTATTATTTAGACGTTTTCTAAAAATAGAGCAGGACATAGGCTGCTGTACATATTAAATCCTATTAGACTGTTATGTACAAAAAAATTAAGTATTCCTGAAAAATAAGAACTACCCAGTGTTCAAGACAAAAAAAGCTTTTAGGTCATTGTGTTCATTCAACCCCCAAGGGGAAAAGGTATCAAGTCTGAATATCCATTTAGTCTCAAGGTGATGTAATAGCAACTCACGGTCACCACCTCTAACAGGAGGAGGGACCAAGCCAATCAGTCGACATCTGAGTGTTGATAGTTGATGTCCCTTTTGTACCCAGTGTTTTGCCACCAGTTTATCATATCTCCCTGAGATTAGTGCCAATCTAATAACTCCTGTGGTTCGCCATGTGCTCTCTAAAATTTCTTGTAGTTAGTCCCACATAATCTAAACCACAGGGACAGGAAATTAAATAAATCACAAAATCAAGTGTGCAATGTAGGTGATATCTAATGGGGATAGACACTCCACTATGTTGATGGTGGAATGTTGATCCCGAGATCACTGATCGACATGTTATACAATTAGTGCACTAAAAGCAACCTCTTTTACTGTTCTCAACTTGCCAAT
Source organism: Taudactylus pleione (assembly GCA_031769625.1). NCBI lineage: Eukaryota > Metazoa > Chordata > Amphibia > Anura > Myobatrachidae > Taudactylus > Taudactylus pleione. The sequence goes on from JAUIMM010000258.1 coordinate 6,175,349, forward strand.
ACATGTGGACAGGGTTCAGAAGGAATTGAACAAGAGGGAGGCATCCACAAAATCTGAGAGTTTCTACATTTTCATAGATATCATGCACTCATGTATATGATTCAAGCTTTTGCTTACTGACAATTATCTTTATACCTTTATTAGCACAAATGTGCTGCATTGCAATGTTTTGTTCATTAAACTTTGAATGTATATGTTACACTGTTCTATCATAAGCTGTTTTTATACATAGTTACTGTATATGCTTTTTTTGTCTGTCATTGTATTTGTGGTGAAGGGTCTCACTAATAGTATCCAGCGTCAGGCTCCTGGAGCAACATAGGCGTGATCTTATGGAGGTGGTGCCCGGGCTCTACCTAGAAGTCCTGCATGTGTGGCTGATAGAGCCTCAGGTGGCCAATGTCTAAGTCACACTGGGTGACTATATATAAGGTCAGATTGTCATTTACACTGCTGATGTTCCCTGAAGATGGGTTTAATAAACCCAAAATGTTAGAGAATTATAATATGACTTAAGTGCTTTTTTACGGCTGTACCAAGTCCAGAGAGTGCCATTCTATTCATTCCAGCATGGCCCCATCGTACGCCAACACTTTTATATACAAGGCACATGGTGGAAGTGGATTTATTTTTTTTCTATCCTTATATTAAAAAAAAATTATTCAGAGATACATCATTGATCTCCTGATTATATGGACTGGCAGCAAAGACCAGTTTAGTAACTTGATCAAGTCTCATAATAACTGTATCTGTCCAGCTAAATTAACCTTTTCTATGCAAGAACACTCCATTATTTTTTTGAATCTATATCTCTTTAAGAAATGGAAAATTAGAAATATCTTTATATGTCAATCCCAATAATAGTAACACGTTTATGAAATCTGATAGCTTCCATCCTTTATTTAATAGATGTAGCTTGCCATATTCACAGTTTACCAGAGTTTGCGGACTCTGTAGTAATCCAGATGAAGCCATGAGACAATTGGATGTGATGTTCAACAAATTCCTAGAAAGTGGATATTAACGACATGGATTGGTAGCTGCCAGAACAAAGGCTTTACCTACTCCTTGAGCTTAACTTTTTCAGCCTAAACCAAGAAAGGATTTATCAAAAACCATTTTTGGGTTAATCCAGTGGTTCCCATACTCTGGAATTAAAGATCAGGCTTTAAAGGATATCCATGCTTGAGCACTGGTGACTCAATTAATACCTCAGTCAATTTGATTTAGCCATCTGGACTCAAGCATGGATATTCTTAAAACCTGGACTGTAATGGCGGAGCTTGGGAAACTCTGGGTTAATCAATTTAACACCTAGTACAAGTTTAATAATAAAAAAACATGCAAATTATGGCCCATAATTGGTAGTGCTAATGACCTTCCTGCATTGATGCGTACTACCATTATACCCAGTTAACAATGGAGTAAGAATGTAAAAGACTATATAAACAAGCTTGACATCACTGGTGTTGATGTAAAAAAAATCCAGAGATTTATTTGAGTGTGCATTGTGGTTGTCATAAGTGCCTTGGGTGTGTGCAATGTTGTTATTTATTTACTGCCAATACATTTTGTCATCCATACACAGGTAAGCATTTAAAAAGGATCCGGTCAATATTCTGGCAAAGGCCAACATCCTACAGATAAGTAGTGGGGTTAGGGGGAGGGTTAGCATTAGGGTTAAGGGCTAGGCACTAGGGGGGAGGTTGGGTTTAGTTATGATACCTACCGAAAGGTGTTGGTATTCTAACCATGTCGTCAGGGCTGCCAACAAAAATTGTGGGGCCCGGGACTGACAAAATTGGCAGGGCTCCCCCCCACTGTATGGAACCCATAAGCTGATGACAGGTATGGCTAGTACTGCCCCCAGGTGATCCTGTCCTGTATGAATGCACACCCCTCGGTATGCAACTGCATCTGCACATGCAGAATAAGTGCCTGGTATATATATACACACACACACACACATATATGTGTATAAACAAAAAACCAGCGCTGGCTAGAAAAAGGAAAAAGGTTAATATTTCATATAGACTGTGTTGTTATAAAAATATATTATATTGTTATCAATTAAAATCCAAAATGGTATTGTACAAGAAAATAAATACTGTAAAAAATAATGATAAAAGATGAAAAGTTCCAAAAAAAGGAAACATACACCACTAGCTTTCCTATTATGTTTTACTGGATATAGGACCTCCTCCAATGAATTAGCAGCAATGTTCACCAGTGAATGTGGAATGATCCCCAAAGTCCATAAGCACTCAGTCTTACTTGTTGTGTGTTCTAGGTGATAAGCTGCAATCCGGTGATCCAGAGAAATGTAGGTCCAAATGATAATCCGTAGGTAAGAGTCAATATTCCATATAGGTCCAAAGTGGTGTGGTTTAAAGCTCAACGTGTTTCACTGGGTAAGTCTAATCCCAGCTTCCTCAGGAGCATGAACACACACATACATATATATATAATGTGACAAGAAATCACATATACCGGATAAAAGTCCAACACTCTTTATTACCCACACAGGCAGGTTATTAGGAAGTTCTTCAAACAGCATATGTTACAGCAATACAGATTCACATCAGCTCATAGTTGCCCAGGAACATATCAGTACTGTATATCAGCATAGCAATAGCAGATCATATTACAGGAACAGTGGCCCTGACATCCCACACCCCCTTCTGGATGCTAGTTACCGTCAGAAGCCCCATTCTGTGCTCTGAACACATTCTTAAAGGCTGATTACAGGTGCAGTTTAATTAATTACATGACAACTGATTGAGACAACACCTGAACTGGACCCTTCAGGCCTACTGCTTTTTCTCTGCCAAACCTGAGATATCTGGACATTCCATATTCACTTCATGTGGAATAATGCTGACCCTACCACACTCCTCCTTCCTCAGCTTCAACCATCCTGGTGAAGCTAAGAAACTTTCAGGGGAGCTACCTGCCTCACCCACATCTATTTGTGCCATCCGGCGGGCACACAACTCTCTAATTTTTCCCAAAGTTCACCATCTTCACCCTCTTCCTCCACCTCCCCTAGCTTCACTATAGGGTTGCTTGGAGGATTGGGCCCAACAAACTTCCTGGAACGGGCATCAGCATTGAGGTGCTGTTTCCCAAATCGATGCTGTACAGTACCTCAAAATTAATTGGCTGCAAAGACAAAAACCAGTGGGTTACACTAGCATTTACTTCTTTGTCCATGTGGATCCACTGTAAAGGGGCATGAGCTGTAACCAACAAAACTTCTCCCCCCAACAAATAATATTTTACCGAGTCTACTGCCCACTTGATTGCCAAGCACTCTTGCTCCACAGTTGAGTACTTGTGCTCCCTGGGCAGCAATTTCTGGCTAAAGTAGAGGATGAGTTTCTCTTCCCCTTCTACCACATGGAAAAGGATTGCTCCCAATCCCGTACCTGAGGCATCTGTCTGCAATATAAATTGCTTCTTGAAATTAGGAGCCTGCAAACCAGTTTCTTCACACAAGGTGCACCTCAAATCCTGCCATGCAGCCTCAGCTGGACTAGACCACACTATTTTGTCTGGGAACTGTTTTTTTCAGATACTCAGTTAATAGTGGCAAATCTAGAATTAATCTGGGGTAGTAACCCACTAGGCTAAGGAATGTTCAGAGCTGGGATTTACTCTTGGATTTAGGCCATGTGAGGACTGCCTCCACCTAACTGGGCTGAGGTTTTAACTGTCCTCTACCTACAACATATCCTAAATATTTCACCTCCACCATTCCAATGGCACACTTCTTGGGATTAGCAGTAAACCCATGTGCCCATAAAGACCGTAACACTGCTCCTGCTCTTGGAAGGTGTGGCTCCCAGTCAGGGCTAAAGATAATGTCATCTAGATACGTGACTGCATATACCTTGTGAGCTAGCAGCAACCTGTTTATAGCCCTGTGGAAAGTTCCTTGCGCTCCAAGGCAAACCAAAAGGCAGCATTTTGTACTGGAACAAACCTTCTGGGGTAGATAAGGCTGTTTTTGCTTTCTGGGCCTTGGCCTGCTTGGCCCCACCTCCTCCTCCTCTGGTGGTGGTGGTAGTGGATTCTCAGCACCTACAATATTTTTTAATTTTGTTAATTTCAAAAAGGCATTTGTGGAAGATATGAACTGTTATTGTGTTTTTTTAAAAGTGTGTTTAACACTTACCTGCCTCATTTGTCCTCTGCCCACCATGCTCCTCGCTTGCCATTTTCAAAACTTGTGAGAGAGCATGAAGAATAGTGATTTTGATGACTATTTTATAGATGTGAGCGCATCCCTGGATTGGTTACCCAGGCATCCCTATTTGCCTATGTACAATGCACACCTTGTCTGCATTCCGTAATCACTGCGTGGGTTGGGCTAGATGTGAGTGCATCCCTGGATTGTTTACCCATGCATCCCTATTTGCCTACGTACAATGCACACCTTGCCTGCATTCCGTAATCACTGCGTGGGTTGGGCTAGATGTGAGCGCATCCCTGGATTGGTTACCTGTGCATCCCTATTTGCCTGTGTACAATGCACACCTTGCCCGCATTCTGTAATCACTGCGTGGGTTGGGCTAGATGTGAGCGCATCCCTGGATTGGTTACCTGTGCATCCCTATTTGCATATGTACAATGCACACCTTGCCTGCATTATTCAATCATTGTGTATTTTTGGGCCTTATTTAAGGCAAAGCCAAATGTTCCCTTACTTGTGGGTTGTAGTTGGAGTGATTTGTGGTGTAGGAAGGGATTGCTAGTGTTTACAGTGTTTGGAGTTGTTTGAGTGGTGCTTGTGTGTGTTGTTTGAGGGGTGCTTGTGTGTGTTTGAGGGGTGCTTGTGTGTGTTGTTTGAGGGGTGCTTGTGTGTGTTGTTTGAGGGGTGCTTGTGTGTGTTGTTTGAGGCGTGCTTGTGTGTTGTTTGAGGGGTGTTTTTTTTTTTTTTTGGGTGGTGGGTTATTTTTGAATTTTAGTTTTGTCCATACATTCCCCAAACCCGGTTACTTTGTGTGTTTGGGTAGCCGTGTTTTTTGAGGAACAAAATAACAACGTTCTTTGCAGACTCCAGTAAGTGTGCCAGCCTACTGCAAGCTAAGCTTTTTGTTTATTTTTTGGTATTTTTAACCAAAAAAAGGACATTATTCAAACAATTATTGTCATGTTCTAGTGTTTTGTTTTAGGTGTTTAACAGTCCAGTTTGTACTTGATTCAGGTAAGTGTCTATTTTTACAAACCTAAAATTTGTTGTATTTAATAATGAAGTGTTTTATGCTATCTTTTTTACATTTAATAAAGCATTTGTGGTTTTTATTGATAAAACAATAATTATGTTTTCAATTTTTAATATTGCCCAATTTCAAAGTTAAGGATTGTTTTAACAATAATATTAGTAATAGTGGTGTTTTTTTATTAAAATTTTATTTTCTTTCTCTTCCATAAAAAAAAACCCCATACACAAACAACACCTGTAGGGGTTCCCAAAGATGGCACAGCCCGACCCTGTAAGAATATGCCCCATTATTACTAAGCTAAGTATTTTTGGAAAAATATTGAAAATCCTTTCTCAACAACACTTTTTTTTATTGTACCTTTACAGAGCGATGTGGGCCAGCTAATAGTGGCCATGTTGCCCCCCACCAACCTTCCTCAGCATCCTCCTGGGCGTAGGCATAGGAGGCGTTCAAGGACCAAGATATATAGAACACGTGTCACCCTTTTTGGAATGCCTGATGAAGTGGTTGTAACCGCTTATCACCTGCCTCCAAATATTATCCTAGACACTCTTCAATAATAAAGAATGATCTAGAAAGTCAGATTCACATTCCTACAGCAATCACACCACTTACACAGTTGTTGGTGGTGTTACATTTCTGCGCCTCAGGGTCCTTCCAAACCACTGTGGGGCTGGTGGGTGGCCTCTCCCAGCCCTCATTTTCATGGATCCTGAGTCGTGTGCTAGACGCATTCTTCAATCGTATAGCACATTTTATTAGTATGCCTTTGATGTGGTAAAACAGAAGTTTTTGAGACTGCAGGATTTCCACACGTCATAGGGGTAGTGGATTACACTCACATAGCACTTCAGCCCCCTGCATGCAGGGAACAAATCTATAGGAACTGTAAACATTTCCATTTGCTAAATGTAATGGTGCTATGTGATGCCTCTCTCCAGATCCTCTCCCTGAATGCCAAATTTCCAGGCTGCAGCCATGATGTGTACGTGATCCAGCATTCAGGGATTTGGGCAAAATTAAGTACACTGCAAGCTGGTGATGCGTGGCTTCTTGGTAAGTATAAATCCAGTATGTAGCTATAGTAATAGTGTAAACATGTTTTCATTGACAATTTATGGATCTTTTGGTGTCCCATTTCCATCAGGTGACAATGGATATCCTTGAATGCCCTGACTGCTGACTCCTTATCTGAATACCACACCAGGGCCACAAACTCAATATAATGCCACGTTTACTGCCACCAGGTTCTGGTGTCTCCATTACTCTGGTGGTGCATTCATGTACTCGCTGGATATGGTTTCTCGCATTGTGGTCCTGTGTGGGATTTTACACAACATTGCAATAAGGAGTTGAGTACCCATGCAGCCAGAGGATGCCTTGCCAGAGGATGGCCCGCCCGGAGGAAGGTGTTGTGATGCTGCCAGGGGGGCCAGATGCGATTCTGTTGTTTCAAGATTTTTTTTTAGGTAATAATTTTTAACTTTATTTTTAAGTTTACAGTTAGAGCAAATGTATTTTAAGGTGAGCCTAATTTTTTTTTTTTTCCTCCAAAATCACAACACTTTCCAAAACTGAAAAACTAATGTAACCCATTGGCAATACCCTGTACTGTTTTTGGACAACTAACTTAATTTTTCCGGATATACCACCACATGTTTAGATAATTTGTTTATGTTTTTTTATTTTGCCTGTTAAAAAAGAAATATTATGTTTGAGTTTTGCTTTTGTTGTTTATGTCTGACTAAGCAAGATATTTTATTTTTGGAAACCCTGTGACCATTTTTTGTGCCCAGATTCAATAACATGTTACTTGCACTACAGACCATGTCATCTACACTCTGACATGTCCATGTTTTTCAATGTTAGCAAGACCATCCGTCCATTCCACAAGCAAATGGTGAATCACAGGTCTTCAATCCACAGTGTGGATTGAAGCCAGGCACTTCTTTGAAGCACAACATCCACTGGCATCTCTAAAGTGCATGATTATTGATTGGGTGCCTCCTCCTCAAAGAGGTGGTGGTCGAGCAAAGATGTTACTGCGGAAAAAAGCCCTTTGGATCAACAAGCTATGAACTTTGGGATCTTCCTAGACTAAGATGGACTAACGAGAACATATTTAGGGTGCACCACCATGAACAAATGTTTGTGATTTCTCATTTATTTAAAAAAAATTTTTTTTCATATAAACAAATTTATTTGATTCTTTTGATTTTTTGGATTATTGTATATAATTTTTTCCAACTTTTTTGTGGCCTTTTTCTCTAAATAACCTATTACCAACATATGTTATAGATAATATTTTCTTGGGTTTACTATGGCAAAAGATAGCTTAATATTAATACACCAATGAGTATCATGACACAATGGACTACTCTGAATCAGGGCCGTCCCTGCTCCTTTCTGGAGCGGCCTCCTGGCCGCTCGCATAGCTGTGGGTGACCACCCACAGCTATAGCGAGTGGCCAAAATGATGGTCGCAATGGTCAAGACTATCGCGACCACCGGGCTTGTGAAGAGACCCTGCGGTAGGGTCTCGCTGCCGCAAGCCCTGGAGTGCTTTTGGCTCTATCAGAGCCAAAAGCACTCCCACTGACATCACAAGTGATGTCAGTGGGGCTAGCCCCAGACAGTAGGCATTTCCATGGGAACGCCTCTGTCTGGGCAGCCACGTCCCACGGCACGCCCACCATAGGGGGCGTGCTGTCAATCACCATTGACAGCACGCCCCCTTTGGTGTGAAACCCATAATGACAGCTTGGTCGTCGTTATTCCAGTCTCGCACATGCGCACGATGGAGCCTCCGCTGTCGTGCGCATGTGCACTTGGGCACCATCAACCCACTTGCGAGCGCTCAGCACTCTATTAGTGTTCACCTTTCTTTGGGATCAATAATGCAAATACTTAGAGCTTTCCATTAAATTAATAGCAGTGGCACGCAATACCCTGGGGAGCGGCATGTTGCCACTCCATGTGTTCCACACACAAGAAGTATTGGTGGTTGTCATAGCAATGTTCAGGTGGTTCATGCGTTCCACCTGTAGGAAGTCACATCCTGGTGGAGCGCATGTGGCTGGCTCACTGACATGATGGAGGTCATTTACAGCAGCATCTGCTGTTACAGGTCATTGTTGTGAAGTAAGTAATCACTTACACTAGCGCATTCTAGACATGGTTTTAGAGAGTTTCTTATGATCTTTATCTCTAGATGGGTTGGATATGTTTTAATTGAAGGGTGTGTTCACTAATTAAAGAGGGTGGTTCTTGAGGTGAACATGGGGTATTTACATAGGTTTGCTGCACTCAGATTTGTATCTTGACAAGGGTCCAGGGTTGGTACCAAAACACAGATATGGATATGGATATGCTGTGACCATGCCATGCTGTGAGATTTAATAAAATTATTTTTTTTGAAGATTGGTGAGTGCACCCCATTTTTTCAAAGTTCTGTCTGTAATGGGTGTTTTGTGAGACTCCCTTTTTGGGTTAGCTACCTCAGCAAGTTCATTAAACAACATGAGTGTGCACTGATTTGGAACTATATATATATATATATATATATATATATATATATATATTGTGATAGAAGCACTGGAGAAGTTGGGGTTGGTGTGTATTTGTGTCCCAGATTCCTGTAATATGTGTTGTAACACCCACGAAGAGTCTGTTTTACAAACAGATCTGAGTGTCGGTTTTTGGTAAAAGCCGGAGAATGGGTCTTGAGGGTGTGGGTGTGAGAGAGAAGGGAGGGATCCATCCACAGGGCTGCTTCAGGTGTTGGGATTTTCAGCCTGAGACCAGTCTAATTAATGATTACACTTGGAAGTGGCTCATAAGAGCTGTGTAAAGTTTTGATGCAGTGTCTCTCACACCCTGGGGAGAACAGACACTGTGGTTTTGTTCTGAGACACTGTGACACTGGTATGTACTATGTTAGTGGTAAGGCAGAAGGTCCTGCCACATGTAGAGAGGGAGTTACCTGTCTAGTTAGAGCCCAGACGGGCGAGGGTTCATTTTTATGTTTTGTTTGTTTGATTATTGGTGTCACACAATAAAAATTTGGTGCTGACTAGCTTGCACGAAAATCCATGACCAGTGTTGTTTCCTGGCTGCTGTGTGTAAGGAGGTGTCCACCTACCCCAGGAGAGGGACCCTTATCCTGACTGTGTCACAAAATATATATATATATATATATATATATATATTATACACACACACACACAGTGGGCAAAATAAGCATTGGACATATCAACATTTTAATCTCAGTAAATATATTTATAATGGGGCTACAGTATTCATTAAGTTTTCACCAATCAGTGCACTTTACAAAAAAAAATCAAACCATAAATGTCCATAAATTAAATTATGTTTAATAATTTGAAATGATACAGGGAAAAACTATTGAACACATGAAGAAAGGGAGGTGCAAAAGACACCAGCTGAAATCCATCAGTAATTAGAAATCAATCCTGCCCCTTGTCAGTGAAAATTAATACGAGCTGGTTCAGTCCCAACTAATGGCTTATAAAAGGTGTCTCATTACAAAGGTGTCATACAAGAAACATCTCATGATGAGTAAGAGCAAAGAGCTCTCTCAAGACCTTCACAACCTTATTGTTGCAAAACATATTGGTGGCATTGGTTATAGAAGGATTTCTAAACTTCTGAATGTTCCAGTGAGCACTGTTGGGGCCATAATCTGGAAGTGAAAAGAACATCATTTCACCATAAACCGGCCATGACCAGGTGCTCCTCTCAATATTTCTGACAGAGGGGTGAATTGAATTATCAGAAGAGTTGTCCAAAAGCCAGGGACCACTTGTGGAAAGCTTCAGAAAGACTTGGAATTAGCAGGTAAAATTGCTTCAAAGAAAACCGTAAGTAATGCACTCAACCGCCATGGTCTGTATGCACGCTCACCATGCAAGACTCCATTGTGGAAGAAAAAGCATGCTGCATTGCTGATGAAAAAGCATGTTGAAGCTCATTTTAAGTTTGCTGCACAACATTTGGACAAGCTTTTGAAATACTGGGAGAATATTGGCCCTCATTCAGAGCCACTGGCTATTTGCGGTCGTTCGTTCTAAAACAAGGGGTGGCTATTCAAATGATCCGTTCGCAAATTGCAGTCTGTTCACACCTCTAAGTCTGAACGAGCGAGCAAAACATACGCTCGTTTATTTGTTAAAAACGCCCCCTGGCCGCTCGCACCATACGTCTTGTCCGCTATTTATTAGATTAATCGAGTACATCGTACAGTGTATGAACTGCTCGCTATTCTTGTGGTTGGTTTTTTCAACCGCTATTTTGTGAGCAGTTCTGAGTTAAAAAAAACCAAGTGACGTGGTCAATGACGCTGCTGTATTAATTATGCACACCCTTAAAACGCCCGTTTTGACCTTTAAGCACGCCTGCGTTCTGATCTCCACTACCCGTTTACAAGCACCTTCCCCTGTTACCACCCACATACGCCTCATTCTGTCACTCAAAATAGCAGGCACTCGCTATATAGCGTACAAACGATTTTTGGACGCACTGACTGGTTCGCGCATGCGTACTTAAAAACCGTACGCATGCGCAGATGTGCGAACATCGCTCGGAACGAGCGTATGGCCGCTAGCGAGCGGCTCTGAATGAGGGCCATAGTCTGTTAGATGAGATAAAAATGTAACTTAATTCCATAATACACACCATGTTTGGAGGAGAAATGGTACTGCTCATCAACCCAAAAACACCATATGAACGGTGAAGTATGGAGTTGGATACATCATGGTGTGGGGCTGTTTTTCAGCATATGGTACTGGCATACATCATATCATTGAAGGAAGAATGAATGGAAAAATGTACCGAGACATTCTTGATAAAAATCTGCTGCCATGTACTAGGATGCTGAAGATGAACGATGGTGCACATTTCAGCAAGACAATGATCCCAAACACACAGCCAAGGACATTCTCAATTGATTTCAGAGAAAGAAAATAATGCTGTTAGAATGGCCCAGCCAATCACCTTTCTTGAAACCTTTTGAAAATATATGGAGAGAACTCAAAATCAGAGTTCATAGAAGAGGCCACAGAACCATCAAGATTTGAAGACTGTGTTGAAGAATGGGCCAAAATTACACCTGAGCAATGCATACGACTAGTTTCTCCATACAAGAGACATCTTGATGCTGCCATTGCATCAAAGGCTATTGTATAAAGTATTAAATAAACTTCAGTAAGTGTATTCAATGCTTTTTGCCTGTGACATTTCACATTAATATACATAACTTAATTTATGGACATCTTTGGTTTAATTTCTTTGCATGTGTGGATTTCATTGTTGTTGGAGTTGTTGCTGACATTTGAGCCCTGTGGGGACCCCTATGTCGTTTGTCCCCTGTATTTAGCACAACCTGTACTGGGGCCCGAATGCCCGGGGCTGGTTATTTTCTGGGGGGGTGGGGGGGGCTACGCTTTTTTTTTTTTTTTTACACATTCAATTTTTAACATAGATGCGTAGATCTCACTGCTGCATTTGTCCATCTGTGACTTATTGATTTGATTTTCTCAGATGTATACGCACTACCAGTGTCGCCCACTCATGCCCCCTTTGCACTGCACCACTGCCACTGCTCTGCACCACTGCTGCTGCCGCTACCCCACATGCCTACAGCCGTCTTGCACTCTGCACCTCCCAAACCAACCTCCTGTGTGCTGTCCCCTCATCCACCTGCATTAGAGTACCATTTTGTTACCCTTCTCCCCTGCAGGTGGCTCGGTTTGCTCATCCAAACCGATAGTTAATACATTTTAAAAAAGCTATGAAATTCCATAGACAAAAAACCTTACGGTTTCATATGTCCCATTAAGGCAGCTTAGACATGATCTGAAAATTCACAAAACCTATTGATTTTCTGCCACTCACACTTCAAAAAGCAATGAAATTACGATCATTAAGGCTGACGCCTTAATGGACGTGTTCCTTGCACAATACAGATATGGTATGCCATCACACCCTGTGGTTAACGGCAGATTCAGCACTCTCACAGAATGAGATTGCTGTCACTCACAAAATGGTGGAGCTGCTATTTCACAGAATTGTGTGCTCATTGGAATACACACATGCTGTCTAAGGCAACTGAGGTCAAAGCAGAGAATAGAGCAGTGCAGATGGGTTAAAAGTGGTGTGGATGGGGGGAGGAGACACAGCAGCATGGGTAGGTGAGATACAAAGGCATGTACTGGAGGGAAGGTTCAGAGGGGGGGTTGCCAAAGAAATGCAGATGGTGGGAAAACAGTGGAGTGGATGGAGGGAAACAGAGTGGCACGGTTTGGGGGGACAGCGATGTGGATGGGGGAAGAGTGGCATGGACATGGGAAGACAGAGCAGTGCAGATGGGTAAAGACAGATTGGTGTGGATAAGGGAATACAGACAAGCACAAATAGGAGAACACACAACAGTACGGATTGGGGAAGACAGATTAGTGTGGATTGGTAGGAAGACAGAGTAGTGTGGGTGGGGGAGGAGACAGAGTTGCACAGTTGGGGGGGATGGAGTGGTGCAGATGGAGGAAGAAAGAGTGCCACAGAGGAAAGGAAGACAGCGGCGTGGCTTAAGGGAAGGCAGTGGTGCAGAAGGAAACAGATTGGCATGGATGCAGGGGGGTGCAGATAGAGAAATGCAGATTGGTGCAGATGAGAGAACACAGATTACCATAGTTCAGAGACCACACAGCAGTAGGGATTGGGGAAGACAGATTGGTGTGAATGGGGATGAAGATAGAGTGGTGCAGGTGCTGGGGGAGACAGAGTTGCACGGTTGGGGGACCAGAGTAGTGCAGATGGAGGAAGAAAGAGTGCCACAGTTGAGAAAGAGACAGCAACGTGGCTGTGGAGTAGGCACGGATGCAGGGTGGTGCGGCTGGGGAAAAACATCTATCACATTTGGGAGACCACAAAGCAGTGGGGATTGTTGAATACATAGCAGCATGGAGGCATATTGGGATAGAAAGTGTACATGCATAGACAGAGTATGATATTTTTAAAAATAAGGGAGCTGAAGGTATATTCTAAATGAGATGAATGTGTGCAGTGAGAAGGATGTTGGAGGCCAGTGAGATTGTTTTGGTGATCAAATGGGAGGATTGAGTGGGATGTGGGAGCCACATAACTGCTCAAACCTCAGTTGCATAGACTGCATGTGTGTATTCCTATGAGCACACAATTCTGTGAATTAGCAGCTCCACCATTTTGTGAGTGACAGCAATATCATTCTGTGAGAGTGCTGAATCTGCTGTTAACCACAGGGTGTGTTGGCATACCATATGTGTATTGCGCAAGGAACACATCCATTAAGGCATCAGCCTTAAAGATCATAATTTCATTGCTTTTTGAAGTTTTAATGTCAGAAAATCAATAAGTTTTGTGAATTTTCAGATCATGTCTAAGCAGCCTTAATGGGACATATGAAACCATAAGGTTTTTTTGTCTATGGAATATATATATATATATGCAAACAAGAAATGAATGAAGGTGGCACTCAGAGACTTCAATATAGGGTAAACCAAGCACCCACTGTGGAGTAGCTTTAATGTGACTTCATATCAACATTTCGGGGATCGAGTCCCCTTTCTCAAGACAACATAATGTACATGATACAACAAAGCAAACATTTATAGAAGTGAACACACTCACCAACATATCTCCAAACACCATATGCATCCAGTTCATTTGCATTTTTCTGTTTTGTTTCACGTTTCTGTGGTTTACAAACCACAGTCTTACTTGTCACTCATGTTGTTTATACCAGGTTGCCATGGATCCGATTGCCGGAGGTACGCAACGTCACTTCCGGTTTATGCTAATTAGCATATCCGGAGCTGAGTGGGTCCGACGGTGGAAGGCGCCTGGCACACCTGTTTGGAGATATGTTGGTGAGTGTGTTCACTTCTATAAATGTTTGCTTTATTGTATCATGTACACTATGTTGTCTTGAGAAAGGGGACTCAATCCCCGAAATGTTGACATTGATATGAAGTCACATTAAAGCTACTCTGCAGTGGGTGCTTGGTTTACCCTATATTGAAGTCTCTGAGTGCCACCTTCATTCTTTTCTTGATTGCATATGCATTTGGGGAAACCATACCCCTTTGGAAGGCACCGGAGCCATTTTTAGCTGAGAGGACTGGTGAGTGCCGGGTCACAGTTGGAGATATATATATTTAGGTTGTAAGTTATGCTCTGTCTCTCCAGCCCTGCACACAGTGTTCTTCCAGCTTCCTTCTCCCTCTGCCAGGCAGCATATAAATCTTACTCCTCTTTTGTTCCACGCTGGTACCGCGACTCCTTTCTTCTTCAGTTAATGTGGTAATGTCATGATGTCATGTTCACTGGATAAAAAACTTTATTGTACATCAGCAGAAGGGGTGGACAGGCACCTCATTTATGATGGGCGGTGGGCTCCTTTCACTTTGGAGATGAAGTAGTAGTGGTGGTTTTTTGGGGTGGACCATTCAGGGGCCCCATTCATTTGCACTCACAGTACCAGTGGCAGGCAGGTGTTAGGACCAGGGCCACTTTCACTGCTAAGTAGCGTCGTCATTTGGGGGCCCCATTAATTTGCACTCACAGTAACGGCAGTGTGTGGGTGTTAGAAGCGGTCCGGACCCCTCTTTTTTGTTAGTGTGTCTGAGCCTGGGAAAGTCATCCTGACAGTCCCCCCCTTAATGACGGCCCTGCATGTCAAAATGGCAGCATCTGGATTTTTACCACCGGAATCCCAAGCACTGGCATCCCATACTCAACCCATTTAAAAATACTACACAGATTTACCTGTACATTTACACATGTTTACATGCTGTCTTACCCATGTGGATAAGACAGAATGTTAGTTTAAAGTAGGGGTGGCATTGCATAGATCTGCAGTCCATGCTGCCATCCTCTCTGGCACAAGCACCTGCCTGTCGCTAGACACTTTGTTCAAGCTAAATATAGTCTATTCTCTATTTGTTATAGAATGATTGATCATATTCCTCCAGCCATATTACCTAGAGCAGGGGTAGCCAACCTCAGTCCTAAAGAGCTACCAACAGTTCATGTGTTCCAGGTCACCTAGATGGTGCACAGGTGTATTCATTACTCACTAACACATTTGAAAAGTTCCACAGGTGAAACTAATTATTTCACTTGTGATTCTTTGAGGAAACCTGGAAAATATGCATTGTTGGTAGCTCACGAGGACCAGGGTTGGCTACCCCTGACCTAGAGTCTAATATTTCACATTATTTCTGCAATATATTGCTATATTTGATACATTGTACTATGCACAGTTTGGTGAATTTATTTTATATCTGTTTGTGTGTTCACTTGGGATAACGTTAATTGAAGGTACTTTTTAATTGTTAATAGTGGTTGTGTTACCTTGGTAATAGACACCAAAGTTTTCACACAGATGCAATTATTTTCTTTATTGTCCCTGCTATGGAGATGCTTGGCTCATGTTTTGAACACTGAAGCTTTCTATCTTCCTGGATTAATGTCATGGTTAAGTTCTTCCACACAAGTGGTGTAGATCTGTTAGTGGGTATATTTCTGAGTATATAGGTGAGTGATTTTGTTATACACATTGTTACTGATGAAAGTGGTATTGACTGCTGAAATATTAGAATAAAACAAGAATTGTTGCTTTACTATTCTTGGAGATTCTGAATTCTGCCTGTATACCACTGTCTTATATAAATATATCATATATAAATATATCATATATATATAAATATATCATATATATATATATATATATATATATATATATATACACACAGTAAGTAGCCGGCACTCCTTTGCTAAAAATAGATAAACTGCGTTTGGTGCCTTCCTAGTTGGCTCCCTTGCCAAGGAGACAGATAAATAAATGAAGTGATAGGCGGCACTCAAGACGACTTATAAAAGGAATACAACACTGCAGCTTGCTTGAATCAACGTTTCAATGCTAGATGCATTTTCATCAGGATATCCTGATGGAAAGTATCCTGATGAAATTGCATCTAGCTTTGACATTGATTCAAGCAAGCTGCAGTGTTGTATTCCTTTTACAGGTCGTCTTGAGTGCTGCCTATCCCTTAATAAATATATCTATATATATATATATATATATACATAATGTGTGTGTGTGTATATATATATATATATATATATATATATATATATATAATGTGTGTATATGTAGAGAGCAGAGTAGCACTCACTATATAGACTGCATCTGCTGGGGTGCAAAAACTTAGGTGAATCCACGAGGAGCGAGGAGAAGCCACAATATTAGTTGAAAGAGGAACACTCACCAGACTTTTTTCAAATGAAAAAAGTACTCATCACTTTATTTGCAGCATCTATATAAACAATAGTTGCCCTTGGTCGATGTTTCGGTCCGCGTAAGGCCCTTTATCAAGACCCACAACTTGCCATGTCATCTGCTCGCTCCTATATACCCATTTAACTCAATCAAAATGAAACACAGGTGTGCCACTATCAGGAAGTAACTGCACTAAGACATCGTGAACCGCAAATTACCCCACCTGTACTCATATATTGGTGGCTAAAGTAACCATATACAGAAAACCACAACATAATTTAATAAACAATATATTACCTACATTACACGTGTACACGCTCTCCACTATCTCTCAATGGGAGTACCTCCTGCAATATCACATCCGGAAAGCTAGAGCTGGAACAGAGTGCCTTACAACCAGGCGCTTGTTTGCGTTCCACTGCAACCACTAGATAATATCAGTATATTCCCAGTAATTGGCTATCATTGCCGCTACCAATGGTGATGTCCAAAATAACATCACCAGCTAACCAGAGAGATTGGAGCACATCGCTAAGCAGCACATTGTCAACATGCATACCAGTAATTAAAGAAAAATCATACCACTATTCAAACATATCCTTATTGGCAAATACAATATGAGAATGGTGTCTAGGGCGAGCAGGCACCTGAGCACGTTAATATCATCATGACAATATACATACCACTTGTATATAAAAAAATCACTTATATATAAAAAACATATAAATAAATCAATAAACTTAAAAACCTATAAGCCCAATCACCAGCTTCAAAAAATTATTTCTACAAAAAATAAAAAAAAAACATCTACAATACCACTATGTAATCCACTTGAACACTCAGTCTTTATACAAAAAGAGACTGTGAGTTCATTTCGTTCAGGCCTCTAGGGGCCACAGTGTCCAGATGGTATATCCACCAGGCCTCCATCTTTAACAGTTTCAAGCCACGATCACCCCCTCTTTGTAGATGCGGTATCCAGTCTATGATCATACAATGGAGTGTTGAGACCTGATGACCAGTCTTCAGAAAATGTGTGGCCACAGGATTATCGGAGGCACCAGTATTAAAAGCCAAATGTATAGAAGACCTATGCTGTGCTGATTCATCCTTTCACAGAAGGTATGTATAGTCTTTCCAATATATGTGAGTCCAAAAGGACAGGTTAACAAATAAATCACATGATCCATCAAACAAGTTAACCAAGATCTATTTTCCAGTATGTGAGTGACTGAAAAACTTGCCAGTGACCATTCCCCATCATGTGGTGCATCCAAGGCCAATAAAGCATCAGGTAATATGGAATTTAATCCATTGACTCGCATTAAGAAAGAGGTAGATGATCTGATCAATATGGCGCTTAAACAAGGCTGGATCGATGAGAGCATGCCGAATTCTTGCATGTGGACCATCCAATTTGTCCTGTAATATACACCCTCCCCATGATACATAAGTCACTGTGGACAGGACACGTAACAGAATGATTTTGAGCACACGGTGCGATACTAGTTTGACAACAGTACAAAAAACTGTTAAAAAACATTAGTCTCTAGTAACCAGTGATTCAGCATTTAAGAGGTTGCAAGGCAAGAAACCGCTACTAAGTATATGGAGGGGACCGAATCTAAAAGACGCATCTGAAGACTGGTCATCAGCTCTCCATTGTATGATCATAAACTGGATACCACCTCTACAAAGAGGAGGTGATCATGGCTTGAAACTGTTAAAGAAGGAGGCCTGGTGGATATACCATCTGGACACTGTGGCCCCTAGAGGCCTGAACGAAATTAACTCACTCTCTATTTTTGTATAAAGACTGAGGGGGTCATTCAGACCCACTCGCGAGCGGCAGTGTGCTCGCAAGTGGGTCGCTGTTCCCCACAGCGCATGCGCACGACGGAGGGTGCTCAGTCGTGCGCATGCGCGAGACCCGGTGAGCGACGGGCTTTCCATCGCTCGGGGTCTCGCACCAAAGGGGGCGTGCTGTTGATGTTGATTGACAGAACGCCCCCTTTGGTGGGCGTTCCGGGGGCGTGCCTGCCAGACGGAGGCGTTCCCATGGGAATGCCTACCGTCTGAAGCCGGCCCCACTGACATCACTAGTGATGTCAGTGGGAGTGATTTTGGCTCTGATAGAGCCAAAATCACTCCTGGCCATGCAGCTGGGAAACCCGACCGCAGGGTTTCCCTCGCAAGTCCGATGGTCGTGATGGTCAAGACCATCGCGACCATCTTTTTGCTTGCTCGTATATGCTGTGGGTGGTGACCCACAGCTATACGAGCATCCAGGAGGATGCTCCATTTTAATGTCTGGCTCTGAATCAGGGCCTGAGTGTTCAAGTGTATTTTTTTATTTTTTGTATATTTAATTTTTGAAGCTGGTGATTGGGCGTATAGGTTTATATGTTTATTGATTTATTTATATGCTTTTTATATATAAGTGATTTTTTTATATATAAGTGGTATTTATATTGTCATGATGATATTAACGTGCTCAGGTGCCTGCTCGACCTAGACGCCATTCTCATATTGTTTTTGCCATTAAGGATATGTTTGAATAGTGTTATGATTTTTCCTTAATTAATGGTATGCATGTTAACAATGTGCTGCTTAGCGATGTGCTCCAATCTCTCTGGTTAGCTGGTGATGTTATTTTGGACATCACCATTGGTAGCAGCAATGATAGCTGATTACCGAGAATATACTGATATTTTGTAGTGGTTGCAGTGGAACGCAAACAAGCGCCTGGTTGTAAGGCACTCTGTTCCAGCTCTAGCTTTCCGGATGTGACATCACGGGAGGTACTCCCACTGAGAGATAGTGGAGAGCGTGTACACATGTAATGTAGGTAATATATTGTTTATTAAATTATGTTGTGGTTTTCTGCATATGGTTACTTTAGCCACCAATACATGAGTACAGGTGGGGTAATTTGCAGTTCACAATGTGTTAGTGCAGTTACTTCCTGATAGTGGCACACCTGTGTTTCATTTTGATTGAGTTAAATGGTTATATAGGAGTGAGCAGATACCTATGAACATTCTACATTATGTCTGATGACATGGCAGGTTGTGGGAAGAGAGAGAGAGAGAGAGAGAGGGAGAGAGGGAGGGAGAGAGAGAGTGAGACTACAGCTCATTAAGTTCAATACACCCCTAGATTATTCGATTACTCTGTAAAGGATGAACTTGATATGTGTGTTTTGCACAGTATTGAGGCCATCTGCATTCCAAATGGGGCCACATCCCCTAATTTAAGGTGCGTGTTTGCGCCATGCGCTAAGATTCCTCTTCCTGAATTAAAGAAGTTGGGAGGTATGCTAACAGCAGGATAATTTCCTGAAAATAAACCAATTATACAAGGTCACGAGTTGCTCATAGTGATATCAGATACTGTCATGGCTACAGACTCTTTATACTCCTGAGGAGAAACAGGCTTAACAGGTGTACAAACTGAGGGGGTTTAAGGAATGACCTTCTCATGAAATAGCTCCAGCACACAATGTTAAAAGTAAACAAGATTTATTAAAAGACAAGAATGTGCTGAAAAGTTCTAGATACTTAAGCATGAAGTCTCCATAAGGCAAAGTTCAGATTATCACAACAAGCAGGTGTCAGGATAGTCATGCAAGACCTAAAGTTAAAAAAACACAAAGTTAATTTCATACCAACTAATGGGTGCGGAGTTGAACCCTGTGAGGTGATGAAGATCTGGTATGAAGTGGTGCGGGGATGAGCCCCGAGACATAACTGAAAATCCAGTATGGGATTGAGCCCCAAGGTGCAAAGGAGATCTGATATGAGGAGGTGCTGGGGTTGAGCCCCAGAACGTGATGGAGGTCCAGTGTGGAAAGGTGCAGGGTTGAGCCCTGAAGTGCAGTGAAGATCTGGTATGGGTTTGAGCCCCAAGACGTGACTGAGGTCTGGTGTGAAGAGGTGCCTGGGTTGAGTCCTGAGATGAGGCAGGGGTCCGGAGTGAAGAGGCTTTTATGATGCAGTTAACAACTGTTAGTTGAAGGTAAACATGAAGAGACCATAAAACGGCAGCAAAGCTAGGCTAGTAGTACAGCGGAGACTACAAGCAGAGTTAGGTTTAGTATAGCAGCAGAAAGTTCAGTAGTAGCACTGGGATCTGTAGTGCCATCAAGTATTTGTAGCAGACCAGGCAAAGAGAGTCCACAGCATATATCAAGTACAGCGAGGATCTGGCAGGAGTCCAAGGAAGAACCTGAAGGTTACGTTGCACAGACAACAATGCTCAGTTAGTAATAGACTTTTATACCAGATGCATGAAATCCTTTGGAAGTGTTAAAGCATGTGACCCAGACAGAACCAGGTTTAGAAAACCAAGTAATCACAGACCCCAGCAAGCAGACAACGCCCAAGGAATAAAGGATCACTTTAACTCTCTGTATTGTCCATGTGATACACGCCAGCAGCCCGGAAGGATACTCCAGCGACCACAATGGAAACTTGGCAAGTGCAGTTTATCTTTAAACAGGGATACAGTGTGGGCTCTGACAGATACATGCCCAATGCTGTTTTGAAACTGATTCATCAACACGTTTGCCTTGTATTGTGATACTGTGAACACTTTAGTTAACATCTAAAGTAGTCTCACAAATGGCTACCAGGAAGGAGTTATTAATCAAAAAGCGATCTGCCATAGTCACTTTGAGAAATGCAGGACATAATTTGTGTGACATTGCTCTTCTGGAGAAAGTTTCTCTGGCAAGCAGTGTACCCTCAAGAGATACACTGTACGTGATCGCCCATGACCTGGACATGCTTAAGTGACCACAAAACCAGAGTACAAATTTATCAAAGTGTGATCCAAAAAAGAGAGACTGTGCTGCTCTGATGGAAACAAGGAAGAAAAGTATGCCAGTCACAGGGGCGTATCTATAATGGGTGCAGGGTGTGCAGTACACCCTGCACTCATATTATTTAAAACTTACCTCTCCGAGGTCCTGTGCTGGGTGTCAGCGCTGTACAAAAAGCCAGAAAAATAGCTGCAGCGGCCATTTTTCTGGCATTTTGTTCATGCGCAGTAGACTCTGGGCACACTCTAATACCCAGAGTCTACTAATGCTCCGGTGGCCAGCCAGCCACGTCAATCGGCTGCTGGCTGCTAGGAAGTGAGGAGGGGGCCCTGGATGGGGAATGCACACAGGCCCCTCTTCTCTAAAGATGCCCCTGGCCAGTCATGACCATCAAATGCCACCTTGTAGCTGGTGTTTTGAAGGAATGAGTTGCAGACCAAAAACATTTGCTTATGCCAATAAATAAAAGAGCTATTTTAGACAAAAAACACACACAAGAGCTGGACCACTAGTCAGTAGAAGAAGGTCCTTTTCATAGATTAATCTAAATTTGAGGCATTTGGGTCCAAGAGGCACAAGTTTGTTCATCGTTTGATAGACGAGCTTTCTGCTTGCACTCAGTTCACAGTCAAAACAATGACATCCGGTGCTGAAAACCACAGTATGGCTATCCCAGAAAAAGAGAAAAAGGTGAAGCTATTCAGTAACTGCTGATAGCTAAATATCTTGGCGCTTTTGTAGGTTAAAATATTTTTATAATAATATTATTATTACTAATACCAGACCAGCACTGCTGATAGTCCATAAGTCAGTTACAGTACTAAGGACTGTGCTAGGGCTTGGTTCTAAATATGGAGTGCTTGATTGATCTCAATAAAACAGGCTTCTCCAAACCCAGTATGGATATTTATTATGACAAACACACATAATACCCAGAGTACTGATTGCAATCTAATTGAACTCCTTTGGGATTATCTGAACAGGTGTGTTTGAGATGTGCAAGTAATGAGCCAAAATCACCTTTGGGAGTTGCTACAAGATATGTGGGCTGGAATTAGAGCTGAACTAGTTGACCAACAGAATGCCCCACTTTTGCACTGCTGTGATCTCCGCTAAGGGTGGTTCCTTCGATAAGAGTAAAATTTAAGGAAATGAAATCTCAATGTATGTGTAAACAATGTCTATGAGTAAAAAATGATTATTTGACAAAATAAATATATTTTCATGAAAAACTAGCTTCTTTTGTTCATTAGTTTTGGAAAAATATACAATTTGGGTGGTGTATTGGAATTAATGAGCTGTTATATATTTATATATATATATATATATATATATATATATTATAGAAATAAATCAGAAAATTTACTTTCAAAAAGCATTTTTTAAAATTATGAAGTTACTGTAACTCCAAATCAGGTTTATATTTTTATGAGTTAGTAAAAAAAAAGATCTTTGCTTTAGAGATTACACAATGACTAGTAATAATTTATCTATTGCTGAAAAAAAATGGCCTAAAACATTTGAAGAATAATGAGATTGCCCATAAAAAGGCAGACAAAGTGAGAGGCCTTGTGCTTATGCATAGAGCTGATTATAAGACACAGGCTCAAAGACTACTACTTGAGAAAAGTTCTTATAAGCCACTTTCATGTGATCCTATTGAAAGTTTGTGTCAGATCTGAGAAATCTACTTATTCAAGGCTTACATGAAGACAAATTTAACAAAAAAGATTATACATTTTTGATACAAACCTATATTTTACTTCCTTCTGAAGATTCTTAAAAGTCTAAGGAACCCACCAGGTAGGCCGATCCTGGCTTATATAAACTCACAGCACCATGTTCTGAGTATGATGAAATATTTATTTTTGTAAAAAAAACGTAAATCTTATACAAAAGTTACGACTACAATTTTAATAAACCTAAAGGACTTTAGCACGGAGATTTAGAATGGGTGACTACAGATATAGAATTCTTGTATACATATATTAAATGAAAATGGGTTTAGTTCTACCAAATAATTTTTAGAAAATAATAAAATATTAGGTTTAGTTCAAATACTCTATGAGACACTGCAATGGGCATAATTTTTCACCAAGTTTTGCTAATTTGTAGAAGGTCTGCTGGGAAGAGAGATATTTAAAAACCTATTTAAAATGAATGTTTTCAAGTATATGAGGTTTATTGATGTCATTTTAATAATATGGAAGTGTGATCATGACAATTGTATAAGATTTTGATAATTTTAGCATTAATGAGTATCATTTATATTCTACATCAAAATTCAGTCAGGAAGAAATAGAATATCTTGATTTGGTATTAATGCAATAAAACAAATGTATTTTTCCAAAGAATTACAAAAACCTGGAAAAATAATGGGGGTCATTCAGACCCACTCGCGAGTGGCAGTACGCTGGCAAGTGGGTCGCTGTTCCCCACTGCGCATGCGCACGACGGAGGGAGCTCCGTTGCGCGCATGCGCGAGACCCGGCGAGCAACGGGCTTTCCATCGCTCGGGGTCTCGCACCAAAGGGGGCGTGCTGTCGATGTCAGTGGGAGTGATTTTGGCTCTGATAGAGCCAAAATCACTCCTGGCCTTCCGGCTGGAAAACCCGACCGCAGGGTTTCACTTGCAAGTCCGATGGTTGCGATGGTCAAGACCATCGCGACCATCTTTTTGCACGCTCGCATATGCTGTGGGTAGTGACCCACAGCTATACGAGCGTCCAGGAGGATGCTCCATTTTAATGGAGGAGGGCCCTGATTCAGAGTGAGCGCTCTGGTCAGAGCATCCGGCTCTGAATCAGGGCCAATATCCTCTTTTCCCAGTTTTGCCTTATAAAGAGGAACTATAGTGATATAAAAACATGTGAAACTCAATTACTGATTTATGGAGATAGATTCAAAGAAAGAGGATACACAAATTAATTAATTAAAGAATCTCTGAATAAAACAATGTAGTTATAAACATTTCAGACAGATAGAGACCAGAAATCTAAGGATGAGCACCTTCACTTTATTACTACATAGAATAGCCAAGATAAAAATATAATGAAAACCTTAGGAAACATTTGAATATTCTTAAAATGGGTCCTATAATGAACAGTATAATGCTGGAGAATCCTAGAGTCATTTTTAGAAAAGCCAGAAATTGGAAAGCTATCTTAGCACCTAGTATGCTGTGACCTACAGTATATCTAATGATAACTATTTATGGGGTAAATTAATATCCTGGGTTTTTTTAAGTGTGGAAATTGTAATATTTGTACATTTTTACACCCAAATGGGAGGTCATTTAATAATTTGAATAATACGAAGGGGTATATTTACTAAAGTGTGTGTTTTTAGAAATGGAGATGTTGCCCATAGTAACCAATCAGATTATATTTAACATTTGTCTAGCACCTTCTATAAGATAATAGCTAGAATCTGATTGGTTGCTATGGGCAACATCTCCACTTCTAAAAATCCACACTTTAGTAAGTATACCCCTAAGAGTTTATTAAATAGACGACTAATGAATTGTAACACATGTTCAGTCTCTCATTATCCAAAATGCTTTTGGAATATATGAATACTATAATGAGATATATTTGGAAATAGCCCAAGTCTAAACATAGAATACATTTGTCACATATACACCTTATATACATTCCCTGAAGATAATTTTATACAATATTTTGTGCTTAGATATATGAAATTCATTTGTTTCATATACAGCTTATACAAACAGCCTGAAGATAAATTTATACAATATTTTAATAATTTTGTGCATTAAACAAAGTTTGTGTACACTGAAATATCAGAAAGCAGATGTGTCACTATTCCAGTCACACTAAAAAATTCTGTATTTTGGAATATTTTGTATTTCAGAATATTTTGATATGGTTGATTCAACCTGTGCATCATCAGTAATTTATCTATTAGAGTGTCACTGCAGGCATCAATATGTGGGCAAGACAAAGTGCCCACTTAAACTTAGGATCCAAAAGCACGTGATGGGAATGAAAAAAAGAAATTAGAGAATCACTCTATCCCTAAACATTTTAAATTGAAATACAGTTCAGATCCTACATTTTTGAATTTTAAAGCAATTGAACATGTCGTTTTAGGGGATAGAGGTTGGAACCTGCAAAATAAATGATCAAAAAGGTAGATATTTTGGATTCCTAGGTTAAATACTTTAGTATCTAATGGCCATAATGAAAGTTATGAAATTGCCAGCTTTCTGTAAACATTTCTCTCTCTCTCTCTCTCTTCCCCTCTCTCTCTCTCTCTCTCTCTCTCTCTCTCTCTCTCTCTCTCTTCCCCCCCCTTTATGGATCCAAAATCAATGATGGCTTCTGTTAAGAAAACAGAATCTATTAGCTTTTAAAGAAATTAAAAATTGGTGGGATGTAGTTTGGAAGCAGAATCTCCTATCCAATATTCAAGATGGTGGTCATCAGAGATGAGCAGATTATATCTTTGTTTTCCAAAAACCAGAAGTGGTCACATCACCACTTCCTGTTTCTGAGCATCTAATGGAGCCAAGAAGGTTTATTCTGTTCCTAGAGGACATAATTACAATAGCGCAGGAACCAGAAGTTGACTTAATTTCCTTTATTTGGAATCCAGAAAATAGGAAGTGAATCACATTTAGTAGTGGGTAAAAATGAGGGATATGGACCACTTCCATTTTTCCCCATGATGAAGTCTAGGATTACCTACAAGGATGAAATGAGTTGGAGTTGTTCATAATTGGAGCCTCTCATCTTTCTAGTTCATTTATGGACATTACATCAATATGCTGCAAGGACATGTGCTGACCATTGATTTATTTGTTTACTGTATGCACATTTAATGTTGTTGTTTGATGTAATAAAATATTTAAGAACACATTGTACTGTTTTTTTTCATTTCCTTTTGGTTGTAGTGGAGAATGTTAAAAATAATTCAGTGATATGCTAAGCTACAAGAATGTATCTGGTACAGTATGCTATTATAATTCTGCACAGTGTGGTGAAATGGTGTTTATGTAGGAATTGTTAAGCACTTTTATAAATTACTACACTGATCGCATGACGCATTTGGTGTCAGATGAGCACAAGTGTTTTATCTTTTGGTATTGAAACACCTTTCTAAGCACCTAAGCTCTATATTTACTTAACAGTATTAAACTATTTTTGTTGTTTTTTTATTTTCATTTTAACTGTAATGAACATACTGTATGAGTGGTGCTTAGGAGAAAGGAAAATTCGGGGTAACAGAAAAAATATACTAAAGGCACTTATTGCTTTTCAAACTGGTAAATGTGCACTTTAAATGGGATGTAGTCAGCATCCTGGCATGTCGAATGCAGGCGGTCAAAATACCGGCGCCAGAATCCCGACTGCAGCAGCCCTTAGATAAGTATTGGGGGTTAATGGGAGGTTTAGGCACTGGGCATGGGGAGACTAGGGTAAGGCACTAAGGAGGAGGTAAGGGTTAGGCACTTAGGAGGGAGGGTTAGGGATAGGTACCGCTGAGGGGGAGGTTAGTGTTAGGCACTAAGGGGCAAAGGTTAGGGTTAGGCACCAGGGAGGGAGGGTTCGGGTTAGTAGTAGAGGTGAGGGTTAGTGTTTCCTTACTTAAACCAAGAAATACTGCGAAAAGTATATATCAGGTGCACACTTTAAATAATTAAAGAAAACAGCTAATAAAGCAGCTCTCAGGAGGGGTGTTTGGGAGCACCCTACAAAACAATAAGTACACAAATAAATATTAAATAAAGAGCACTCTTTATGTCATATTTATTTGTGTTACCTTACTTGCCTAAGGGAGTCAGGATTCTGACTGTCCGGGTGTCATTGTCTGTATTCTGACCAGCGGCATTCTGACCACCAGGATCCTATACCCAACCCCTTTAAATAATTCCATATTGTTTGTAATTCAAGTCCCATTATACTACACTAGATGGTGCTATTTTCTCTTTTTTTCTTAAATTTTACCTATGGGAACTACAGGATCCAAAGCAAATGTTGTCACCCAAACAAATTGGGGAATGTTATCCTTTTAAAAAATGCTCTCCAGGAAAGACACTTATAAGATATTACTTCTGAACACAGCACCGTTATGCACTATTTCACTACTATGTTTGTGTGTATGTGTGTGTGTGTATGTATGTATATATATATATATAATTTTGTACATATAAAGTATGGGTGGCACTCTCAGTCGTGATTAAATCATTTATTGAGGGGAACTGGTCCTCAGTTAAACATTTCAAATTTATAAAAAAAATTTCATCAGGAACAAAAAAAATAACATATCCTATTACCTTATAAAACCAGTGAAAACACCCAACCAGCCTGTGTCCAGAGTCTGGCTGACGTCACCCACCACACCATGGCTCAGCAGGTCTGACGTCAGTCACCAGGACCATAGTTGACCTGTGGGAAAAAATAGAAGTTATAATACACATAGGAATGCCAGCTTCAGTTTAACACTAGTAACGCATCAAAGATAGCAAGTTAATGAAAAATTCTCATTCTGATCAAATGGTCTGAGATTGTGAATACAATGGGCCTCCTTCTGTAGAAGTCTCTTTGCCCTGTCCCCTCATCTAATGTCTGCAGGGATATGGTCTATCATTTTGTATCTTATAGACGACAAGTTATGTCTGCAGTCTTTAAAATGCTGGCCACTGGCTGCTCTATGGGTCTTCCTTCCAGTGCCTGAAGTATGGCACTGCTGTGCAATGCCATCCTTTCCTTCTGGTTGTCTTTCCTATATAGTATAACCTGCAAAGGCATCTAATGTAATAAACAACAAATTGGCTATTGCAGGTAAGCCTATGTTATATCCTAAATTTCCTTCCCATATGTGGGTGTAGGAAACTGTCTCCTGTCTCCAAATAACCACACATCATGAAACCTAAGCATTAGGAGTTTCAAATCGTTTATTAAAATATTTTTTTATTCAAATAGTGTGTTTGTACAGGTTTATTCATATTAGTCACAATGGTGCCTACAACCATGTCCTTAATATTGCTACTATGTTTATGACAAGGTAATAAGTTTACACATTTCAGTAATGGCAAAGGGTCAACTGTATTAATTAAGGGCCAATGCTTTTTCAATGTTTTTATTATGTGGTCACTTGCCATAGAATATTCATTGATTGACACCATGTTGCCCTATGGTGACTTTGGTGAATTTTTCTGAAAACATTGGCCCTTAATTGATACAGATAACTCTTTGCCATTACTGAAATGTGTAAAATTATTACCTTACCATAAACGTGGCCACAATATTAAGGACATGGTGGTACGCACCAATGTAACTAATATGACCAAACCTGTACAAACACACTTTTTAAATTAAAAAAATGGGGAACTTCAAAGTGCTTAGGTTACATGAAGTGCAATTATTTGGAGACAGGATACAGTTTCCTACACCCACATATGGGAAGGAAATTTAGAATATAAAACAGGCTTACCTGCAACAGCCAATTTGTTGTTTATTACATTAGATGCCTTTGTGGGTTATACTGTATAGGAAAGACAACTAGAAAATTCAAGGAGAGGATGGAACTGCACAGGAGTGTCATACATCAGGCACCAGAAGGAAGACCCATGGAGCAGCCAGTGGCCCAGCATTTTAAAGACTGCAGATACAATTTGTCATCTCTAGGATACAAATGATAGACCATATTCTTGCAGATATTAGATGAGGGGACAGGGTGAAGAGACTTATACAGAAGAAGGCCCATTTGATTCACAATCTTAACACTATCAGAGCATTTGGTCTAAATGAGAATTTTTCATTAACTTGCTATCTTTGAAGCATTACTAGTGTTTAACTGAAGCTCTCATTCCTATGTGTATTATAACTTTCTACTTTTTCCCATTGATACTTTATATATATTTGTATCTATCCTTTTGGGAAGGCACCCAGGAGATGGTGCAGCTTTTAAGCAAGAGTGCCAAATGGTTTGTGGAATATAAACCCCATAATTTAATTTCTCCCAAAAATTCACAAGTCAATTACTGAACCTCCAGGGAGACCCATTATAGTGGGAATTTAATCTTTGACCTCTCACTTATCAAAATACATACATGTGTTCTTATAAAAATATGTTAAAAAACTACAATCATACTTAAAGGACACAACTAGTGTTTTACAAATCATAAAAGATGTGCATGTAAAAAATCCTAGAGCAGGATACCATGATTAATGAAGCACGTAAGGAGTTTATCTGTGATCTAATGTAATTTATTCTTAATCACAATTATTTAAAATGTTTAAATAATTTTTATTAACAAACTTGTGGCACAGCAATGGGAACAACATTTGCGCCAAGTTTTGCCAATCTTTTTATGGGCTGTTGGGAGGAACAATATATATACAACAATAATCCCTATAAGAAGAATATGATTTTTTATTAAAGATACATAAATGATATTTTAATTATATGGGAGGGTTCAGAAGATTATTTTATACCATTTTAACACATCTTTTTAACAAAGATATTAATTTGAAATTTACCTGTAAAACCAATGAAGTGTCCATTGAATTTCTTGACTTCATTTTGATGGGAGGAAATGGTAAAGTTACGACAAAAAACTACATCAAAGACATGGACACAAACAACTGTCTACACTACAATAGCAGCCATCTAAAAAAATGGAAAGATAGCATTCCATATTCCCAGTTTTTTAGAATAAAATGTAACTGCAGCACAAAGCAAACAAGCTAAGAACAGATCCAAGTGTATAAAGAAAGATTCAAAGAAAAGGAATACCCAGAGTCAATACTAACAAGAGCGTCTGAAAGAGCACAACATTTGGAAATGAGTGAATTATTACGATAAAAGAAGAAGGACGAAAAGTAAAATGAAATTATACCATTCATCAACACCTACAGTATCTATGTTCTGGAGTGTCCCTGTAGTATAAAATATGTAGGTAAGACATAACACCCCTTGAAAATAAGAATACAGGAACATGTCCGTAATATCAAAAATAAGATCGAAGGACATGCAGTCTCCAAACATTTTCTGCAAAACCATGCCTCAAATCCAAATGAGTAAACGTTTAAGGCAATTGAAAACGTAACGTTAGGTGAGAGAAGAGGAGACTTATCAAAAAAACTATCCTGATGCGAAATGTTCTGGATTTTCAAACTACAGACTCTTTCACCCCTTGGCTTTAATGATAATTTTGAGAATGTACCTTTCATTTGACCTCATTGCAATAATTTCCATTATATGTGTTTATATGTAGTTATTTAATCTTGTACTTGTTGGGAATTTCACTTGTAGCCATATCAATGACTTCTCCTCATTAGGGTACTGCATTGTGTCACATGAGGGACTAATGGGGCCAAACATTAACCTACAACCATACTCAACTGGATATGCCCAATCTCATCCGATCTTGGAAGCTATACTGGTTGGGGCCTTGTCAGTACTTGGTGGGGGACTTCCAAGGAACACCATGTTATGTAGCTAACTGTGTCCCCTTTCTGTTCTCTGTGCATTTACATGCATTATCACAGATGAAGTTATCATCAAAAGAGCTACCCAGGTGACTAACCCAATTGATTTGAAACACTCAGAATACTATATTCTGGACATGCCAATTATCTCCTCAAAAACTATTTTTAGAATGAATTTATGGGACACATATGAGTTCTTTTTAATGATATGCATGATATCAAATGGACATATTCATAAATCTAGAGTTGAATCCGAGTTATATAAACTTTGCATGTTTTATTGCACATCAATATATACAGGTATATTAATTCCTGCACCCAAGAATAATTTATTAGTAAGGTACCATAATTTTACTAAGTATTCTTATTTAATTGGAAATATAGGAATATCCATACCTGAAGTACTAAGAAATGCATTATCTACATCCAAAACTTGGCTTTTAGAAAGATATGTGGCTAAAGGAATGTTTGACTATCGCATAAATATACATTCTACTTCTGTGTTCCGAATACGGGAAGTGACAAATGCGGTCCAAATGTGCTCCAGATGGAGCTTACCAGGATGATGACACAGCGTAACCTTACAATAGAATTGCTTTGTGGAAGTGAGTAATTGTGAGCAAGCAGCAGGTGAAATGCGTGTCAACCCACCTCTCAGCTGTCTACTTGTCTGACTGTTACCATATCTCCCTGGCTCCATGCTTGAACTGAATTACTGAACCAGCTCTATATTATCGGGAGCAGCCCGGCGGGCTGATTACAGCCAGAGATGGATTACTGATATGACAAGAATAAGTATTGGGGAGCAGCGGGCAGTCAATTTTTTTCACTCAGCACACACAGTATCCGCAGGCAGATCTTTCTTAAGGTAATATCCATTACTTCTTTCTGGTGGTGGTCTGACTGATCTTGGCGCATTTGGCCCCAGCAATATACAGTGTGTATCAGGGACCATCTAACACCCAGGGCGAATTTGATCCCTGCAATGTCAATGGCAACAGGGTTCATCTAACATCTGATACTGATATTTAACACTCCACCACTGCATTTTATTTTCTATAAGACACTAGTCTCCCTACTCTCTTATCTCCTGCCCTATACCTTTAATGCTGCATGACGGGCGAAAGTAGAAGCAGAGGGCACTTATGTGCCTTACTTTACATATTATTTATTCATGTTACTGACCTACCTGTTTAAAAAGGAATAATTATCAAAATGTATTCACGTTTTCATTAATGAAACTAAATAAGCAGGTATGACAATCTGCTCAGTGTATAATTAATTACATCAATATTATTCAAAGTGCTGCTGGAAGATTGTGCAACAATATAGCAATTGAATGATGTATTATTTTTACAACAATGTTTCTTCATTTTCCTAAAAAGCAACTATCACTACAGAATTATATCTGCTCTAATTCACAGGAGATGTGAATATAGGGATAATATAGTGCTTATATTGAGGAAGTGTGAATATCCCTTAATAAACAGTATTACTGGCAGTGGCGTCACAAGGGGGGTGTCGGCCGCCACCGCGGTGTCACCCAGTGTGGGGGAGGGACACCACTGATTACTGGCATTGGACATATTTGGAGATAGTGCTATTGTATAAATTGTGTGATAAATTGGATGAATATGATTAGCATGACCCAGATATTGTGCAAGTGTCCTATGAACAACTAACATTTGGAATATATGCTGTTATTGATGAATGACAATAATTTTTTTATGGGATGCATACAGATAGATGAATACAAAAACATATATATATATATATATTGTGACACAGTTAGGTTAGGGGGTCCCTCTCCTGGGTAGAGGACTCCTTCCTTACACACACACACAGCAGCAGGGAAGCAGCACACCAGTCTGGATGCAAGTACAAGCTGGTCGGCGCCAGTCTTTATTGTACAATGTCAGAAATAATATAAAGAAAACATAAACATAAATCCTAGCCCTTTCGGGGCACTAACTTCACAGGTAGTTCCCTCACTACCAGAACCTGGCAGGGCCGTGCAGCAACAAAGGCACAGCACAACACTCACAGATTTTTTCCAAGTGTCTCTGAGCAAACTCCCTGTCTGCTCTCCCAGGTGAGACAATCAGCCCTAAACACACTAGGCTTAAATTGGCCACTCTCACGTGGAAAACTAACAAGCCTGTTACCAGGCTGCTAGTACCAAAACCTGGAGTGGCCGTGGGTGGAGCCCTCCCTCTCCTCTCACCCACAACCCCCAGGTCCCAAACTGACTTTTCAAAAAGCCGAGACTCAAGCCTGCTTCACTGCAGACTTTCTCCTGGGGATTTAAAACACATGAGACAGGAATCTGGGATAAATGTCCCTGTCACAGACCACTTTACCAGTGATCCTATCACATATCCCCCCCCTTTGTTTCGACCTATGGGGCAGAACAACTGAAGCCCCCAAACAATGAACGCGTGACAACGCGTCTGCTTTAGACAACAGGCCCCCTGGCCTGTGTTCCACTGAAAATTTAAAAGTTTGTAACGCCAAGAACCATCTCGTAATTCTCGCATTACTGTCCTTATTTTCGGACATCCACTTCAAAGGGGCATGATCAGTGATCAATTTGAACTTTCTTCCAACCAAGTAGTACCTGAGAGCCTCTAGCGCACACTTTATGGCCAACGCCTCCTGCTCCACTGTGGCATCGGGTAGGCATCGAATTTTGAAACCCTGTTCAACTTTCGGAAGTCATTGCAGAAACGCACACTCCCATCAGGCTTTGGAATCAACACAATGGGACTTGACCATTCACTATGTGATACTTCAACAATCCCTAACTCTAGCATATTTTTAATTTCTTTCGACACCGATTCTCTTGGTGCTTCTGGTAACCTATAGGGCTTTAGATTAACTTTAACCCCTGGGTCAGTGATGATGTCATGTTTAACGACCGAGGTTTTCCCAGGTACGTCAGAAAACAGCACCCTATTTCCAACAGTACCATTCTATCTTTCCAGGGCTTTAACAGATTTATATGGTATATCTGTTTCGGCTTTCTTTTCCCCGGCTGGTAAACTTTGTAATTGACCTGTCCCACTCTTTCTAAGATTTCAAAGGGGCCTTGCCATTTAGCCAAAAGTTTATTTTCCACAGTGGGAACCAACACTAACACTCTGTCCCCAGGAGCAAAGCTGCGTAACCGAGTATTACGGTTGTATACCCTCTGCTGTGCCTGTTGAGCCTGTTTCAGGTGCTCTCTCACTATCGGGACCTCTATAATAGGCAATGGAACTATTAGTTGTTCCACAACATCTTCCTCCTTCTTAGTCACCTGATATAACAAATCCTGACACATTACCATGTGGGGATAGGATAAAGGACTATCAGGGTCTATGGGTTTACCATCAACTACTTTTACATACTCCCTGGCTTTTACCAAAGTAGGGTCATTCAACTGCTCCACGGCAAAGACCTCTCTTCTGACCTCTAAATCAGGCAGATGATCCACTGGCCCAACAACACTTCCCACCTCAATGGGAGGCACATCAGTTGGCAGGCCACCGTCACGCTCAGCATTCTCTAGTTCGCCAACCATAGTAGGAAAAGGGAATAACTCTGACTCAGAAGAAACTCCCTCCTCCACTATATCGACAACCTTCTCAAGTGGACCGGGGTTGTTCACTTCTGGAACAAAACGGCTTTCCCACAATTTCCAGAAGTGAGCAAAGTCTCTCCCCAATATTGCATCGTACATCAGACCAGGCACCAAACCCACAGAAACTATAGCAGAGCCACATGGTGTCTCGATGTTCACCTCGGCAGTAACATAATATCGATTATCCTTATGTATGCAGGTCACACCAACAGTTTTCCCCTTATGACTCAAGGGGTTCACCAGCTCAGCTTTTATAAGTGTCACCAAGCTACCAGAGTCTAACAGTGCCTCTACTCGGTTGCCATCTACAGTGAGTACACACATGTGCTTATCAGTCTCAGCCTGCCGGTCAGCCGTACAGGCTGTCTGTGCAAAGAAAGACCCCCTGCGGTAGACATGAGCAGTATCACATTGCATAGGTTCAGTTGTAAGTGAACAATTAGCGGAAATTTGGCCGAAGTCACCACACCGGAAACACTGAATCATATTAATGTCTAGTCATTTATGGGGCAAGAACCTTCCTGGCCTGGCAGGCCTGTCTCCAGGTTCTACACCCTCAGTCTTAGGTACATCCCACCGCCCAGCACCCTCCTCCCCTGGAACAGTCTTACCAGTGTCGGTGGGAGTTCGCCGGGGCACCATCGGGGCTTGGTGTGGCATACTCCTCAGCTCCTCAGCCGCCTTGTACCTCTCCACTAGCTCGACCAACTGGTCCGCGGTCTTAGGGTCTGCATGGCTCACCCACTTGCGCAGAGTCGCTGGTAATGATCACAGGTACCGGTCAATCACAACCCTTTCCACGATCTGTGGTCCCGTCAGCATCTCAGGCTGTAGCCATTTTGAGGACAGATGGACGAGGTCATGCATCTGTGAACGTGGAGGCTTGTCCATATGGAACTCCCAGCGGTGGACCCGTTGGGCACGAACAAAGGTGGTGACTCCCATGCGAGTTAGGATCTCCTGTTTTAGTTTTTTATAGTACTTGGCATCAGCCAGGCAAAAGTCAAAATATGCTTTTTGTGGCTCCCCAGACAAAAAAGGTGCCACCAGACTTGCCCACTGCTCCTGGGGCCAACTCTCCCTTTCAGCCGTTCTTTCAAATGCGGCGAGATAGGCCTCCACATTATTGCCTGAAGTCATCTTTTGGAGGAAGTGACTGGCTTGTACGGAGTGAGTGGTGGTGGGAGGACCAGTATTAACATCCCTGGGCCGGGCGACCAGGTGCTGTACCACCTCTCTTATGGCCTGGCTGTTTTCCGCTAAGGCCTGGCAGGTTTCCTCAATGGTGACCTGTTGAAGTCTGTTAGTCTCCGGCAGAGCTCTGGTAGATTCCTGCTGAGCTCTGGTAGATTCCTGCTGAATTTTGTTTGTCTCCTGCTGAGCTGCTGTAGCTTGAAGCAAGGCCTTAATAATGTCCTCCATTTTGTCCTGGGGTGTAGGTTGGAAGCTGAACCTTGCCTCTCTGAGCATTGGCTGACGCCTCCTCTATGGGACTCCAAGGACACAGTGTTATTTCCACACTCACAAATTGGGTGTCTGTCCCTTTAATTTTTAAACGGAAAGTTTTCCTCTCGCTGCAACTTCAGTGTGTGTGGGTGCCCGCATTCTCCACCATATTGTGACACATTTAGGTGAGGGGGTCCCTCTCCTGGGTAGAGGACTCCTTCCTTACACACACACACAGCAGCAGGGAAGCAGCACACCAGTCTGGATGCAAGTACAAGCTGGTCGGCGCCAGTCTTTATTGTACAATGTCAGAAATAACATAAAGAAAACATAAACATAAATCCTAGCCCTGTCGGGGCACTAACTTCACAGGTAGTTCCCTGACTACCAGAACCTGGCAGGGCCTAATGCCCTCTCCAGCAACAAAGGCACAGCACAACACTAACAGATAGGTTTTCCAAGTGTCTCTGAGCAAACTCCCTGTCTGCTCTCCCAGGTGAGACAATCAGCCCTAAACACACTAGGCTTATATTGGCCACTCTCAGGTGGAAAACTACCAAGCCTGTTACCAGGCTGCGAGAACCAAAACCTGGAGTGGCCGTGGGTGGAGCCCTCCCTCTCCTCTCACCCACAACCCCAAGGTCCCAAACCGGCTTTTCAAAAAGCCGAGACTCAAGCCTGCTCGATGCTATAAGCAAGATGTTGTGATCCTTCGGTTTCTCATAGATGTATGTTTTCAGTATAACATCCTCTTTTCTAATCATGACATCCAGAAATGTGATGTATTCTAAACTCATATTAAATGTGAATTTCATTGGACATTCCATGTTGTTAATATTTTCTATCAATGTTTTAAATTCATCAAAATCACCACTCCAAAAGTGGAGTACATCATCTATGTACCGACTGTAAAATGTAATTTTATCTCTTACTTCTCTGTTGAAAAATAGTTTCTGTTCAATCATGTGAGCCCATGGCGCATTCTGTACATGGTAGGTAGAACTGCCCATTAAAGTAAAAGTGATTTTTATACAACACCTGTTCCAATAAGTTCAGAAAAAATTGTAAGTTGGGTCCCCTATATAGGGCATTGTTAATCAACAATGTAGCTTCTATGCCCTCCTTGTGTGGAATATTCATATATAAACTTGTTATATCGAGGGTACACATTCGATGATATCTCCCCCAACTCTTCTAATTTATTTAATAACATGGTGGTAACTTTCAAATATGTATTCTCTGCCTGGACACATGGTTGCATATAGTGATCTAAATATTCAGAAACCTGGCTGAAAGGAGACTCTCCAACCGAGATTATAGGATGGCCGGGTGGCCTATCCAAATTTTTGTGTATTTTGGGCACACTATATAAAAGTGGCACCTTCGGATGTTCTGTTTTTAAAAAAGCACAGGCATCCACATCTATTACTTTTTATTAATTACTGCTGTACTTGAGTTTCTGAGTGGGATTGAAATCAAGTCTACTATATACTGTATCCTCTGCTACCTGTCTCTCAATTTCTACTTTGTAATGGGAAAGGTCCTGTATCATTATTCCTCCGCCTTTGTCCATGGGGCAAAATATTACATCCTGGTACATACTCAAGGATTTCAGTGCATCCCTTTCTTCCCATGTAAGATTGAAATTGATACATGGAGTACCTTTCATATTTTCCATTACTTGCAGATCCAATATCTTCATAAAGCTTTGTATCATTACATTGTGAGACTGTGGGTCAAATGTTGATTTCTTTTTGAATACTCTGTCTAGTTTTGTTGTTATAGTATTTGTTTCTGTCCCAAAGAATTCTTTCAGTTTTAATTGACGATGTAGTAGGTTTTGTTAAATTTTCCACTCAAATTCATTAAAAGGAGTAGTGGGAATAAAACTTAAGCCTTTATTAAGGACTGTTATTTCCATGTTGGTAAATATCCTGGATGATAAATTAAAAACAGTGGTTAATTCCTGTGATCCTTGGTCTTGCCCCTGTTTATAACCACGGGGGGCATTGGCCCCCTCTCCTGGTGCTCCTCGTCCTCGCATAGCATGGGTATTCACCCCTAAAGGGGGTCTGCGATTATAACGTGCACCCTGCTGTGCCTGTACATTTTCTTCTCCAGAGGAAGAGCAAGCTTCACTTGATGTATATACATCTGTTTTTGGGTATTGCCTACAGAAGGTTGTATGCCGTGGTATGGTGTTCTCAGGGTTGGTGCCTGTCAACCATTTGTATACTCACTGCTCTGAGTAGTCCTTGTTAACTTTTTCACATTTTTGCTTTTAAAGTTAATCAGGTCCTTCTTACATATAACCAACTGTTGAGTTAATTTGT
The DNA here is from genome assembly GCA_031769625.1 of Taudactylus pleione. NCBI lineage: Eukaryota > Metazoa > Chordata > Amphibia > Anura > Myobatrachidae > Taudactylus > Taudactylus pleione. The sequence continues at coordinate 6,213,593 of JAUIMM010000258.1, forward strand.
CAGATGATGTATTTTGAGTGTCCTCTAGCAAAGTTTTGAAATGAAACTGTTCATAGTCTTTGATTTTTTGTTTGCAGAGGGCTAACTAACGTGCTGACGTGCAGGGACTGAATGATCATTTGTCTTTTTTGGCATATATGTAAATAGTCATATGTTTTATAGTGGTACATTACTGTAAATGTGTTAATATTTTAATGTGTTTTATGCAAGGTTTTTCATGTAATGTGAGGCAGACCATGCGGGTGCCAGTAAGTAGACTTCCATTGCATGGATGAGTATAAAATTGCAAGTTGAGGGTACTAGTCTGACAATTATGATATTATCTGATTCTCTTATTAGATTCTAGAGTTTAAGGATAGTGGTCAGAATAATGCTATACATCCAGAGAATTAAATGAGAGCAATAGTATTTATAGCGATTTTTGAGTATGTCAATAGGATTAGCTACAATTTTTTTAACTGTTTCCATTTTTGTACTGTAATTTTTAAACACATAGTAGTATTGGTGTTATCAGCTTGTCAAGGTTCCAGGGCAACGCGACTACTCCTCTGACATCATCGGTCATGGCTGAGTGGTGCGAGGGAGTCAAAAGCCGAGCCAGTGGACACCGGACATACCGAGGGATGGAGGAGGTATATAAGGTAGGAACACTTTGGTTTTTCTTTGTCCTGATGACGAGTTTGGTTAATAAACTGGAAACGTTGACTGTTATGCTGTTATGCTGTGATATCCTGAGTGTCTGATTTCAAGTCCGGAGAGTGATGCCGCGTCCCCCTGATATATATATATATATATATATACATATATATATATATATATAAAAGTCTGTCCCAATTCCTCAATGTGCAAAGGCACTGGTGCATGCTCCCTAATGGCTCCCACTGCAAGGGAGATAAGACATGCCTAAAAGTGGAGAACTGACCCTCGGGAACAAGGTAAGTATGGGAGCTGCAGGATTACAAGACAGAGCGACATGTGGGGTGGAATTGAGTGGAGGGATGAGGTCAGAGGGCAGTGGCATGGGGCAGGGTTTCAGAAGTAAGGGGGTGGGGTTGTACAAAGTGGAGGATGGAGCAGAGTGGGGATGGAGACTGAGGTGACTGAGCATAAGTCTAATAAACTAGTATGTGTGTGCATATATATATATATATATATATACAATATATAAACAAAACAGAAGTATGCAGGGGCGCAACATCGTGCATTAACAAGAATAAATTTATCGGCAAGTAAAAACAAGCAGAGTGTGCATACCACAACAAGAGGTTAACCACCGCAGAATTTGACAGCAGAGTAATGGAAAGGTGCTTCCTGCTAGCATCCTGAATATCTCCAGGACCTCTTCACAAGAGCACTAATCACAGAAAGATAGATCACCAGGCCACGTCCCTATGCATTTCATCACTAGGACTTTGTCAGGAGGCTGGCTGGTGATCTGTAGAGGGCAGTTAAATAGGACTCATGAACCAATAAAAAAATATGCAGCACAACATTATCTCATTACATTAAATGAATTCATGAAATTCTTAATTTATACATATAAGCAAATATAAGAACATATGCATGCATATAAACCAATATAAAAACACAAATACAATGATACAATGTTTCCATTATATAATCCAAACAATAGCATATGAACATAATGTTAGGAATAGTAATAAAATTAAAATGGAAATATTATGAAGAACACTTTTAGAAAATTAGATGGTATGAATAATGCACTGGGTATAAAAAAGAACATAGAATCATCTATTCCAGGGAATTCTTTTCACATAGTTAGTCTATCTAGAACATAGCAACATGAATTGGTACAATAAAAACTGGTGCAATAAAAACCGGTACCATAAAAATTGGTACAATAAAAAACGAATTTGGATGATGGCTTCACAGGTCTCAGGTATAATCAGTCCCAGAGCTTGTGATGATATTGCTGTGCTGTACGTAAGAACAAGTCCTTGGTCCAACGACTAAATTTCTTGCTTTTATTTTTCTTCTTCTAATTGATTGCAGTGTTGTCGCCATTGCATCAGTACAGCAAACATAAGCTCTTGTACAGTTTCATCTCATAATTCAAGAGTGAACCGAATATACTGTAGTATACACAAAGCACTACATGAAATAAATGGCAATGCATATAATTTCTCCTCCTGTAATTGTATTTCATCCAGTCCAACCCAATATGTAAATTAAGCTTACATATAGCAGCAACATAGCCAAGAATGTGTAAGGATTCACAATCTTCTCAGCAGATGGTGAGATGAGCATCGCAGATTGCAAGGTAGTATGTAAAGGTCTGTACACATGAAACTGCATGTTGAATAGGACTTTCAATCATAAGTATAATCATAAGAAGAATCACATCTCAAGTATAATTGTACATGTATGTACCTACAGTAGGTTACTGAATGAGGTTTGTTACTACACAGAAATCACCCTTGTCACAGTAGCGGCATTAACAGACACTGAAGCATTAAGAGATCCTTATAAAAGTAACTTAAAAAAAGGTTTCTCAAAACTTTACATTTAACAAACTATCATGATATAGTGTCTGACTACATTTTCTAACAATAGCAGACAACGAGAACCACCTGTATTATAATAAAAGAGTAGTGATTGATGAATATACTTTTAAGTAATGATGATGAAGTCAAGCTTGCAACCAATTATGTTGTTCCCTTGTTCCTATCCGCAGGCTGCTGAAGCAGTTACTTCTCAGTTCCTATTTCTAAATATCAGAAAGTGTTCATAATAGTGTAAGGGTTTCACACATTAAATTTTTCAGACCAGTGAACCAGTGTTAATGTTCTAACACTACAACTGTCTGTGTTCAGTCAAAACCAGTAGGTTGATTTGATAAGTAAATGCTAGCACACATCTTACAACACTAAAGTGGATTGATTGAATGAAAGGTGTGAAATTGTCCAATGAATCACTCAAAGTTGCTGTCTATTTTTATTAATACAGTATTACAATGCTTGGGAGAAGGCTATTTCTTACTTGTGTATGAAGTAAATGCAACCTGATCCTAGTCATGGTTATTTTTTTATTTTTGATCATTCTACTTTGATCACAATCACTCTTCCACAACAGGATGTTTGTTTCAACAAATTTCTTTTTTGCATCACTGAGTTTTTCCCTGTTTTGGTACTAGTGATTTCTGTTCTGCATCACTGAACTATTTAATTAGTGCTGTTAGTCATTTAGCACTTTTTATTTTAAATAATAACCTTTAGTTTTAGAGTCTATCACAGTATTGTATGTTGCATATTGGGTCACTATGGCTGTATTTGGGAAACCAGCATTCATGACAAAAATGTGTCAGATTCATTACTTGCCTGTGTCTGGCGCATAGAGGACCTACGATTGAGTCACACACAATGCGACCTCAAGTCCAGACGGCCGCTACAGCTTGATTTAGAACCATATGCTAATGCAAGTATATGCATGGCTTCATGAGTACTGCATCACCCACTACTTTTCTGTTATCAGAAGTATCAGTATTTACAACCCCATGCTTCGTGCATAAAATCTGTCTGAACGGATGTCACTGGACCATTGGGAATATTTGGCCTCACAAATAATCATTTTCTCTTACCAAGATCCTAATTTTTTCTCATCACAGTGTCAGACACTTACATTAACATGGGAGATAAGACAAATTAAGCTTTTGCATAATGACCAAGATACACCAAACCAAAAATATGAATGTTGCACTTAAAACATAGGACACATAGGGGCATATTCAATTGGGAGCAAGGTTTAGCGAGGTGAAAAACCTTGTGCCCCTCATGCCTAGTTTTGAATTACCAATGGTATGCGTGTTCCTGATACCCATGGCATCCAATAGAAAAAGTGGTCATGGGGTTTTCAATTCTGAAAACCTCGCGCTGCGTAAAAAAATAAATAAAAATGTAATTTACCTGCCCGGGGGTCTCTGGTAGTCTTCGCAGATTCTGATAGCCTCACTTCCATCTAGTCACTGGGGAGGGGGCTGCTGGGAGGTGTAGTTCTCCTAGTTCCCAATACAGGGGGGAATACACTGACACTGGGGGGGCACACACACCAGGCGTCACTTGCACACACTCACACATGCACACTTACACACACTAACAAACACACACACTAAATACTCACTGCTACTGCAGGAGACCAGGTCCCGACGCTGGATGCAGAAGACAGCGCTTCGGAAGGTGAGTGATAAAGGACTAATCAAGCTAATTTGAAACTTCCAATTGCTTAATTAGTCCTTGGAGGGGTGCCGTCATGGTCCCAGAGCAAGTCTCTCTGATTTTTCCTAAAATTAACTATTTCAGGAAAAATCAGACTTGCTCTGGAGGTGCGAGGAATAAACCTCCCGATGCTCAAAATCCAAAAAACCCTGCACCTGATTGAATAGCAAAAATCCCACACCTGAAGGAAAAAGCTCGCAGGTGTGGAATTTTTGCTATTCTCACTCCCAGATCATAATGCCCCATAGAAACAATCTAACAGTAGTTGAATATAGATATGGAGTTGGCAGCATTTTTGGAATAATCCTAAATACCTTTTGTATTTTTATATATTTTTTATATCTTTATATTCATATATAGACATATCATATACTACAAATTAATATAACACAACATTGCATAAAGAGCCATACACATTTATTTTGTAAGGATTTTACTATTCTACATTAGTTTTATTCAATCTGACAGAAGTGTGTCAGTTTTAACATAAGTGTTAATAAAGTTGATCAAATACAAAAACAATGGAGCTGTACTTAAAAAGATCACCTTGGATACAATGTGTCATCCCTGAAAAAGTACATTGTGTGAAATGCGTTGAGAAACAGCGAGTGCAGGTCTTTGCTTTAGCTGCCAGTTACCTCCAGACCCTTGCAAAAGAGGTACACAGAGGCTGATTCAAGGAGCAGGAGAAGATGACACCATAGCACTGAAAGGAGCTGCTTAGTGTCACAAGACACAACAGACAGTGGATGGAAGGTATATGGTAAGAACAAGGAAAGTATTTACTGTTGTAATAGTGCATTCACCCAGTGCATGTAACTTTTAACCTACTCCACACCAAAAAGAGTTTATTTGACAACACTGCATAGATATTGGATAGTATGGATCTTTTTGCAAATACATAACACACATTTTTAATGCTCATCAATTGCTATTTTTTAAAGTGTACATTTTTATTCTGATTGAGCAGGTTGTGCATCTATTTGTGCAGCACTGCAATTTTCTTTCTATTACATTTTGACAATTATAGTGTAGATCAGCAGCATATGGCACTACGATGCCTACATTATTAACACACAAAACCAGACTAAATGATCTTAGTCAGAGATGTAACATAAACACAAAATAACCAGAGTTAGAGGTGTCAAATGAAAGTTTTTTTGGGAAGTTTCTCAGATTAGAAAAGTTATGCACCCAATATACATTTTAGTGGTGGTAAATCACCACCCTCAGAAAATGTATAGAACATGAACAAATAAGACGAGTACTAGGAGTACAAAAAATTCCCATTATTCAACCAGTTAAAAAAAGACTTCTACAAGAAATGGAATGACATTTATAGACAAGTGTACTAAAGACCTTATTAAATTAATCATAGAAGACAAAAATAATCACTACAAGCTAAGAACAGCCCCATTAAAGAAATTGAAAAAGCATTCGAGCCACTCAATAATATGAAAGACTATGCAACTTAGTGCTTATGACAAACAACAAAATGGATTACTGTATCAAGTGGAAGTCATCAAACAAAATCAAAGAAAATTCCACAGAGACAGTAGAAATTCAAATTCTTAAATAAAATATTAATGATAAAAGGCATCAAACAAACATCAAAAGACAAGGTTATGAGGAAAGCTTTAAAAGATACAATCAGCAGAACAACTTTATAGAAAAAGGACAATAGTGGAAACCATCTTTTAAAGGAAACAAAGTGCCCCTTAACAAAAATCTCCCAAATTAAAATAATTTAAATTGGGAACACAAGCTGCAAGAAAGGATGAGAGGAAAAAAGCCACAACGGAAAACATTGAAGGGAAAACACAAGTACAAACAGGAAATGGAATAAAACAGAGATGTGAAAGGAATCCTTACAAAAGATCTATGGAGGCAGATTGCGAAGATGAGGAGAATATTTTAGACTTTATATGGGGGCCACAAAAGCCACCAGACCTACTTTAGCCCAGAACACTCACAGTAAAGAGAGCAAAAATCTCTACACTTACAGAGAGGCAAGAGAGACAGTCAAAGTAATAAGAACACATTAAGAACATTAGAACTGACAGCTAACAAGAAAGAAGGAATCTTTACTCTCAGTAAAAAATAACTCTCAGAGGATCCCTTTAGCCTCTTGAACATAGGTGTGAAATTTTCACCCCATTCTGCCATCAACAAATTCAACCTTTGTATTGATCTTCACAAATGTATTACAAAAATGTGCCTGAAGAAAGAGTCCGTGTCAAGATTGATAATTGAAAAATAACACACACTATCAACATACATTATTGAAACCGCAATCAACCTTCTACCCTCACTAAATGAAAAGTGCACATATCCAGATTTTCCAAAAAATTTTTTGAAAAAGAAATAAAAATGTTACCAGAAAAACCCAGGACAAGATACAACCTAACAATAAGAAAAAAGAAAGCCCCGGAAGAATTGGTTATTAAACCAGCAGACAAAAGAGGAGGTATGGTAATAAAGGACAAAATCAATTATGAGAAAGAGATTGAAAGACTGTTGGAAGATGAAAATACATACTGTAAGTTGAACAAAGATCCCACAGAAAACTTTTAAAGAGAAATGCAACATCTAAAAGAAGGGCTGGAAATAGGAATCATTTTGAAAAAAAAGTATGACTATCTATTTCTTAAGAACCCAAAAGTTCCAGTCTTCTACCAACTGCCAAAGTTTATAAAAACATCACCAATCCAACAGGAAGACTGATAGTCTCAGGTATATACTCCATCACTGCCAATTTATCCAACTATATAGACCGGTTCCTCCAGCCACTAGTACCCCAACAGAGAAGCTCTTTAAGGAATACTTTGCAAGTCTTTCAAGTAATGAAAAAAACCTTTTGATTGAAAGAGCACATACAATGTACCAGTGATGTAAAATTTCTATATTCATGCATTGGGCATGATGTGGGGTGTGAGAATACTAGATACTATTTGTAAACTTTGACCAATCTATCTAACAGCCAGATAAACTTTATCATAGCCAGTACATATAATATATAAAACATAATTAATTTAGCTATAAAGGAGACCATTATATACAAAAAAAATGGAACAGCAATGGGGACCCATTTTGCATCCAGCTATGTGAAACTTTTTGTTGTGAAATGGGAGGATGATACAATATGAAACAACAACCTATATGGAAAACACCTGATTTGTTGTTACCACTACATCAATGCTCTCCTATATATATGTAATGGACCAAATGAAAAGGTGAACAAATTCATTGAATACATAAATAACAATAAAATAAACTTATATTCACCACCACCATGAGTTCAGAAGTAGTAGTATTCTTGAACCTAGAAATCTACATTGAAAACAGTACTGTAAATACAAGAACGCATAAAAAATAGTTGACAGCAATACATACCATTCTAGCAGCAAACAGCAATCACAGTTGAAAGACAAAATAGTACAGACAAAAATGTTTTTCAAACACAAAGTGAAAAACTAACCAGAAGATATCTAGAAAAAAGAAGAAAAAGACTGAAAGAATAGAAAGAGGAAAACTAATCCAATACATACAGAAAGAAAAAAAAACTATAATTTAGATTGGACCTTTATAATGCATTTAAATACAGAAGCATATCTAGAATGGGTGCAGGGGAGGCCCGCGTCGCACACCTTTCTCCAATATTATGTAAAACTTGCCTCTCTGAAGTCCCATGTCGGGTCTCCCAGCGCTGCTCAAAAGCCGGAAAATGGTGGCCATGCTATTTCCCCGGTGATCTGCGCATGCGCAATAGACTCCAGGCACACTATAGTGCCCAGAGTGTATTGATTCTGCAGTGGCCAGAGTGAGAAGAGGGGGCCCGTGATGTGGGATGCACGCAGGCCCCCTCTTCTCTAAAGACGCCCCTTGTTCAATAGTAATACAAATTGATCAAAAACATGTTTCTAAAACATTGGCACACATTAAAATTGGATGGAGATCCTAAATCCCTTATTCCTGAACAACCAAGCATTATTTATAAGAAGGCCAGGAACTTAAAACAGGTATTAACTACCAGTTACATTTCATTAAACAAAATAAAAAAGGAGAAAGCAGGTATTAAAGGAATTCACTCCTGTTTATAGTGTAAAGAGGTGAAAGAATAATAAAAATGATCCACCTAAACCACAACCTCTTTGTTTATAACCAGACAAAAAAATTGATGTTAAAGAACACATCTCATGCAATTCTGAGGGATCTATACATCTATTAGATTGTCCCTGTGGGCATCAATACAGTATGTAGGCCAAACTAAAAGTAAAATAAAAACTGGCATTGCAGAACATTTTTATAACATAAATAAAGGCTTAACTATGCATAGGATCTCCCAAGTTCAAAATAAAAACCTAAAAGGTCTCAAGTTTATGGGAATTCAAAAGATCATCCGAATTGGAGAAAAGGCAACAGTAATAGAACTTAAAAAACATAGAGTAAATAGGTATTTAAAAACCCTTTCTCCGCAAGGTTTGAATATAGATATGGACTTGGGGGCATTTTTAGAATAATCAAAATTATCTTTGTCTTTTTTTTATATTTTTAAAGTCATATATAGACCTATCATACACTACAAATTAAAATGACACAACATTGCATAAAATGCCATACACATTTATTTTGTAAAGATCTGACTATTTTGAATTACTTTTAATCAATCTGACAAAAGTGTGTCAGGTTTAACATAAGTGTTAAAAAAGTTGATCTAAATACAAAAGAAAAAAACAAAGCCGGACATAAAAGGACCGCCTTGGATACAATTTTCATCCTCGCAAAAGTACATTGTATTAAATACGTTGGTGACACAGCGAGTGTCGATACAAGAACATCTGCCATGCTCCAGCAGCCACTTATCTCCAGACCCTGGCAAAAGAGGTACAGAGGGGCTGATTCAAGGAGCAGAGGGAAGACGGTGCCACAGCACTGAAAGGAGCTGTTTAACACTGCCAAGACACAGTAGGCACTGGAGGGAGGGAATTTACAAGGTAAGAATAGGGAAAGTATTTACCATTCTAATCCCACATTCACCCAGTGCAGGAGACTTTTAACCTACTCCACAACAACCTATCAAAAAAGAGTTTAAACATTATAAACATTGTTTTTTTTTGCAGATACATCACATACATTTTTAGCGCACATCAATTGATATTTTTTAAAAGTGTAAATTTTAATTCTGATTAAGCAGCTTATATATCTATTTGCATAGTAATGGAATTTCCTTGTTGGGAGAAACTTTTTGGCATAGCGATGAGTGAGACAAGGTACCAGCCCACCTGGAAGTACGTACCTGCTGTTGTGAACAAGTTGCCAGAGAATACAGATCGGACATGCAGCGAAGGAGTCAACAACTCCATACTATTAGAAGAAGCCTGGTCTGTGCCTAACACCTTCAGAAGCAAGGGGCTACTTAAAGTGGTAAAACACACAACAGAGGACGTATTGGACTGTGACAGGTGGGAAGAGCAGAGTGGACCTCACTCCACATTTCTATAGATTACAGATAATCTAAGACCCACATCACACTGCAGCATAAAGACAAACAGGTCTATGTACTAAGCCTTGGAGAGAGATAAAGTGGACAGAGATAAAGTACCAACCATATAGCTCCCAACTGTCACTTTACATGGTGTGTTTGAAAAATGACAGTTAGGCACTGATTGGTTGGTACTTTATCTCCTTCCACTTTATCGCTCTCCAAGGCTTAGTACATAGAACCCTAAGTTCTATTTGCATTTCCATCTGCACCTTTATTCTGAAGAATCTTTATAACTTTTTAGGCACCAGAGGACTGCTTCATTTTGAACCACCCTACTAACTTATATTGTGACTTTTCCCATTGAAAGGAAGAAGATGTAAAAATACTACAGGAAATAATTATAAAGGAGATAAGAAAGTGTTAACATCCATAGATATCTATGGCAAAAACATATTAAACAACCAAAGGTGATTTATGTATAAAAGGATCACTGTCCACTTATGTTACATGTCTGAATTGATTGTCAGGTTTTATAAGTGTTATGTGATTACCAAAATAAATGTAATTTTTATACTAATATTTTTTACATTGATGCCCTATATATGATCCATACGTAATGTTCACGCAAAACACTTACATGGGAGGGATAGTTTTCACGGCGTTTTGTGCATGTGCAGTAAGGAAATCGCTTGCACAGTAGACCTTGGGAACATTTTTATAACATAAATAAAGGCTTAACTATGCATAGGATCTCAAAAGTTCATAATAAAAACCTAAAAGGTCTCAAGTTTATGGGAATTCAAAAGATCATCCGAATTGGAGAAAAGGCAACAGTAATAGAACTTAAAAAACATAGAGTAAATAGGTATTTAAAAACCCTTTCTCCGCAAAGTTTGAATATAGATATGGACTTGGGGGCATTTTTAGAATAATCAAAATTATCTTTGTCTTTTTTTTTATATATTTAAAGTCATATATAGACCTATCATATCATGTGCCTAACACCTTCAGAAGCAAGGGGCTACTTAAAGTGGTAAAACACACAACAGAGGACGTACTAGTACCCAGAGTCTACTGCTACTGCGGTCATCAATTAGTCTGCTACCATCCGCTGGGGAGAGAGGAAGGGGCCCCAGACAGGGAATGCACATTGGCCCCCTTCTCTCTTAATACGCCTCTGTATATAGTATAGGGGATTTGGCCAAAATATTGTCATCTTTATACAATCTTGAAATTACAATGCAGAAATAATCTATGGCTTTATACTGTAAGTGAGAAAATAACAAACTTAATTTTCACAGTGTCTTTCTGGTTCATTACTTTTGATAGGATTGATGCTTTTAAGAAATACTCCACAGCTGTATGTGATGAGTTTTGACAGAAAACTATTTAAATTTAAATTCACAGTGTAATGGCATGTTTATTATGTAACATAATCTTTGATAAGTCTACCTTTTACATTTTATTTGCAGGTGGTACAGTATTTTACAATTTCTAATTTGTGAACAATAAAAAAACTCATTATCTATATTTTATGAATCTTTTTTATTTTATAATGGCAACATTTCTCTTTATACTGTATATAATAGCTAACACATTTATTTACATTTGAAAAGGAACTGCAGCTTGTGAGGCTCAAACCATTAATGCTTTTGAAAGAAAATTTACTGATCTATCTACTGTATGTGGTTTGTTTAATAAATAGTGTAAAAACCTCACATTGCATAAATTTATTGAACTCTTATATACGTATAGTCAATAGAATGGCCATGGTACAGATTATTTTTCCACATAATCCCCAAAATTATTTAAGCATTTGTTCAAATGCTACACCTAGGCATCTATGCCAGCATGGAAGAGATCAGTGTCAAGCACCTGAAGCCAGAACATGACAGCTTGCTGAAGGGAGGAAATATACCCAAGCACTTGAAAACACTGTTAGTGATGTATATGCAGTGTTAAATAAGAAAGGGGAAAAATTGCAGCCCACAAAAATCACAGATAAAGAAAAAAACAGCGCTAATATACAATTGTACAAAATATTTAATAATCGAATCTTGTGTAAAAAATGCACATGTATAACATAAAACACATAAATCACAAGAATAACTTACAGATAAAAAATATATATAAAAAATAGACAATGGAGGATAAATGAGGAAGACAAACAGTTTAAATGATGTCAGGAAAGGGGGGACACCGCGTGGTAGGTAGGTCCCGATTTGATAGTCTTCACTGACATCAAAATAACAAGTAAATGTCCCGAATCTTGGATCTGTATTTGGTGTAGAGAAAGTAGAAATAGTAGCAAGTAAAAATCAGCGCTCAGTAATTCATAAGTACTTGAATGCAACAGTTGCAAAAATTATATCCATTAGTTACAATAATACCTGGACTGGTAATTTGTATCCATTTGTCCGTATCACCTCCAGAAGGTAATGTTGTGCCGTGCTCAGTCAGTTGTTGAAGCCGCTATAGCTATCTGACAGCGGAGCGCCCCATCTGCTGCTGCTGTCTTAATCTCCAGCTGGAAAGTTGAAGGCAATAAATGTACCCAGTGTGTAGTACCAAAGCTGGCGTGTGAGATCCGGTAACCGGCTCTAATACTCACTGGTGTGTGAGAGAGCCACCCGTGGATGGAATGCCTGAGAGAATGCTGGAGGTGAAGGTCCAAAGTGTGGAAGATGCGGCCTTGTCTTACAGATAGTTCACCACACACACGTGGATGGGAGCTTGCTGAACTTCACCATCAGTTGTGAATTTCTTTCCAACCGGGTGCTTCTTTAGTGGTCCAAAGAGATGGAAATTACTTGGTGCCAAGCAGAGCTGTAACTAGGGTGGTACAGCCAGTATTGCCAGGGCCGTAATTAAGTGTGAACTGTGCCATAGCCTAGGGAACCACAGATCAGGGGGGGCTGTTTGGGACTGTCAATTTTGTGTTTGTTATCATTTTCACTTGCAGCTTCCTCTTCTTTAATCCCAACCATCTCCTGGCATCTCCTCTCTCTTTCCTGGCCCATCCCCATGAAGCTATGGCCCTTTTTCGGATATACGCGTCTTATGTCCCTATTTGTAAAATAGGGGAGGGGGGGTGTCAATGCTCTTTTTGGCACAGGGCACCAAAAAATCTAGTTACAGCTCTGCGTATTGCCACACAGAGTGCACAATGCCCTGTGGGCGGAACCAGCCGGCCACCACAAAGTATTTGCTGGGTGCCCACTGCAGTGTATGAGTAGTGGTTTACTCCTTCACTGCAGCCCTGCCTGACCTGTCTCTCACTAACTGCTTCACCTCCCCCAACTCCTGTACTCTGAAGAGCCACCTGAAATTCCACCCGTTCTTAGCCCGTCACTACACCCACACCCACCTAGTCTGGCTAGTAAACTGGAATTAATCTTTCCCTGGAAATAGTTCCACTTTCTGAAATTTTTTTTGTGGGAAGTTTAAACTGTTGTTTCTTTGCCAATTTCTGGCTGTCCTACACAATCTGTGGTGATGGCTATTGAATCCCTGAGCCTATTCTACTGGAGAGGATCTTTGCTCAGCTGGCACGGACTTGGCCAGTAAACGGAGCCATAGTAGCATTCCATTTTACTGTATGTAGTGAAGTGTGGGCAATAGATCTGCGCAGTCACTGTGCAGGGCTTAGAGATAATGTGTCTTTAATATGGGAGATCTCTATGTGGACTCCGGAAACTTCCAGTGACTAGGAGCATGATGATTTACAGGTAGTTTACTTCCAGTCTCTGTCAGGATCGCAGCCTCTTCCAAGGGTTGGGACCTGCTACACTCTGAGAGAATACAGAGTGCAGCTGTGCTGGGAACAGGAATTACATTTTTCAAAAGAAAATTACTTCCCCAAAGAATCAGGTATCACCATTTAGCACAGTCAATGCTCTTTTAATATGTCTTTCCAATGTCTGAATTCCATAGAGTAACCTATGTAATGTTCTAAATATACAGCTGCCCACTAAGATAGTGTTGTGTTTACCTGTAACAATTAGACCGGACCACACAAAGTAAAACAGCCTCCTCATGTTACAAGGTTTCTGAAAGTTTATTTACCCCTATAACTTTTTTAACTAGGGTATTAATAAGACGGAGACAGCGATGGGAAAGGGAACATGACATAATATTAATATTGAAATTATCCTTACTGCCCCAAGGATAGTAAGGTACTAATGTAGCAGGTTACCAATAAACAATGTCTTCTTGTTTGTCATCATCACAGAATCATCTTGTATCTTCCTTTTAATAAGATGATTGCAAACAAGATGACATTGGGGTCTATTCACTAAGGCTTGGAGAGAGATAAAATGGAGAGGGATAAAGTAATAACCAATCAGCTCCTAACTGTCACTGTACAGGCTCTGTTTGAAAAATGACAGTTAGGAGCTAACTGGTTGGCAGGTTATCTCCATCCATGCTTTCTGTCTCCAAGGCTTAATGAATAGACCCCATTATTGTTTATTGGTCTTGGTCACCTGCTACATTAGTACCTTATTATCCTTGGCACAGTAAGAACAATTTTAATTTATTTGTCGGGTGAGTGCTGCATCTAGGAAAGGGAGGCATGTGGGAGCGCCATTTCACTTTGTCACTCAGGGCACCAAAATGTCTAGGTATGGCTCTAGTGCCAGGTCAGGGATGTAGGTAGGATGGTCCAGTACCTCCCAATGGTAGCACTGTGACAACTCACAAGTACGGTTAGCTAAGTGTGGCCTGGCATTGTTAAGCAGCTATCCAAGTCGTTTTTGACAAATTGCCCTCCACAACTGGCTTAATGTGTCATAATAGCAGACAGCATTCACAGTTTCTCCCTTGGTGAGGAAATCAACAAGAAGCACGTTCTTGTGGTCCCAAAACACAGTCACCATGACCTTCTTTGCTGATTGAGTTGTTTTGAATTTTTTTGAAGTTGGGGAAGACGTGTGCTTCCATGTCATGGATGCTTGCTTTGTCTCTGGTGTAACATGATGCACCCATGTTTCATCACCTGTAACAATACACTCCAGGAACAACACTCCCTCCTCATAATAACACATCAAATGCGCAAAAAACAATCCCAAACTATTGATTTTATGCACTTCTGTGAGCTGCCAGCGAAAATGCTTATTCCTATACCCGAGTTGCTCATTATCGATGTTATGCACAGTGCACACTGAGATGTTCAGTTCATCAGCAATATCACTAATTCAAATTTATCTGTGCTCCTGAATCAGACCTTCAGTATGGTACATATTGTCATCTGTAGCAGACATCCTTAGATAGCCCAATTGCTGCTCATCTTGAATGAATCTCCTGCAGTTGTTAAAGGCAGTGCACCAAACCCAAGCCTGTTTCCATGACTTGATGTTATCACCATACGTCTTGACAATTTGGTGATGAATTTCAGCTGCTTATGTGCTCTTTAGACATAGAAATATGAACACTACGCAGCTCAATGTTTGACCATGCTTCTGCCAGCCCCACCATCTTACAACTGATGTTGGGACAATATGACTGATATGAGGCGCAGGATAATGGACGTGAGGGGATGCAGTGGTCTACCTGCTCTGGTGGGAAATTAGAATAAAATAGAGAACATTACACACTTGATAGGTCTTGTTACCTTACTTATTGAATCACTACCCTATTTTAGAGAAGATAGATAATATCTTCTATAATATTTTCTATAATAATACAGCTTTATCCTGATTTTCCATTGTCGGCATGTTTAAAAGCAATGTGTAATGTTGGTTGAAAAATAACTTGCTTCTTACCCTTTCTTTATTTATATAGAACCAGCATATTATACAGCAATTTACTGAGTATATTTTAATCATTTACATCAGTTCTTGCCTCAGTAGAATTTATAAACTGTACTCAAACACAAGAGGTAATTTTGCAATAATCCAAATAATTTACCATTTGGTTTATTGCAAAATAACGTACCAAGTTGTTGTGGTGTCAAAATAAAACCCAGACATAAACAGAAATATATAAATGCCACACAGATGTAGGAGGAGATTTACCAAAGTGTGGAGGGAGATAAATTGTAGAGAGATAAAGTACCAGCCAATCATCTCCTGTAACCTTACAGTCTGGGTTTGAAAAATGACAGTTATGAGTTGATTGGTTGGTAGTTTATCTCTCTCCACTTTATTACATGAAATCAGTGCTATAAATAAACAATGCTAGCCCATGTGAAACCATGCAGTTCTTTTAACTTCTAGAGTTTCGTTATCTTAATACAATTTGTTAAAAAAACCATTGTAGATGTACTGCACACTCTGCACCCATTATAGATAAAGAACTGTAATCACTATAAACGGGATAAACTTTGTCCACTTACAGAAAAATCATAAACATGTTCTAACAGGTATATCTACCTAATTATAAACAGAAGAATTTTTGTCCACTTGGGTTACAACAAGAGATCTGCGCCAACCCCTGTATTTTGGTTTTGGTTTTGGATCTGGGTCTCCCCTGGTTTTGGATCTGAATCTGGTTTTGGATTTTTTTCCTTGGTGTTTTGTTTTTAAGTTTTGGTTTTGTATGTGTATTTTTTCCAAAAAATGATATAAATAGCTAAAACCACATTATTTGGGCCTGTTTTTGTTCCTACAGTATTATTAACCTTAATAACAATCATTATCAGGCATTTCTTGGCATTTTGAACCACCTCACCGCTCACAATATTGATTTCACTATTTTTCACCAATACAGGCCAAAGGCTGCAGCGAGCTGGTTGGCTAAAGTAAGCAACAGAGCAGCAGCACAAACGCACGGCAGTTGAAAAAAATATAGGACATATATGAAACATTGGGCCTGATTCAGAGCAGCTCGCTTGCGCTGTGCATTCACAAGCGGCCTGATGTTCTGTGTATGCGCATGCTTCATTCTGCGTGTGCAAGAACTACACACTGCGATCGCAACCCACTCGCTCACCCAGCAAAGGCAGCCCAGGGTAATGAGTGACAGGAGAGGCTGTTTGTGGGTGGTAACAGGGGCAGGACACTAATAACGGGGGGTTGGAAATGCGAACGCAGGCGTGCCTGGGTGTTTCAGTGCCATTTTAGAAGTGTGCTTAATTAACAGGCAGCGTCATAGTACATGTCACTTGCCATTTATTTACACTGATATCCTCGCAATGCTTGCGGTAGGGTAAAGCTACCTCAAGCACTGCATTCACATCCGATGGTGCTTGATGTACCAATGTTTTAATTCCTGGAGATGATGGGCGGCTCTGCCTGTGCGATTGGGCGTATGCATACACAAAGTGGTCGCTTGCTAAGACATGGTGGGCATGCTTATGCCTTGACGAGCGATCTCTTCCCGTTGCGTCACTTTGAAAAATTTGCATATGCATCTAGCGAGCATATGCAGGTAGCGAATGGGTCTGAATCAGGCCCATTGGCACACAGCAGTGGCAGACAGGATGGCAGCTTAATAAACTATAATAATGTTAGTCAGCAATGCCCCAAATTGTGCCAAATGTAAAGGAAAGAGGTGCAAGATGGAATTGTCCCTCCCACCCACTCTTATGTGGGATATTAAAAAGGACATGCACAGTTTAACAAACCAACCACTTTAGCCACTAGGACTGACACTTTCATGGCTGAATGCCTTGGTTTGCTTGGGCCACTACAAAACATTTTTTGGAAGGACTACCTTCAATTATTAAGGAGGAGGTTGATGATGAGGGTGTTGCTGGTGGAGATTGCATGTGCTGGTCCAAACTGCTGGTAGCTGATACTCAACTGCTTGTTATTAATAAACAAATTATAATTTTTTTAAACAAATTCCATGAACTTGCTGCAAATGACGTTCCAGGGAGAAGGTGTCTAGATGGTTAAAGTCCCCTCCTCTGCTAACTTTGGCTTTACAAATGGAACAGATGCCTTCACAACTGTTGTCAGAATTTAGATTAAAATAATTCCACACCCAATACGTTGCTTTTCTGGCTTTCTTTTTATCATTAGCAAGAACTGCTGCCACTGGTGGCTGATTTATGCAAACCACAGCCTTATCATCAACATCCACATTAGCATCAGATAGGACACAAATTTCCCTCTCATCCTCCTTTTGCACTTCCACCAGACTATCATCCTCATTTTTATTATTTCACCATCTAATACTAGCACAGCCGTCATGGCGTCAGTGATCCACTGTGAAACTGGGTGACAGCTGTTATACTTAGGTCCTCTATCAAAGGACTGTTTAATAGTCAATTGTTTTTTAAAATTACTTCCAATCACGATTGAGGATGTTGATGATGATGCAGGTGTTGGTGTTGGAGATCGAAGGTGCTTGGAGGAGCAGGTAGGTGACACTGGACTTGCTACATTTTGAGTTTTGGAACTTGGCAACATACACTTGATGAATGCGCTCCAAGTGATGTAACAAGGGGGAGGTTCCTAGGTGGTTTAGGTCCCTCCCTCTTCTCACTCTTTGCAATGGTTACATATGGCTTGACAACTGTTGTCCGGATTGGGGTAGAAATAATTCCACACGTGAGAAGTGGATTTTTTGTCTTTTGCCCTGACATGACAACAATGGGCTTTGGCTTTTTCAATCCATGGGCAACAGCTGTTGCCTTACTTACACAAAGGACATCCCCGGCATCAACATCCTCATCACCAACATCTTCATCATCAACATCCTCATCATCCTTAGCACCATCAACTACCAAAATATTCTCCTCCTCCATGTGCAATTCCACAGAAGCATCCTCACTGACTATGTTTGCAAGATGTTGACTGCCCTTCCCCACATTTACAGAGGGCACACAAATGTTGGAACTTGGAGGATCCTTCAGTACACTAGTATTTAAGTCTGGCTCACAAATGACAACCGCGGACATACTTGCACTCTCCTTGGGGATTTGTGTTTTCGATTTCTCATGGCACACAGTTGTTTTTTCTGAAGGGCTATCAGAATCAGAACCATCAGTCTTCATAAAGAAAGGCCAAGGCCTTATCCTTTCCTTGCCACTTTGTGTAGTGAATGGCATATTGCCAATTTTTTGTTTATCTAAAGGCAAATTTTCTTTAATTTTTTTTCTTAACTTCAGTAAAAGTAGCTTTACCATATCGATGATGTGACTTAAGCCCTGGGACATGGACCTTCATAGAGGATGAGGAAGTTGATGGCCTTGTACTGTTGGCGGCAACTACAAAATGTGGTTCTTGACGACTGGAGTCAGGCAGCACTAGGTTGCATTGCCGACTTGCTAGATCTTGTACGGCTAAGCCTAACATGCACAGACACACAGACAATTATTTGAAAGAAAAGACAATATGTTTTTATTTTTTTTCCAGCTCCAGAACTTGGGCGCAGAGCACAGATTGATGATGACTGGAGTCAGGCAGCATTAGGTTGCATTGCCGACTGGCTAGGTCTTGTGCGGTTAAGCATGCACACAGACAAATATATATTACACAAAAAAATATCTTTATTTTTTTGGGGGTCCAGAACATGGACCCAGATGGACGCAGCAGACAGCACCAGCCCAGATGGATCAGCAACAGCCCAGATGGACACAGCAGACAGCACAACAATACCAGCCCGGAATGGATAAGCAAAAGCCCAGAACACAGCAGACAGAACAGGAAACAGCAGACAGAACAGCACATCGCCTCTCCCTAGCCCTACACTACCCACCCTCCCTGTTCAGTCTCCACTGCCGGAGTGAAATGGCACCCATTGTGTCCCTTATATATAGAGGTGAAAGCTGGCGAGCCGTGAGATTTCGTCTCTATGGTTTTGCCTCGATGTGAGAGATCTGAGTAAGGCGGCAACATCCGAGCCGGCTTGGATCTGACTCATTTCTACAAAATTTGGGTGGGTTCGGATCTCTGAAAACCGAACCCGCTCATCTCTAGTTACAACGCATATACACAAACAATTCTTGTAGGGACTTACATTGCCAAACAGAGATAATAATACAGTTGTCATGAGTAGAATTATCTGTGCAATTTGAGACACAGTGCAACTGAGACACAGGCCCGTATTCGCTATCTTTGCTGCTTTTCTGTGCGAAAAAGTATTGCGCGAGTACCCGCGTATATCCGTATTCAATTCCAAATCGGAGAAAATGGGACGCGGCGAAACTCAAACAGGCGAAAAGTCCTGTTGTTTTTGTGGAAATCAGCCTAACACCCCCCAGAAGATGCTCTGACATGGGGGTTCACTATGGGTACCGCTGATTAGCCCTGCTGAAGGTACTTGGGGTCTTTCAATGGTCTCCATAGGTGCTATTTAATGTCTCTGGTTACAGTGGTGAAGAATAGTTTTTAGCAATTTTTGGGGGGAAAATAAGTATACCCATCAAATTTGGGGTACATGAAAATGGGTGCAAGCATATTTTAAAGTTGCTAAAGTAACCTGCTGTCAAAAAACACCTCCCCTATACTTCCAGGCACACCCAAAAGCAATTTTGATACTTTTTGATCTTGTACCCCCACTTTGATTTTTTTTTCGCCCATTTTTTCACAGTGCTCTTTTGAGGTGTCTTTAGTGGGGTTTTTTTGTGTTTTTTGATGCAATTAGCGTCAAGGGTGTGTTCAAAGGGTTTAGGGGGGTTGCCACAATTTAGTAACCCAAAACCCTGAT
Organism: Taudactylus pleione; assembly: GCA_031769625.1. Taxonomy (NCBI): domain Eukaryota; kingdom Metazoa; phylum Chordata; class Amphibia; order Anura; family Myobatrachidae; genus Taudactylus; species Taudactylus pleione. Next base: position 6,233,906 of record JAUIMM010000258.1, read on the forward strand.
TCTGCACTTTTTTCCAGCGGGCATCCACTGCTGCTACTTTTCCGCTGGTTACAATGCGCAAACTTTTTGCACCGGCGAAAAGTCAGGGAAATTGAATACGGGGATAAATTAAACTGACTTTTCTCTTAAGATTGAATACGGCCGACAATGTTTGTATTGTGGAACACTTTGCATGGACTTAAGAACCTTGCTACATTGTATGGGTTTATGGGAATCTCTATGATATAATCACCCCATCTAACCTATGCACCTAATCTACAGTGCATCTGTTAAGTATTCACAACACGTCACTTTTTCCACATTTTGTTATGTTACAGCCTTATTCCAAAATTGAATAAATTCATTTTTCTCCACAAAATTCTACACACAATACGCCATAATGTCAACATGTAAAAAGTTTTTTTGAGATTTTTGTAAATTTAATTAAAAAAAACTAAGAAATCACATGTACATAAGTATTCACAACCTTTGCTCAATACTTAGTTGATGCACCTTTGGCAGCAAGTAGAGCCTCAAGTCTTTTTGAATATTATGCCACAAGCTTGGCAGACCTATTTTTTGGCAGTTTCACCAATTCCTCTTTGCAGCATCTTTCAAGTTACATCATGTTGGATGGGAAGCGTCGGTGCACATCAATTTTCAGATCTCTCCAGAGATGTTCAATTAGATAAAAGTCTGGGCTCTGGCTGGGCCAATCAAGGACATTCACAGAGTTGTCCTGAAGCCACTCCTTTGATATCTTGGCTGTGTGCTTAGGGTTGTTGTCCTGCTGAAAGATGCACCGTCGCCCCAATCTGAAGTCAAGAGCGCTCTGGAGCAGGTTTTCATCCAGGATGTCTCTGTACATTGCTGCATTCATCTTTCCCTCTATCCTGACTAGTCTCCCAGTTCCCCACAGCCTGATGCTGCCATCACCATGCTTCACTATAGGGATGGTATTGGTGTGGTGATGAGTGGTGCCTGGTTTCCTCCAAATATAATGTCTGGCATTCACGCCAATGAGTTCAATCTTTGTCTCTTCAGACCAGAGAATTTTGTTTCTCATGGTCTAAGAGTCCTTCAGGTGCATTTTGGAAAACTCCAGACAGGCTGCCATGTGCTTTTTACTAAGGAATGGCTTCCATCTGGCCACTCTACCATACAGGCCTGATTGGTGGATTGATGCAGGGATGTTTGTCCTTCTGGAAGGTTCTCCTCTCTCCACAGAGGAATGCTGTAGCTCTGACAAAGTGACCATCGGGTTCTTGGTCCCCTCCCTGACTAGGGCCCTTCTCCCCCAATCGCTCAGTTTAGATGGCCGGCCAACTCTAGGAAGAGTCCTGGTGATTCCAAACTTCTTCCATTTACGGATGATGGAGGCCACTGTACTCATTGGGACTTCAAAGCAGCAGATTTATTTCTGTACCCTTCCCCAGATTTGTGCCTCGAGACAATCCTGTCTCGGATGTCTACAGACAATTCTTTGGACTTCATGCTTGGTTTGTGCTCTGACATGCACTGTAAAGTGTGGGACCTTATATACACAGGTGTGTGCCTCTCAAAATCATGTCCAATCAACTGAATTTACCATAGGTGGACTCCAATTAAGCTGTAGAAAGATCTCAAGGAATGATCAGTGGAAATATGATGCACCTGAGCTCAATTTTGAGCTTCATGGCAAAGACTGATAATACTTATGTACATGTGATTTCTTAGTTGTTGTTTTTTTATCAAAATTTGGAAAAATCTCAAAAAAACTTTTTACACATTGTCATTATGGGGTATAGTGTGTAGAATTTTGAGGAGAAAATGAATTTATACCATTTTGGAATAAGGCTGTAACATAACAAAATGTGGGAAAAGTGACGCGCTGTTAAAACGTTCTGGATGCACTGTATGTACAGTATTTACACCCCTTGCACTGCAACATGGTTTGTCCAGATACACAGTTACTTGTTATTTCTTACTCTATTCCCAAATCTGAATTAAGGCACTAAGGACCTCATTCAGACACTCTCGCAAGCGCTGAGCGCTTGCAAGCGGGTCAATGTTTAGGCCCTGTGCACGTGCAGCGGCCGCACTGTGCGTGCGCAAGCCCCGCTGCGAGAGAGAAATTCTCTCACTCTGGGGCTCGCTACCAACTGGGCGGCTGTCAATGTTGATTGACAGTTCGCCCCCATTTAGTAGGTGGGGAGGGGGGGTGTTTTCACAAATGGAGGCGTTCCTTAAGGAACGCTTGCCATTTTGTGGGCGGCTGCACTGACATCAGCAGAGATGTCAGTGGGGAGCTTCCTGCTCGACCAGAGCAGGAAGCTCCCTGGGGCTTGCAGTTGCCGAGACCCAACCTCAAGGGTCTCGTCACAAGCCCCGATGGTCATGATGGTCTTGGTGGTAACCCACAGCTTAACAAGTGACCAGGAGGCCACACTTCAAAAGACAAGCAGCCGCCCACATAAGTTCTTATTACTTAAGCCATTTTCTTTATGTTTCTCTTAGTGGAAGATGCAGCATTTTCTATAGAAAACAGATAGTTAACATTTTTTTTCATAATTTGGAAAATTACTTTTCATTTCTCACAGTTTTAAAAAAAAAATTTTTGGCACAGAGGGTGAGGGGAACATGGTATGCTTGAAAACTGGAAGGTCTGATTGGAAATTGTGGGGTGTTCCAAAGGTAGGGAGTGGCAAGGGAAAAGTCTTGGAGGCCAAAGTGAAATGAGGTAGTAAAGCTGGAGCAGAGGAGGTGATCATTGTCAGAGTGAAGTGGGTGGGAGGAAGTGTGAGCTGAATATGAAAATATAGGAAGGAGCAGCTTTGTAGGTAGTAGAGAGAGTTTTTATTTGATTCTGAGTGGGAATCTGAGTGGTACAAGGAGCAAGAGAAGTGATTGGTAGAATTGGGCAGCAGAGGTAGATTGACAAGACAGAGTTGGACAGTTAAGGTCAGAGTGAAAAGGCGTGCGGCAGGAGATGGGAAGGCCAGAGAGGAGTACAGTAGATTACAGTAGTCAAGGTGAGCGATTATCAGTGCATTATGGAAAGTTTTAGAAGCTTTAAGAGATAGAAAGGGTAAAATCTTGAAAATAATACGGAAATGTAAATAGCATGATTGGTAGAGAGACTAGATACTGTTTGAGGGGAGAGGGGAAATGGGAGTCGAAGATGACACCTAGACAATAGACTTGGTAAACAGAGAATGATATGTTATTAATAGAGAGGGGAGAGGGGATCTTGGCTGTGGGAAAGATGACGTAACATTCTGGAAAATACAGTCAACAGACATAAGGAAACAACCAAGAGGACTGGAGAAGAGAGATCAGGGTAATATAAATACATTTGGATATAATTGGTATAGCATTGGTAGTGGAGCCCAAATGAGATGATAAGTTCTCCAAGGAAGATGTATAGAGGGATAAGATAAATGAAGGAGATCAAGGACAGAGCTGTGAAGTATCCTATTGGGAAAGAAAAGTGGTCGAGTGACAGAGACAACATAAAATTAGTGTTTTGATGAGCAGGACACTGAGAATCTGATTTAATGTATTTAATGCTTATGAAGACACATCCATCCTAAATCTAAATCTCTTCACATTTTACATCTGTCCCACCTACAGCATAGTGCAACATTGTTTTGCCAAGTTGTATGAGCAGTTACTACTTTTTTTGCTTTGCTTCCAACTTTGAATCATCAACTTTTTACTGCATTTTTTCCGGTCACCCTATACCTCTAACCAATTCAGATCCATTTCACTTCTCTGCCAGAATTTTGCTTTCAGCTTGCCTGTTTTTACATATCCTCTTCAGCTTCATTAGACTGGACTCTGACTGCACCCACTGTAAATTTAAACATAATCAATATTTATACTCCTACTGCTGCTACTTCCTGGTTTGTCTCCTGCAGTCAAAATGCATGTGCAGCCATCAGTTGGTGCATTTGTTATGGGGGCTGATGGATAGGGATCCGGAGGTATTTGCAAGACGGTTTTCCATTCGCTGGAGATGTCTTTACTTATGGGGCCATGCTCCAGAATGGTTAGCATTCTGGAGCTTGGTAAATTCAACTGCATTTGCAGTGGGAAATAGAGGGACCTCTGCAAATATCAGATATATCTGCTGTGGTCTCTCCATGGTACATCTGTCGGATCCTTAATATTTGTGGGTACCTTGGGTTAAACAAGTGTTTTTGGGGAATATCCCACAAATATTGAATGATAAATATGCTCCCTTACGTTTCTGATTAAGTGTTTTTAATGTCCGCACAACAGTTCTACACTAGCCCTGACTGTTGATAAGGAAGCTGCTGGCTGCTTATTCTCCATGTTACACCAGAGTAGAGGATGTAGGTCTCTGCTAATATCCAATGCTTGGTTGTTGGACTTCTAAAAAGGTGAGGGTACGCTCAGGACAGTGCTAATGAATCTTCATACTTAACTGGTATTTATATAGTAACATTTTATTCAGTGTTAAGATTTGTTTTATGAGTGTGAGTACTAAAAACAGTTTGTTTTATCCACTAATAAATAAGGGTATTTATCTTTCTTTCAATCAGATGGTAGAAACCACTTCACAAGGCTGCACTGAATAATTTGATATGTGACATTTGTATATCGGTGTGTGACTGATTATGAATTTGTACACAAGAGCTATGATGCAGCGTCCGTGGATTTTTTTATTCCAAGTTCCGTAGTGCTTCATTTACATATTCAGGTGCACACAGATAAAAAAGTGTCACATACAGTATCAAATTAAACAGTGCAATCTCATGAAGCATTTTTTGACTCAGATGCTTTTTTGGGTTAAAAAGACATAAAAAAAGACACTCGGCACAGAAGGACTCGCACCAGCCCTGGAGACTCACTTGTGCCAGGCGTCTTGCTCTGAATGGCATATTGTGGCTAGGTGGATGAGGACACATACAGTATGTATAGCAAATAAAACTCAGGCAATTGACTTACAGTATTTACTGCTATTACAAATTGATTATTATATCTAATGGTTACACAGCAGAGATTTCAGTAAACACTGTTGGTTATTTTTGACATGCACCTGAATGTTATTTGAAAAGAAATATATAATAATCTTATCATTAGATAAAATATGCCTGTGCATATACAGTAAACCGTACAATATGTGGCTTATTTTATTTGTATTGTACGTTGTCAGAGTTTTGTTGCATTATAGCATTCGATTTTTGCAAAGGGCAAATCCTTAATGCCAAGCAATCTATTCTCATTCATAGTTATTAATGAGGTTATAGATACATCAATCTTGGTACTTTTGATGTTTAACCTGTTAAATATTTTGCAGCATCACAGCAAAGTGACTCAATTTTATGTTGTATTTGAATAATGTTCCTGTGGGTAAATATCTCTGTACTGTATATCCCTTTCCTTGAATGCTCATTGAGTAAAGACACTTTGAGCAGGCTATGCATGAATTGCATTTACAAATAAAGTTTCAATAGTTAATATTTGTTTAATTAATTAGATGGTATTAGCCCTAAATGTATTAATTGCACCTTCTGCATATTTTTATGGTTCTTTCTGTATTAAAAACAATATTTGATGCCATCCCTTTGTACAGGGATGGGGTGAGAAAACTTCCTAAACTTGCTTATAGCACATTTAGGAAGTTTTCTCACCCCCACCTTGCTTTCTCTCTGTCTATCATCTTATTTCAAAACAACACCTTTCTCAAAGACATGCCACCAATCTGTTGTATTGTTAAAGTATGGTTAAAAATAAATAAGATTGATAGGAAGGCTCTGGTCAGAGATAAGGGGATTGTGAGACTGCAGCAAAAAATTGCAGTCTACTAAAAGATGGACTATACAAGTAGGCTTAGTAAGCTTCATAGGAAACAGATGAAATCCATTTATATCTATACTATTATACAGTAGGGTCCAGTAGACATTTTCAAAGAGAACATAAAACCCAGGGTTAGAGTCCACTGGATAGCATTATGGCAACAGTGTCACACAGTTATATGCCTAAACAGGCTTATATGTACAAATATTCTGATTGCTATTTTTGATAATATTAAGCATACTGTATTGTAGATGTGCATATTGTACAATATCACTTACATCAATTGATGGTAACTGCTAAATTTGTCAACTCAAAAATTAATTTAGGGTACAACTGATGTGTAGGTGTAGTCGCTAAATATAACCAATATATTGTATATGACAATTTCATATTTAACCACTAATATTTCTACCAAAAATGTTCCCATATTTGTATTTTTTTTAATTATCATATTATGTAAATAATAGCTAAATAAAGCAGAATCAGTATTTATTTTGAACAAATATGGTTATTTGTTAAGAAAATGATACTTAACATTTAAATAGTCATTGCTAGCACAATTCAAGTAAAATCGACAATTTTGGGGACATATTTGGAAAAATTATTTTCCATGCAGACAAACAAAATGACAATTAAAATTGCATTTATACCCCAACTTGTTTTTCCAGTTGTAAATATTCAACATTTAGTTGGATTAGCTCATACTCAAAATGAAGCCCAACATACTTCCTAAATGCATTTTAATGGGTGGTGAAAAATACATTATTGAATGAAAGGGTTAAATAACTTTTGTTTAACATATAATTAGTATTAGTATACAGTACACGAATAAAGAGTGTTCTGTAATTAATTTATGAACAAACTAACAAATAAGCATTTAACTTGACCACTATGGCTGGAATAAATACAAAGCCCAAAAAATTACACAAAAATCTGGACACAAGAGATAACAGACAACACAATGTAGTGAGCAAATTAAAGATTGTTAAGAGCATGTTCCAGCTGACTCAAATTTCTTGTAATGGTAGCTCCCCATCCATCATCTCTTTTCAGCCAAGTCAAAGGCTCTTGTACTTTGACAGAGAAATGAAAAGAATGTCCCACACTTTGGATAAAGGGCAGATTCAATAGGAATAATTGTACAAGTTTAAGCATGAAGACCTGGAGAACTAAAATCTGCAAGTTATACGTTTGCTTCTAAAGCAGGATCTGAACGAAAGAGTTGATTGTTTTTGAGTCTGCTACAGTTATTCTTTTGTAAACTAAGATATTGCCCTCTCCTTTTAGTCTTGCCTACAGAATGAAAACATGCAATAGCTAAACTGAAGCAATTAACATGCTTGAAAATATCAGAATGCCTTGAACCAATATTTTAAAATGAAGAGGTTAATAAGAAATCTATAAGGACCTGTTGATTTCAATCTTTCAACAATGTTCTAAGAATTTCTTTTATCTCGAGGGCACTTCCAGACCAGCAGAAAGATCTTACAGTGTTTTGTTCCAAGCTAAAAATATAAGGTTAACTAGAACACGCAAAAAAGAGAGGTAAAAGTTCATGTTTTCAGCAGATACTGGGCTATAAATAAATCCATAGAATTTCAGCAAATATACAGTAGTTTGAGCTTCTCACAATGCTGAATAATAATGTGTGCATACAGCAGCAAACATCTAACGGATTTGTGCCCTAGCTATGCCTTTGGATATTCATTTAATTGCCTCAATGTTAGTTGCACTGGCTATAAATCTGTCTTTAAGTACTTGGAAATACATGGACTATTAAGCAAATCCCAATAAATGCATTTTGTTCTTGGCTGGTAGTATTAAATTCAGCCATGCAGACTGAATGTTTGACAACTTGCTACATGTTGTAGAAGCTGTGTTTTTTTTTTTACTTTTTTTTTGTTGGAAAAAGCAATTAGTTCTATATTAGTGACTTGGATGTCCTCCAGGGACCGCTCCCTAATCAGCTTTGTCACTGCTAAGTTATCACTCAGAGCTACTACATCACTTTGCTCTTGATGCTGCTCTTCACACTCATAAGTATGGTAATTTTCAATTAGTTGATGAATATGTGAGGAGGTTAGCACTTAAGTGTTTTCATTATGAGAAAGAAGGAAAAAAAACCTTAACACCCGGAAATAGTTATTTTGCTCTTGACAAATAGTTTTGTGTACTGTATGTGTACAATTTGCTGGTTTAGAATAAAATCAGTGAGTTATTCATGTGACATTCACAAACTGGATACTTTATAAACTAATCCAGGGGAGCAATTTTAAAATCAGGAAACTTTTGTTTTAATATAGGGTGCTACACAGCAAATCTGTAATAGAGTCAAAAAGGAAGCATAGAAATGTGGTAAAATGGTTTAAAAAATGTATGCAATTTTAATTTGTTCTATTATGCAAATTTTATACAAAATCCTGGAATACACTATGTAAAGTGTCTTGCAAAACTATTCAGATGGTATCGCATGTTGCTGGATTGCATATTATACTTAGATTTTTTTTACCAGTCGCTATTTTCTTACTACAAACCCATATGATCATTTATCTGCATTTATTGTAAATAAAGTCATTAATTTAATTATGTTTGCACATGTATTCATACCAAGGATGAAAGGATATTTTCAAGTGGTCATCTCAGTAGTAGCAATTTAAAGTGAAGATATGCTCTGTCAATACAACATAAAATGGAATGTTGTATCCCATTCGAGGTAATGTATTTTGCAGTGATTCATAGTCAAAATGTCACATGTAGATAATAGCTAGAATCTTATTGATTGCTTTGGCAAAAAACAATAGTTTTATGGGCAAAAAACAATAGATAAAACAAAAATATTATAACAGCGCTAAGAATACCTAAAAAAGTGAGGAGGTGTTGAAGCATTTAAAAATGACAATTTAATATTCACACCTAAAAAAAGATCATAAAACAACCAATTGAGGATTCATGTTTAAACGCAATATAAGGGTCAGTTGCAATATTGCTAGTCACTGGGCTTGAGTGGTATAATCCCATATCGGTAAGGTAAATGGACAGTTCAGGAAATGTGCTCTCTGTCTTAATAGGCAATAGTCCAACTTAGGAAAAATATTACCTGCTCTGTGGCTGTTTTTAGTGAGGTTCCAATTACAGCAGAGGCAGCACAGTCCAAGGCAGCAGAGGTATCCAGCACAAGAAGAAATGGTATCCTGATCCCACAGTTGGTAGGCTGGAAATACCAATTGTGCAAAATATCCAGATAAAGATGGGAGCTCCTTCCAGAAATTCCCACTGACCCAGCTTGGTCAGTGGGTATTTCTGGAAGGAGCTCCTCCATCTTTATCTGTGGTGTCTTACCATTCCACCTACATACTGGAGGCTGCATGAGCATTGGAGAAGATAGGTGACATACGTGATTTTGTCTTTGATTATGTATTTTTTCATTTTAGGAGTAAATTTACAAACAATTGTGTCTGTCCGAGTTTTAAACATGCTAGATAACGCAGGGACATTAGTTAGCTTTTAACAAACAAACTGACAAATTTACTAACAATCATGTTTGATGGAACCGTGTTTTCCAGTGATATATAGAATCATGTTTGCAAGTGTACGAGTTCTTTTGTATTGGACTGAAAGAATAGAAGTGCCTGTGAGCCGCGTGTTATAATGCTACAGTGTGACGCAAGATAAACCCACAGAGTCACTAAGTGAGATCTTCCACCTATAACACCAACCCATTGTTCCTTTAGTGACTGAATATGCACACTTGTGCCATGATTTACTATCGGCACAGTGTGGGCTTATCCTACTAATATCTGAAGGTTGGAGATGGTATGCAGTTAGGATGTACCTGAGCTGGCAATCTCGATCTGGGCAGAGGCTGAATCTGAATACCCAGCGATGGACTTGGCAAGGATTGATACACCAGCAGGTGGACAACAGGTAAGGCAGTCCCTTGTTGCAAGCGGAGATGGTAATTACACAGATATGATCGCACACCAGAGTGTGAGTGGACCACAGGTAGTGATGTAGATATGCTGCTGTAGGCTGCACTAGACGGTAAGAGTCACAGGTATGAATGGGAATCGCTGACTTGTACACAACTGGGCTGCAGGAAGGAACAGTAGCTGGCTACAGATGATGCAGCTGAACTGTAAGCTGATGTAAATGATAGATAACGTGGCTAGGCTGCAGGCTGATAACACGGCTGGACCACAGGCTGATAATGTGACTAGGCCACAGGCTGGTAAAACATCTGGAATGCAGGCTGGTAACATGGCTAGGACGCAGGCTGGTAACACGATCACAGTAGACTGGGAGATACTTGACCATGAACACAGATGAACTAGCACAGGTAAATGGCTCTGACGAGATAGAAGACCGGGAGCAAAATGGAACCAAACAGACTGGACTCTAGGAACAGACTATCACTGGCAGGGAATACTGGGACTGACTGCAATTTAACAGGAAGAGAAACCAATGCAAACCAGCTTCCTTGATTGATTAATTTGCAGCAGAGCTGCACACTCACTGAGAGCTTGATTACAGACTGGCTGCAGCTGTAAACTTCCACAAAACTGACACCTTTGCTGCAGCCTAGCAACAGCCAGGACTGGAAACTGAAAGGCTGTCAGAAATCCCGGCAATGGATCATAACAACTGACCTGCCATCAGGTCACTAGCACCTGTATCCCCACTCACTCACTTGCACTCATACTCACACTACATACTCACCTACTCCCTGACACTGGGTCTGACGAAGTTGGCCCAGGAGGTGTCAACCAGTGAGAGAGTGTGCTGATTTGATTGTCTTTTGTATAACAATGGAAGAAGACTGCTGCGTCTGCCAAGGGAGTTAATCTGTCAACTCTGCAGTTTTAGGAAGCAAGTTGACACTGCTTCAGGACTGAGAAAGCTGCAGGTAAGTAAACAATGGGAGGGCAGGTGTGAGACTGCTCAGTGATTTATACTAAGAGACATCAAGCCTTTTTTAGCTATGAATTGTCAACACAGTAAAATATGTTGGGTGAGTAGAACATCACTGAAACAAAAATCAGTTTTGACTGCATGCATATAGGTGTTGGCGTACGATGGAGCCACAATGTATACCAGTGCACAGCCACATAGCTGCAAATGAAAACTTCAGTTGTTGCAAAAACAGTTCATAGTTACTGTTTGGAATTTTTATGTTCAAATTGTTTATTTTAGCACTTTTTTCAGATGAAGTGATATTTAATGGTATGTAATAGTTATGGTTTTTACATTATTATGGAGTGTATTACTTACTGTATATAGTGATACTTTGACCTCTGCATTCCAGTATTTTTTTTAGTGGACTGTAGAAGTGAGGAGTCTCACACTGGTATGTAGGTCTTTCCCTGGTGTGTTCATTTGTGGGTGGTTTTAATGTTGTTTTGTGTGCATTTCTATCTGTATTTGCCCCTGATGAAAATAGCATTTGCCATTGAACCGTGGGAATAAACAATGCTTTTCTTAACACTATACCAAGTTGCTGACTGCAGCTTTCTGTCTTTATCTATTTATCTATTTATTATCTATGTATCTATCTCTATACAAAATAGCTATTCCGCAGATAAAGCTGACATAGGATGTCTGAATCTGTATAAGAATGAAGAGGAAGGTACAGTATGCAAAGACTAATAAAGAGTAAAGCTCATTAAATATTGGGTAAACAATGTGATCTTATGGACTTAGAATATAGGCTACAGAAGTAGAAGGCCTGTAGATATCTGCTGCAAAAAAGGGGAAATGCCTCCAGTTTGCTGAGGAACACAGGAATTGGACAGTAAATTAATAGAAACAGGTCATGTGGATCAACAAATTATGGCTTCAATTACTCCATGCAGATGGTAGGGTGAGGATATGGAGACAAAAGCACAATAGCATGGATCCTTCTTGCATCATTACAACTCTTCAGGCAATGTTATAATGGTGGAGGCAATGTTATGGAGATGCAGTTCATCACATTTGGGCTAATATTCCCCACAAAACATACCAACAGTTAGTAGAATTTATGCCTAGAAGAATTCAAGTCATATTAAGGCTAAAAAGGTTGCCCAAGAAAGTACTAACCTGGGGCTTATAATAATTTGGCCACTCAGAAGCTAGATATAGTAGATGTTGTGCTGGTGGTGCAGAAAATAGTGCTGAGAAGTGGCAGATATTACCTATGGGCTGCAGAGCAGCAGCACTCCCTGTAAAATCCAACAGTTAGGATTAGGCACTGCCAGGAGGGTTGTTGTTTAGTTATAGGGGAAGGTTAGAGTTAGGCTGGGGGGTTAGTGTTAGGCACTAGGAAGGTTAAGGGTTTGGATTAGGGTTAAAATAGTCACCTAAACTGCTGTTTCATCAGAGGTCTTCATCGGATGTGATGATCATGTGACCATCAGGGCCTGGAAGCTGCCCAGGAGCTGCTGCAGCTGTCAGGACCAGGTAAGTGACCACTGGACCACCATGGATATTTATTCGACATTCTATCATGTTGACATGTCATCTATATAGACATGATGAATGTCACCATTTTCACTGTCATCATGCTGCATGTCGACACTTCATCCATGTCAACATAATACATGTCAACATGATACAGTAACTGTCAACCTAACATACCACACCCATATCTGTATTACTTGTGCAATTTACGTAATAATTAATTGTAGCTTCCAGTGACTGGAATAACCTGGAGGGCAGAAAATAAAAGTATGCAGTCGGGAAGCCGGCGGATCTAATCCCGACAGCCGGCTTCCTGACTGTCATATCCTGGCTAGGGTCTAAAGACAGGAGTCGATATGCCAATGCCTGTCATTAGACATATGCCAGGAGACCGGGCGCAGACAGCAGTGGCGGGGGGAGGGTTAGGTTTAGGTCTCCCGGGCGGACAAAGGGTTAGGCACCCCCCCGGGAGGTTAGGTTTAGGCTAGGGGAAGGGGGGGTTAGGCACTTAGAGGGGGGATTAGGGTTAGGTATTGGGGGGGAGGTTAGGGTTAGGCACCCCAAAGGAAGGGTTAGGGGGTAGAATTAGGTTAGTTAGTACTTCCCTTTAGACGATCGGGATTTCCACTGCTGCCGGGCTGCTGGTGTTCGGATTCCAACCGCCAGACATGCGTCCGGTGGTAAATCATACTGTTTCTGAAAATAACAGTCAGGGTATGGGCTTTAAGGAGTGGGTTTGGTGACATACAATATCTGCAACATCACATGAGGATGAGTGGTGGAGCTCAAATGTACCCTATGATATTTGACACTAGCACCTGACTCTATAAAGGACTTGGGTTTCCTGTAGACAGAGGGAAAAGACATTTAGGCAGGTAAACTAGGATGGTAGTAAGCTTGCTCAGTGAGTAACCATAATGTTTCACTATTATAGCTGGCTATGCCGGCAGTGTTATTAAGAGAAGCAGAAGGCCCAGCGGGGGGAAATCTCTGATTTGACCTGCCTTTTATTACATTTGGAGAATTAGGAATAACACCTTTTTTCCAGCAAAAATATAGAAATAAGGGCTTTACACTGTATTTTACTTAAGAGATTGGGAGGGCCAGAAAACAAAACAAAGGCTAAGGTGTTTAGAATGACTAAAAAAGTGACAAGCAATTCAAATCTCTGTCACTAAATGTTTGACAGTAGGATAATCCAGGCACAGAAGAGGTCAGGTAGACCCCAGAAAAACAGACCAGTAGCCACAACACTAACCTTTCTGAGACATGGCTGTGTCTGTGTCACCAGTAATTTTGTGTGGGGACATTTGTTTTCCTCCTCATAGCAGTAGACGAAGATAAAAATATTGCTTTTAGATAGATAGATAGATAGATAGATAGATAGATGTTCATATTCTGAATTTCTCTTTTTTTAAGAGGATACATTTGAGAAAGATTGTTTTGGCAGCCATATGAAATTGTATAAGTGATATAACTAGGGATGTGCGCCAAACCCCATGTTTTGGTTTTGGATCTGCATCTCCTTTGAGTTTTGGATATGGGTTTGGTATTTACAAAACCACCCTTGCGTGTTTTGGTTTTGGATCTGTATTTTAATTTGGGCTTTTTTTATTCCTACAGTAATATTAACCTCAATAACATTAATTTCCACTTATTTCTAGTAAATTATGACCACCTCACAGCTCACAATATTGTTTTCATCCAGTTTAGGCCCAAAATTTGCACCAAGCTAGCTGGCTGACTAACAAAATCGGCAGCAGTGGGCGGCACAACCACATGGCAGTTCAACTTTCATTAATCAAGAGGCCTCAGGGAGATGGAATATGTATGTAGTTGAAGGCAGGAAAAGGTAGTTTGATTTGTAGTAAATTTTATTTAATTATTTGATACAGAAGCAAATTTTTGAAGGAGGAGGGGAGAGCAAGGGTGAACAATATGACCCATGTTTTGCCCACAAAATCAACTTGGTGGTACAGAATATTTTTTCAAATTAAAGGGGTATGTAGGAGATGCTGTGGCAAAAAACATTTCTAGACATTTTCGGCATTCAGCAACCACCATATCAAAGATTGCAGCAGGTGTGGCAGTTCAACTTCCAACATGGCACATCTAGGAAAGAGAATGACATTGCAGTGGCAGACAGGATGACAGTTTAATAAACTATAATATTAAAAATGTCAGGCAGCAATGCCCCAACCAGAACATAAGAGAAAAGAAAACAGGTACAAGATGGAGTTATCCTTGGGTCCTTCCCTTATGTTGTATATATTAAACAAGACATGCACAATTTAACAAACTAATCTCTTCAGCGACAGAGACTGCCAATTGTGGCTGAAGCGATTGGTTTGTTTGGGCCACCACAAAACAAGCTACCAATGGACAGTTGACATTGCTGGCAATGATCTCTCTGTGCACAAACTGGCTTTACAGAGGCAATATGTTGTCGCCATTATCATCTGATCTCTTGCCCCCAGTGTGTACATCATCTTTATACAAAAAAAAATTGTCGCCGCTAGAATCCACCATTACAGCATGAGGTGCTTCTGTAATTTTTCGATGTATTTGGCAGTAAAGGTCTTCCTTGTGGAATTTGTAGTTCATTTTGATGAACATCATCTTTTCCACATTTTGAGGAAGTAGCCTCCTATGTCGATTGCTGACAAGGTTCCTGGCTGTACTGAAAACTCTTTCTGTGTACCAACTGGAAGGTGGGCAGCTCAAGTAAAGCAAAGTCAGTTTGTGTAAGGGCCTCCAAATTGCTTTTTTTCCTGCCAGTAGTCAAACTGACTGTCTGAGATGCCTATTAGAATGCTATAATTAAAATGGTCCTCAACCATTCTTTGAATGGTGACCGTATCAGATGGAATCATAGTATAGGTCTCATTCATTGTAGGCCATTATTTTAAACCTGACCAGAACTTGGTTGTGTTGACTCATCTGCATCACCATGAGCTGACAATTTGCTTACCATCAGATCTTTGCATCTCTTAAGATCTGTGTCCATTGGGAAGAAAGACACTATATATGCTTTAAACCTAGGATAGAGCATGGTCACCAAAATGTATTGATCCGATTGGAGGAGCCTGACAAACCTTGGAACCTGGCAAGGCGAATAAAGGACTTGATTTACAAGTCCGACCTACTAACCAGAATCGCTTCATTTTAGCTTCTCTTTCAGTATCTCAAGCTGCTTTTCCAACATTCTAATTAAGGAAATTACCTGACTCAAGCTGGCATGTCTGAACTCACTTCACAGGTGACAACTTTGTAGGGATTTAGCACTTTATACAATACAGAAAGTATTTTCCACTGAGCTTGAGTAAGATACATTCCCTCTTCGTATGTCATACTTCTTTGTGTAGCTTAGGAAGGCTTTTTGCTGTTCCTCCATCTGCTGAAGAATATAAAGGGTGGAGTTCCACCTTGTAACTACTTCTTGCTTCAGCTGGTGACAGGGCAAATTCAACATTTCTTGCAGGTACTGCAATCTTCTACATGCGCCCCCTTGAATGGCAAAAATGTCCAGAATTTTTCTGAGTCAGAGACCATCTCCTGTACGGCCCTATCATTTTTAAAATAATGTTGCACCACCAAGTTGATTGTGTGAGCAAAACATGGGATGTGTTGGAATTCACACAGCTGTAATGCTCTCACAATATTGATGGTGTTGTCAAAAATCAAATATCCCGAGGAAAGTCCAAGCAGGGTAAGCCATTTTGCAATGACTTCCCTGAGTTTTCTAAGAGGTTTTCAGTGGTATGCCTCTTACTGAAACAAGTGATACACAGAGTCGCCTGCCTCTAAATGAGCTACTGTTTCTTAGATGCTGCTGCTGATGGCAATGCACCCACCCATTGGGCTTTTACATTTATGTAATCTTATTTTTGCCCTATTCCACTTGCCCAAAAAACTGTGGTTTGTGGACAGTGGGTACAATGACATTTTTGAGGACACTAATTAAATTTTTTTTAACATCCCTTTACAGGCTGGGAATTGCTTTTCTAGTAAAGGGAAATCAAGATGGGATTTCTTAGCAAGGATGTAGGACCTCAATTAATTGTCTAAAACCCACTGCACTAATGATGGATATTGGATGCACATCTAATATCAGCATAGATGTTATGGCGTCAGTGATCCGCTATGCAACTGGGTGACTGCTGTCATACTTGCTCCCCCTTGCAAAGGATTGATTAATAGTCAATTGTTTCTTTAAACTACTACTCATAGTCTTCCTGGTCCCCTTCTGGAATGAAGATCCACTCCTAGCAGCAGCAGCAGCAGGTGTAGTGCTCAAGGATTCTTCTGAGGAATTCAGGATAGGGGAGGACTGAGTTAACCTTATCAAACTGGATGCAGGACTACTTCTGATCATGGTTGATGATATTGTTGATGAAGGTGTTGGTGGTGAAGATGGCAGGTGCTTGAATCTAGCAGAAAGAAGGGAGCTAGCTGATGCTGGACTGCTTGTTATTACTTTTTTAGCCAAAGTTTCTGAACTTTCCAAACACTTTTGATGGATGCGCTGTAGATGACATAACAGGGAGGAGGTTTCTAGATGGTTAATGTCCCGACATCTACTTACTCTGGCTTTACAATTGGTACAGATGGTTTGACAATTGTTGTACAGATTTGGGTAGAAATTATTCCACACATAAGAAGTGGATTTTCTTTTCTTATACCCAGGCATAACAATGAGCTTTTACTTATCATGGGCAATAACTGTTTCCACTGGTGCCTGAGTTACACAAACAACATCCTCATCAACAACATCATCATCATCAACATCCTTATTAGCGTCAGCTACACAAATATCCTCCAAATCCTGGACCACATCCACAGAAGCATCCTGGATGTCAGCATATTCACTTGTGCTGCTCATCCCTACATTTGAAGTGGTGGAAGTAGGCTCCTCTTCAAGTACAGTATTGGAAAGGTCAGGCTCATACATGGCACCTGCCGACACACTTAGAATCTTTTCAGGGATTTGTGACATTTCTGAACACACAGTTGGTTCCTGTGCCCTAATGATTTTAATTATTTTGAAATGTCTAGAAAGGCGAGAAGGGCTTACATCATCATTAGAGGCAGAACCACCAGTCATAAATAAAGGCCAAGGCCTTAGCCTTTCCTTGCCACTTCATGTGGTGAAAGGCATATGGCAAATTTTATGTCTTTCTGTAGCTAACTTTCCCATTGATGGTTTTTTCTTTACCTATGTAAAATATTGCATCTTTGATTTTAGATCCCCTGATTTAAGCTCTGTATGCCCTTTGACATTTGCTTTAGTAGATAATGTAGATGGACTAGTATCATCATGAATGGTGGCACTTGCAGCAGCTCCAGCAGTAGTAGTGTATGTATTTCCTACTCTCATATCAACTTATTGTTCTCCATATCAACAAACAAGAATATAGTGGGGTACAGCACACACATCAATTTGTACCAATTTTAAATATTACACTGCGGTATCAATGACCTACAGCGTCACAATATTTTTATGAATATTACACTGCGGTATTACTAACCAACAGTGTAACAATAATTGTATGAATAATATTACAATGAGCTACTACTTACAGTGTCACAATACATGTAAGAATATTACACTGCACTTCCACCTACAGTGCCACAATACATACATGAATACTACAATGTGCTACCACTTACAGCATCACAATACTTGGATGAAATTAGGGAACCACTTACAGTGTCAAAATACGTAATATGAATATTACATATGAATATTACACTGCTGCCTGACCTGCAGCATTACAATTAAAGTAAACATAATATACATAGTACACTGGGGTACAGCACAAAAAAATATATATTATTTTTAAAAATAATTTTATTAGCTTTTATTTTTTTACACTGGGCACCCTTGAATTTACAGAGCAACCAGAGCACCCTAGACTGACAGAGCATCCCCTGGAGGACACAGCAGCCCCTTTATGGATGGACAGAACACCATTAGACCTAGAGAGCACCCCTGGAAGACACAGCAGCCCCTTGATGGATGAACAGAGCACCCAAATTACCCCCAGACCAACAGAGCACCTTGAAAGAAACAGCAGCCCCTTTATGGATGGAGAGAGCACCCCTATACCAACAGACACAGCAACCCCTTGACAGAGGGGCAGAACACCCAGAGCACCCCTAGACTGACAGAGCACCTCTTGATGACAAAGCAGTGCCTTGATGGATGGACAGAGCACAGCACGTCTGTTCAGTAAACTCTCCACAGCTAGAGTGAAATGACGCCGATGACAGGGGATCTTTATAGATTCCAAAACCCGTGAGAGTCCAACAGCGGGAGGATGACATTTTGCTTCGTTTTGGGATCTGAGTCAGGTGCAAAAACCCGAGCCGGACTCGGATCCCAACTTGGATCATGAAATTCAGGCGGGTCTGGTTCTCTGAGAACTGGACCCGCTCATTTCTAGATATAACTGAGATTATATTTCACCTTTGACATGTTCAAATATATCAATAGACTGTATTTTATGCTTCTTATATTACACAGTTACCTAGTGAAATACCGTAGTTAGTGAGGTTGAACAAAAGGCACAAGCCCATAAAATTAATTCTATCTTAAATTCAAGGGAAGGCAAAACAAACCTTTCATTGAGACAGCTGCCAATTCAATGAGTTAAAAGGAGTAATTTCTGATTATGTAAATGGTATATGATTAATTCTGTGGATCAATCATCCCATTTAAGTAATTTAACAGTACTAACGACAAATAACATTTCTTAAAATAAATGCATTCTATCTATTCTCAAATCGTTTAGTGAGTCTGCTATCATGAGATTCCACATGTTTGTGCCCACTTTACCAAATTGCTTACATTAAATAACAGACTCTTCAACTACATTGACAAATTCTGATCTGTGAGTTCTAATATTTGTGATTCTTTCTTTAAGCTTTAAATATATTGTTCAAAAACTCCTTACGAAAGTGATTACAGTGCACTGATTTGATGTAAAATATACTGTATCTGCAAAAAAATTTCAAGGAATACCAAAAACCTATGGTGGTATTCATTGGATCCATCTGTTCTGTGCTGTACTCTTACAACAAGAAACTTGTGGATGATTTGTGAAATGCACACTGTGTAGTGATGGGTTATAAATTACACCCTGCTAGAGCAAGTTATTGTGTTAAATCACTTCCAACTGCTATAAAACACAATGTTAAACATATTAACTCATACTGCAAATTATGTTTGTAAAAGTAATAAAAATGAAATACAACACAATATAACATTGAGCCGTAAACAAAATTAGTTTTTAAATGACAACCAATTATTATGATGCACATTTTTAACTTTGACCCAGCTTTGCACAAGATAATGCAGCTATATTAATAACATGTCACTGTTTAAATATTACTTGCTTGTTGTCTTTTACTGATACAGTGCATCATAGAAGTCTTTTTTTTCATAATCACAGATTTGTTTATCTGATATACTAAGTTAGGTTTCCTAGCATGGTGAGCACAACATCACTTGGAATAAAGATCATTGGAAGTATAATCTTGAATGCTGGATGGATTATGTACTCTAGTTATGTGCTCATGTAGATTTGGATGTACGCCCAAAAGAGTAGAAAATTTGCAGGTTACTGTACTGTGGGCCTGATTCAGCAAGGATCGCTATTGTGATCGCGGTAGCAATTGCGCACACAGTTCTGTTGCAAAAGTATGCTAATAACTGAAATCGCAAATCACTCACTGAGAACAAGTAGACGCCCACTTCCCCTCTCACACATCCGTAATACCTTGCAATCCAGCCAAAACATTGGTAACATCGAAGTGCACTGGAGCCACTTGCACATTTAAGGCAGGTCTGACCCTACCACTAAATTGCTAACTTTCCTACATGCAGTGAGAGCTCATACTGCATATGCCATCGCAGTGGATAATTTATGCACACCCCTGAAACAGCATTCAAGTGTACTGACATGCCTGCATTTCTCCAATAACCCTCCCATCATCACCCTCAAATGGTGTTTCCTGTCAATAACTCTGCTATGGGTCTGCATAGTCACTGCAATCGCAGTCCCAATCGCAGTGGTTGGTTCGTGCATGCGCCCTGTGATGTATACGCATGCGTAGTACACAACAATCAGCTGTCTTCATACGCTTTAGCAGTTGAGATCCTTGCTGAATCAGGCCCTGTGTGTGCACATTAAAATTTACATGCCTTCTACAGAATAAGATATTTCTCCATGTTTGGCCTCTCAGATTTGAGGTAGGTGGGGGAGGGCTGGCATAGCCTTAGTATAGTAAGGGATTGTTAGCACACTTACGTATCATGTAAGGGGGAGTCAACTGCATATATGCTACTTATTCTGTACCTTGTGAATGATTTTTATTCCACCCTGGTGCAAGATCCTTGCTGATGATGATCTTGCATTATCTGTAACATAAAAAAAATACCTAGGATGATTTTGAGAGCAAAGTAGGGGATGAATAGAATGGAGCCTCACTTGAATTGCCACTCCTTACAATAGGCTATGTCAGCCAGGGCTAGGGATATTATAATAGGGTAACTGGCAATCATGCCTAGGCTTGTCAGCTAAGGCTGTATTCCCTGGAGGGCAAAATGTGGGCCCCTAAAACAAATTAAACCCATGCTGATTGCACTATGGCAATTTCCACATTCCAGGGTAGTGGATGAGAATAAATATTGTAAAATAATGATAATATTAATTTTTTTCTCTCTGTTGATCTATAGGTCCCAGCATGCACAGGCCATCTTTATTTGGTTGGGCATACTTGTACCTGTAGTAGTAGAATTCCAGAATACCCATGACTGCCAAGCCATCCCGGCACCGAGGGCCTACTGGCATCGGTAGAATAATAAGTATAAATGAAGTAAATAAAACACAAAGAATTGTGAAATATATTATTAGTAATAAAAACATCCCCACATAAAGTCTAGTGCGTCAATGAACGTGTCCCAATACATATATCCCTTCTGTGCTATATGGCATGATGAGCCTGGTACAATTCCGATGTTGCATAATTTGCCCTCATCTTTGCTACTTTTTCCTCAACTTTTTTCCTTCACTATGCCACTTTATTCTCAGTATTGCATCCTAGTTCACACATAGGGCCTGATTCTGATGCGGACGGTATTGCACAGCTGCAGAGGAGCGACTTTGCAGTACTGTCCAACTAAAATGGAAATGCAGCAGGCGGTGTCTGTAGGAAATAGACACATCCTGCATGCATCTGAAATCCAAGTACAGTGTCCATAGATGCTGCTTTGGATCATCATCGCTACCATAAGTTGCAAAGGTCACTGCCCTCGGGCCAGGCTGTGTAAGCTGAAGCTTACCCAGCCTGGCCATTGGAACCCCTCTGCCAGGTTCAGGACGCAGACTCTGTGCTGGAATGCCTACAAAATGGGGGCGTCATGTTCCCGTTTTGTAGAACATTCCTGGTTGCCACAACCCAAATGTCACAACATGCTAATCATGCTGCAGCTAAGGGCTGACTGAGTGATCATTGAGGACTCATTCTGCACATGTGCAACACAGGTCCAGCATCTGAGCAGATCCAGAACCATCATATTTGCATGCAAATCATCACTTTTGCGTACAAATCTGAATCGGGCCCATAGATTTTTCTTTCATTGTGCTACTTTCTCCTCAATTTTGTGTCTTAGATTGCAAATAGTGTACTAAGGAGCTGATTCAGGGCCGCTCGCAAGCGCTGTGAAGTGTGCAAGCGGCCCGATGTTTGCACACTGCACATGTGCAGGGTCCGGCATGCGCGAGCCCCGCTGAGTGACTAAAGTTCAATTGCAACAGGGTTCGCAACAAGATGGGGCAGCTGTCGATGTTGATTGACAGCTCGCCCCATTTTGAGGGCAAGTAGGGGGGTGGCTTCACAAACGCAGGTGTTCCCTTTTGTTTTTTTCCTTTCCTTTTTCCTTTTTCCTGGCATTTGTTGGGCGGTCCAACTGACATCATCATTGATGTCAGTAGTGGACTTCCTGCTCTATTATGGTCGCGATTATTGCAACGGTCTCCAGCCCGCTTGCACAAGCTGTTGGTGGTTACCCACAGCTTTGCGAGCGGCCGGAGAACAAAAATAAAAATAAAAAACACGCCCGCATTCAGAGCATACGGCCGCCAGCAGCGAGCGTCTCTGAATGAGCTCCTAAGTGCAGCAGGTGCTGGGCTTTAGAAATTATTCAGAGGTGCAGTGCACCCAGTACCAATGAATGCACAGTCGAGCAATTATTAATATGTGTGATGGCTCACATACCCTGGTGCTGCCAAGACTGGCTAATTAACAGAGAATTCTCTACCATACTGGGGAGAATACTGCCTACCACAGCCTTTACATGGAGATTCAGGCTCCCTTCTAAACAGGTGAGAGCCTTGAATAGTGACACCGTGATCCAGACTGTACAAACTTACTACAGGTATAACTCTGCTACCAAAGCCTGTTAAGTCACACAGGACCTTTGTGCTGCTTAGATTCTGGGCCTGATTCAGAGGCGCTCGCAAAAAGCGAGCGCTCACTCTGAATCAAGTCGGGTGCAGGTTCTTTTAGTTGCGGCCTCTTGGCCGCTCACATAGCTGTGGGTTACCACCCACAGCTATAGCGAGTGGTCATGATGATGGTCGCGATGGTCAAGACCATTGCGACCATCGGGCTTGCGATGAGACCCTTGTGGTAGGGTCTCGTGGTCGCAAGCCCCAGAGAGCTTCTGGCTCAAATAGAGCCAGAAGCTCTCTCACTGACATCACTAGTGATGTCAGTGGGGCTGCCCAAACAAACATCAGGCATTCACATGGGAACGCCTCCATTTGTGAAGCCACCCTCCCTCCACGCCTTTAAAATGGGGCGAGCTGTTGTGAGTCCCAGAGCAAGCGCTTTTTGTGCTCGCTCCTGGGCTCACGCACGCGCAGTGCACACGCCGCGCACGCGCACTGGGCCACCATCGACCTGCTTGCGAGCGCAATGCGCTTGCGAGTGGGTCTGAATCAGGCCCTCTGTTTGTAACTGGCAAACATTACAATATCCTGAATTATTGAAAATGATTAAATTAGTATATTTTGGAGATCATTGTCTGCGTAGGTTACAGGACCACATGCTAATTTTTTATATATATACATATTTTTTAAAATGTTTCAAATATGTAACGTACAAATAAGGACTAATGCTTATTGAATTCTATTGGTATTTCATTTAATAAAAATAACCTTTTCTAAATTCAAACCTTGTTATATTGTATTCACCCTCTGAATAACCAGCTGCTTCTTGCAACATATGATGGCTAATATGACATTGCTATGACTTCAGATGGCGTCTGTGATCCATGGGTGTTTCAGGGTGGAGACTGGAAGATGACCTAAGTAGATCGCAAAAAGAAAAGGTTGGCATAGGTGTATTATAGGAGTGTCATGGGTCTGTGGGCCTGATTCAGAGCCACTCGTAAGTGGCAGTACGCTCGTTCCGAGCGATGTTCGCACTTCTGCGCATGCGTACGGTTTATAATACGCATGCATGAACCAGTCAGTGCGGCCGAAAATCGTTTGTTCGCTATATAGCGAATGCCTGCTACTTTGAGTGACAGGATGAGGTGTATGTGGGTGGTAACAGGGGAAGGTGCTTGAAAACGGATAGTGGAATTAAGAACGCAGGCGTGCTTAAAGGTCAAAACGGGCGTTTTATGGGTGTGCATAATTAAAACAGCAGTGTCATTGACCACGTCACTGGGTTATTTTATAGCCCGAACTGCTCGCAAAATTGTGGTAGCAAAAACCAACCACAAGAATAGCGATCAGCTCATACCCTGGTCGATGTACTCGATTAATCTAATAAATAGCGGACATGACGTAGGATGCAAGCGGCCAGGGGGCGTATTTTTCAAATAAACGTCCGCAAGTTTTGTTCGCTCATTCAGACATGGAGGCGTGAACAGACTGCAAAGAGCGAACGGATCATTTGAATAGCCACCCCCTTTTTCTGAACGAGCGAGCGCTAATTGCGTCCGGCTCTGAATCAGGCCCTGTGTCCGCATGTATCTGCATTATCTTTCACAGCACCACAGCCACAGTGGCCATACTTAGAGAAAGTTAGAAGGGAGGCTGTGTGCCAGACAGGGACTGCTTGAGGAGTCAATGCTGCGGGCAGTGGTGCACAGGTGGTGGAGTTATCGGATCAATTTGTGCAGTTGTTCATTGCTCAGATATGCAAAGTGAGCTCCGGAAGGTTTGCTCAGTTTGTCACACGGAAGGAATGCTCAAGCTGACATTCGCATATTTTTGCACTTGCAAATCAATGAGAAATCGCAGCCATGCATGAACAACGTGCACCTCTGAATCAGTCTCTTTATAAGCGAAGACCTCACACTCACTTTCTGACCTTTACACTACCAAATCTCGCCTACAGTAAGAGCTATTTAGCATGCTTACATGTACACTTTGCATCTCAAGGCATTCCTTTTCCGAGCTATCTCTGCAATACTGAACCACACTAAGGACCTAATTCAGACTTGCTCGCTAAGGCGCGATCGCTCACTGTGAGCGATTTTCGCCCATTTACACATGCATATAATTCGCAGTGCGCGTGCGCAAGCCATTCATTGCGATCTGCTTTTGGTAACTCGTAAGCCACTATCAGGTCACTACTTTGAGTGACAGATAGTGCTGTTTGTGGGTGGAAACAGGGGAAGGTGCTTGAGAACGTGGGAGTGGTGTTGCAAATGCAGGCATGTCACAGTCCCCCAAAACGCTGTTTAAAGAGTGTGCATAATTAGCAAAGTAGCATCATTGAACATGTCACCTGCATGTATTTCAGCCCACACTGATCACAGTGCTTGCGGCGGGTAAAGACAACTCCAAGGGCTGCAAGCATCTCCGAAGGCTCACGATGGTCCTAAATAATCAAACATTTCCCGGAGATGACATGTGTTGCGAGAGGCAAGGGGACGTCTGGAGACACTTGCGAGTGCACTTTGCCATAGCTCGATAACACACAGTGGACGTCCTTACGCGATGCAGTGCGAACGCTTAATTTACATATCCAGACCCTTTTTGCCAGTGAGCGATCGCATCTTCCTAGTGGGTCTGAATGAGCTCCTAAGGGCCTTTTTCAGAGCCGCTCGCAAGCAGCTCAATGTCTGGGCACTGCGCAAGTGCCACGTCCAGCGTGCGCATGCATGAGCCCTGACGAGCGACTGAGCTTCAGTCACTGTGGGGCTCACTACAAGATGGGGCGGCTGTCGATGGTGAGTGACAGCTCACCCCATGTTGTAGGCAGGTGGGGGGGTGGCTGCACAAATGCAGGCATTCCCTTAGGAACGCCTGGTGTTTGTGGGGGTACCTACTGACATCATATGACTAATGATGTCAGTAGTGGACTTCCCGCTCTATTAGAGCAGGGAGTCCACTCGGGCTTGCGGCAGCTGAGACCCTTCCCCAGGGTCTCGTCGCAAGCCCGATGGTCACGATAATCATGATGGTCTCCAGCCCATTCACACAAGCTGTGGGTGGACACCCACAGCTTTGCGTGTGACCTGGAGAAAAAAAATAAAAAATGCCCACAGACCCTGCGACAGCAAGCGGGTCTAAATCAGGGCCTATGATTTGCTATGACTATTTATCTCTACAATAGCTATCAAGCCTACAATTATTTTTGTATTTATATTTTATAGGGTGAGATCTAACTTTAGAAAGGCAAAACCTGTCACTTTGGATTGCAAAATATAAATGGGGTGTGGGGGGTGGCTTAAGTAGGTGAACTAGAGCATGCCAGCATGATCGCATCATCGCAGCCCCATCCCCTGCTTTATAATGGGAATATATAATAGCATTGAAAAGAGGCGGTTGGGCTACGACATGATTCCACACGAATCGTGTCATCGCCCCCTCGGACCACCCACTATTGCGCAAGGGCAGGCACAGGGGGCAGTGGCCATTCTGGGAAACTCACCTACTCTTGCAGGGGGAAGGGGAGGGGCGGAAGCAGTACCTGATTTTTGGAAGGCTTCCGGCAGTCCCAGCAGAGTAGGCAAGTATGCATAACATTCAGGGTTTTGCTTTTACTAAAAACCTGGTGCAGAAAACCCTGAATATTGCCTTTGTGAGAAATTGCAGTTTATTAAATAATCCCCTAACTCTACAATCCATATAATTTCCCTATAATAATATTTACAACTCTGCAACATTATCAATCATAACCTAGATTAGTAACCTCACCAATAATGTCTGCAATGTGTCCATGCTTTAACTATGCGCTGTCTTTTATTTATATTTCTGTTTGTCATTGTTCTATGTTTTGCACTCTACTACTGTGTGTTTTACTGTACATGCTTTTTGTCTGCCATTGGTCCTTGCAATCCATTTTTCTATGCATTATATATGTCATTATTTTATGTTTTTTGCTCCAATACATGTCCTTCATTTTGTCTTGTTTTAACCTCCTTCATTGCTCATCTTAGTGAATTATACTGTATTACATTTATAAAATATACTAGAGATATGTGTGGACCTAATTTCATTTCCAGTCATTGGCAGTAAATTTTGACCAAATCACTCTTTACAGTATTGTTTTCGCCCATATTGGCCAAGGCTGCAGCAAGCTGACTTGATAAACTAAGAGACACAGCAGCATCACAAACACATGGCAATTTAAAAATGAATCTAGTACATCTAGGAAACAAGGTGGCACAGCAGTGGTACACTGGGTGGCAGTTTAATATAAACTATACAATGCTAAGCAATAGAATGTTTTCATAAATCAAATACTAGCCCAAGGGCAGTACAGGGAATGGAGGTGGAGTGTATAGTGGAAGGCAGGGGAAAAGAATGATCGATTGACTAAATAAGTAAATAAAAAAATTGAGATGTGGCCTTGCAAAAGAAGTTACTAAGAAGAGAAATGACCATAAAAGTACACAATGTTAATAGCCTCATCCATCCTTCCGAATAGGGCAACACACCCCTTTAATACATTTATGAGGCACACCAGAGAGTTTAAGTATGAAGGGAAGTAGCTCAAAGGCACAAGGGCAGTACAGGAAAATGGAAGTGGAGTATGTAGTGGAAGGCATGTAAAAAAGATGATTGATTGATAAATTGATTAATTTTAAATTTTTTAATTAAGTCATGGCCTTGTTTATATTATACATTTTACATATTATAAATGCTCCATAATTTTGTTATTTTTGTTTTCTGAGGCCTCATTATTTTTGGTTAAAATTGTGTTGCAAAGTATTAATGTATTAGAGCACAGATTCTGAAACTCGGTACTCAGGACCCCAAACAGTACATGTTTTATAAGTTTCCTCACAGAATCACAAGTTAAATAATTATCTCAATCTGTCGATCTTTTAAAATGTGTCAGTGAGTAATTAATACAACTGTGCACCTGCTGGGTAATCAGCAAAATGCGAACTGTGTGAGGTTCTGAGGACTGAGTTTGAGAACCACTGTGTTAGAGCAATAACCAAAAAATGTTTGTCTATAAAAAAAAATCACCAATGCCCCCAAGCAGCCAATAATGAAAATAAAATTGGGGCAAGCTGGAATCATCCTTGGGCTCTCCGACCCTCCCTTAGGTTGTAGTTTAACAGGTCATGCACAGTTTAACAAGCCAATCACTTCAGCGACAGGGACTGCCACTTTTGTGGCTTAAGTGCTTGGTTTATGTGGGCCAATAATATTAAGGCAGCTAACAGTGTTGATAGTCATCTCTACACGGGGATGATATCATTGTCATCCTCATCATCCTCAACCTCATTTTAACATCATCATCACACAACATTAGCTCATCCGCACAGGAAGCCACCATTACAGAAGTCTAATGTTGCATTTGGCAGCAAAGGTCTTTCTCATAGAATTTGTAGTTTATTGCTTTTCCACATTTTGAGGAAGAAGACTCCTATGCATTGCTCCAAAGGTTCCCTGATTTTCTAAAAACTCTTTCTTAGTACCCACTGGAGGGTGGGCAGTTTAATTGCACCAAAGCTGTTTTGTACAAGGGGTTCCAAATTGCCTTTTTTTCCTCCCAGTAATCAAAAGGACTTTGTGACATGCTTTGTATATTGTCATTAAAATAACTCTTCACCATACTTTTGATGCTTAGTGTACCAGATTGAATCATGGTAGAGGTGTCAATAATTGTAGGCAATTCTTTAAGGCCTAAACAGATGTCAAATGGTGTATCACTTTGGTGTGCTAATTTTACTCATCATCCACACCCCCAGTGGGTCTCTTGGAAGGTCATTTTTTTCCTGGCAGCAGCATTTGCAGGAGAAACTATAGCAGGAGATATCATTGTGTCATGTGCTATTTGAACTCACAACTTGCTGACAAGGAGTTCTTTGCATCTCTTAATCCCTATGTCTGTTGGAAAAAATACATTATGTACAACTTAAACCTGAGATCAAGCATGGTTGCAAAAATGTAGGAATCAAATTGCAAGATCTTGGCAACCCTGAATAAAGAAGTTGATCTACACGTCCAACATACTTAGCAAAATCACTTAGTTTCATCTGTTCCTTCAGTTTCTCAAGCTGCTTTTCATTAGTTTTAAGGGAATTACCTGACTCAAGCTGGAAGTCTGAACTCACTTCATTAGTTGCTACTCTATGAAGACAAAAGTGATTGGACACTGACAGCAAATAGATCAGCAAGATTTTATTGAGATCAGTACTTTGTAGGTCCACCATGTGCAGTGATTACTGCAGACACCCTTCTTGGCAAACTGTCCACAAGTTCCTGGACAACAGCAAGCTGTATGTTTTGCCATTCAGCCTTAAGTAAAGTGACTAACTGTAACACTGAAAAAGGTCGAGTCAGCCAAGAATGCACCTGTTTCTCCAATTTGTCCAAGAAATTCTCAATGGGGTTAAGATTTGGACTACCGGGTTACCAAATTTTCTGTATACCAGTCCATTGCACCCTGGAAACATTACAGGTGGCATTTTTGTCCTGATAAAAACATTTATTGTTTCCATAGACCTGCAAGTGCATAGGCTTACCTACGAAGTGTTCTTTTTGAAACTGCCACATTAGTGGCCATTTGGAACTCCTGTGAATTGGTATGCACTTAGCTTCTGTGGGGATGTCCATTCACTTTTGTCTACATAGTGTACTTCAAACAGTTTCAGTAGCTTCCATAAAACATAGAGTATTCTCCAGTGTGCTGGAATAAGGTACATACCTCCTCCTCTCCCTATGCCATGGCTTATTGTGTAGGTTTGGATGACTTCTTGCTGTTCCTCCATTCTACGAAGCATATAAAGGATGGAATTCCACCTGGTCACTACCTCTTGCCTCAGCTGTTGGCATGGAAAATTGAACTGTTCATGCAGCAGCTGCAATCTTCTGCTGAATGCCGAAGATGTCCAGATTTTTTTCTGGCCACAGGCAGTATCTCCTGCTTTTTAAAAAAAGTTTTGACCCACCAAATTTATTGTGTGTACAGAAAATTGGATATGTTCAAATTCACCTACTTGTAATACTCTCACAATGTTACATATGTTATCAGAAATAACAAATTCTGAGGAGAGTCCTAGCGGGGTAAGCTATTTTGCTATGATATCTTTTAGTTTATCTAACTTGTTGACACCAGTATGTCCCTTAGTGAAGCTGGTGATACAGAGAGTAGTCTGCTCTGAATGAGCTGGTGTTTAGTGTTAGATACTGCTGCTCCTTAAGGCTATGCACCCACCCTTTGTATTGACCAGTACTGCTAGTCCACATATGTGTCTGTGGTTAAATGGATAGAGGACATTTTCTAGGCAAAGAACTAGTTTTTTTTAAATCCCTGCAGTGCCGTATCTATAATGGGTGCAGGGTTTGTGGTGCACACAGGAAGGCCTACACTGCACACACTATACCATTTCTTCAATATTTATCTCTCCAGAATCCCATGTCAGCCGTAGCAGCACTGTACAAATCACTGGCAAAATGGCACGGTGGGCATTTTCCTGGTGTTTCGTGCATGTGCAGTTGGAAAATCACCACTAAAATGGCTGCTTCACCATTTCCCTAGTGGCCTGGCATGATTCTATAGTCTAGTAGTGCCCAGAGTCTAATGCTGCATTTAGTGCACTGCCAGCCACTGGGTAGAGAGGAGAGGGCTCCGGATGGAGACTGCACATGGGCCTTCTCCTCTCTTAACATGTCCCTTCATCCCTGTCCAATTGCTGTTCTTGTCAAATGGAATCAAGATGGAATTTGATAGCAGGGACACAAGACCTCAATTAACTGTCTAAAACCACATGCATTGATGCTTAATATTGGATGCAGATCTAATGTTAGCATAGTCATCATGGCTTCAGTATTCTGCTGTGCAACTGGATTTCTGCTTTCATACTTACTTCCTCTTGCAAAGATTGCTTTCACAGTCAATTGTTGTTTGAAACTAGTCTTCTTGGTCAACTTCAGGCATGAAGATTCACCCTCAGCAGCAGCAGCAACAGCTCTAGCACACAAAGATTCTTCTGGGAAAACATGGATAGGGGAGGAGTCAGTTATTTTTCACAAATTGGATGCAGAAGGACTTCAGAAAATTCACCCTCAGCAGCAGCAACAGCCCTAAAAGGTACGAAGATTCACCCTCAGCAGCAGCAACAGCCTTAGCACACAAAGATTTTTCTGGGAAAACCTGGATAGGGGAGGAGTCAGTTATTTTTCACAAATTGGATGCAGAAGGACTTCCTCTGATCATTAATTGATGATGAAGGTGTTGGTGGTGGAGATTGCATGTGCTGGGAAATATCCATGCTTCTTCTAGCTGATGCTGGACGGCATGTGCAGGTAGTTGTTATTAGTTTACAGGATTTTTGAGATATTCCCAAATAATTTGCATGAACTCACTGCAAATGATGTAACAGGGAGGAGGTTCCTAGATGGTTAACATCTCTACCTCTAACTACTTTAGCTTCACAAATGGTACAGATGGCTTGACAAATGTAGTGAGGATTTGGTTAAAAATAATTCCACACATACAGTAAGAGGTGGCTTTTTTGGTCTTATGCCCAGACATGACAATGGCTTTCTTCTTATTATGTGCAAGGACTGTTGCCACTGATGGCTGACTTACTTTGTACACAAACAACATCCTTATCATCAACATTCTCATTAGTGTCATATGCACAAATATCCCCTCATTGTGTTGCACTTAGACAGTAGCATCTTCAATTACTACAGTAGGTCATCATCTTTACATTTATTTCTAATGATCCCCACATTTTCAGAGGGTTCCTAAATGGTAGAAGGAGGCTTCTATAGGGGTACAGTATCAGAAATGTTAGACTCACACATAACACTTATGGACACACACACTCTGCTCAGAGATTTGTGAAGTTTGGGAACACACTGTTCTTCAGCCTTAGTTTTGTCTAGGTAAATAGATTTTCCTGTTTTAAAGGTGACACATGTAGATATAGAGTGAGAAGATGTTGCATGTGAGGTTTCAGAAGATGCCTGACTGTGTCAGTAGCTGACCACCACCCGGAAAGGAAGGTCATGTCCTGAACAGTTTTTTTTGCCACTGTGTGTAGTGTTTGGATTATTGGCAATTCTACACTTTTCGGCAGTAAATTTTCCCTTTGTTATTAGAGGTGATGTTTTCTTTAACTTTGTAAAATATTGTTTAGATTTTAGGTGCCCTTCCTTGGACCATCTTAGTAGATGTTGAAGTATTATCGTGACTGCTGGCAGCAGCTACAGCAGTAGTAATACTAGGTTGCTGCTCCTGCTCTTCTATCTATATATAATGATGTTATATTTTATTAAGAAATACGTTTTATTGTACATTTTTTTAGCTGTGCCTGAAGGACCTGAACACACAACAAGCTGCCTCACAGCGCACTTGGTATAGGCTGAGTAGCACCTTATATTTATGTTATATTTTTGAACACACACGTTTTATATGAAACATTTTTAACTGTGTCTGAACACACAACAAAACTGCCTCACATCACTCCTCATGTAAGGGTGGCACCCTAAAGACATTATATTTTTTTAACACTGAAGTTTTATTGTAAAATGTTTTAACTCTAACACACTGCCTCACAGCGCTCCTAGCATAAGGGTGGTACCCTAATGATGTTATAATGTATATATGGGTTTTTTTCCTTATAAAAAAGTGCCCAAGTAAGCATTTATGTTTTAGTAATGAGCACATTGCTCCAGTCTACTCCAATGGCGTTTTTTGTGCCTCACAGTGCTGCAGCAGTACACAGTGCCTCTACAAAAAAAATGTATTTTGGAACCCCTAAGTTCAGGTGTGTTCAGTTTCCACAGAAACTGAACCACACATCTCTAATATATACCATGTATGTATGTATGTAAAGTTACTTTTTGTGAAGTAAAACAGATAGTACTCTGTATGGATTCATAACTGACAGAAAGAATGATGGAATGGCTAATTTGAACTTCTAATACATTATAGTTTAGTTGATGAGGTAACTGGAAGGATTTGTGAAGATGTGTAATACTTGGGTGGCATGTATATAGACAAGAAATTCCAGATAAAATGCATTTGCATGATGTGTGGGACCCTCTGTCTAGAATTGACAAGATATAAGATGGACATTAAATAAGGTATGGAAAGATTACTCTTACAAATATCTGAGAGGTGACTATTAGACCTAATGCAAAAAAATTATTTTATAATATCCCTATAATCATTAAAGCACAGCAATTATTAATATTAATAATTAGTTGTAAATGGTCAATATATTATTTTGTGTCAATATTAGACTCTTGGTGCTACAAATACACAAAAAGCACACAAATAAACAAAAGGGTATTGTTTTATAACTTTACTTTAACTAAGTTTGTAAAAGTTCTGGTCTCAATTTTAAAAAAAGTTGTGTGATAAGTATTATGGAGCATACACACGGTCAGATTTGTCAGACTTGTCAGATTTGTCAGATGAACGACTGAACGATTGATCGATTTGAACGATTTGAACGATTGAACGATTTTTGACTGCATTAAAATGAATGGAATCGTCCAAGTCTGACTGCAAACACATCAGATGTCAGAAATCGTTATCTGACCATCGGGAACGCGCATCGTTGATCATCCATCGTTCAGGCATGTCAGATATGAACGATTTTCCTTCAGATATGAACGACTGAACGATTTTTAAATCGTTATCGTTCATATCTGAAGGAAAAATCTGATCGTGTGTATGCACCATTACATTTATTTTTCACAGTCATTTCAATTAGTGAGATGACTATAATCTATACATTATCACTCATACACTCAATGTCTCACCCAAAAGGTTACAGTACATTCTAGTACAGAAATAGAATAACCTAATGTTCCAACAGATTTAAATGTTCCCTATAAAAAAATAATAATATTTTCTTGTGAAGAACACAGTGCAGCTTAATCTAAAACATGTTTAGTACTCTGGTGTATGTAGAAAGGAACAAACAATATACAGACTTGTGCTTACTGCTTGGACTGGCAATCAGATACACTTATAAGTCACAGCAAATCACTGCATTTTCCCAACAATTGTGGCATAAAATTGCTGGATAAATTAGCCCGTGATTTGAAGGCTGAGAAGTGAAGCTACTTGTGATGTGCGTCCAGTTTTAAACCTACCCATTGCCTGTGTTTGGCCTATTGAGGCAAGTTTGCATCATGTTAAAACAAAATAACATTGATAATAAAAATGTCTTTTCCCCATAGAGAATACTGAAAAAACCCTTAAGAAGTCCAGGGCTAGGGGATAATCTCCCCAATGCTGGATTCAATAAACTCATGGATGCATCAATTAAAAGAAGGAAGTCCAAACTTTTTAACGCTATGGCCCACAAGTGATAATGATAACCAGAAAATAATTCCTCGCAGAAAACATTAAGGATCCCAGGATGTATAAATTGTTTTGTTTCACCCATGCTGGCTCTAAATCTCCTCATTCAAACAATGTGCCCCCATAGTAGTTATTTTCTGGTGATCACCAAAGAATGTTTGGCAATTCACATCAGTTGTTGCCCCAGTGGAGCTTCCCTAACACATGTACACACAAATACACTAGGGTTATTTTTTTATGAGCCAATTAACCTACCTGTATATTTTTGGAATGGCACATATTTGCTTTTATTTCATTTTCTTGCAATTTTAATAAAAAGAGCTATTGAATTCCCCTTTTAAAAATCAAATAGATTTTTTTTTTTGTTCTGTAGGCCGAGAGTGAATAGTTTATATTAGCCACACTAATAATTTATATGGTATCGAGAAGAGGAATATAGAAGACCTCAGTCAATCAGAAGTGTTGATCATTAGCAGTGCACATTTTGCACCAGGGTTCAAGCTCCTGCAAGATATACACCCCCTGACAGACTCAATCTGTGCATGCAAGCCTCCTCCCTCTCCAAATCCTCCTATAAGTGTAAGTTGTTATTGTTGTCATTATCATTGTTGCCATACTTTGGCCAACCCTATTAGATGGTAGTCAATCACTTAGCTCCAGAGAGACCTGCAACTACTGCCATTTCACACCAACAGAGAGTTGCTAGCCCCACTAGAGAGCTTGTTACTGCTTGCCTCCTACACTGCTACTCAGTCTCTGGCTAGTAACCTGTATACTCAGCTCCCTGTATAACTGTGAGTACTGCTGTACAATCACATTCAGGGCCAGTTCTATAATTACGCATGGTACGCGGCATTGTAGGGCGCCACATAGTTAAGGGCGACATGGGCGCGACCATGCTGATTTATGACTCCCCCAGCGGGAGCCGGCACTGGGCGCACTTGTACACTGCGGGCCGGGGAGACTCTCTTTCCCCTTCCATCAGTCCCCGCACACCGCAGCACATGGAGTGCGTACAGGCGCAGCGGCCCCGAGTGGCAGGGAGACGGGGGTGGAACTATGCGCGGGATGCGGTAACTTAGCTTGCTGCCTCAAGTCAGCTGACCATGTTCAGTGGCGACGTCATTGTTCCATGTGACCCGAGCTGTAACCCAGTAGCGAGCAGCAGGCAGGATAGAGAAATAACATATGTAATGACACTGACACTGATTGGGAGTCAATCGATGGTTCCCAGTGATTACCATCGATGGCACAATGCAGCGATTTGGGAAGGTTAGCCACATCCCTCATGTCCAAGGGCTGCCTGCTGCTAAGATCATATAACACTGTCAGTATCAGACTGACAGTGTTTGTCACAGTAAAATACAGACATATCAAGTGAAGAGGTGCTGGCCTGGGGCTGGGTTTAAACATGCTAATGTTGTGGGTTTTATTGATGTATATCCTCACCAAAAATATCTTGACCCTAGGCTATCATATAGCTATATTTATCTAATTATAGGGCTTAAACAAACTAATGGTGTGGTTTTATAGATATATACCATTAGCATGTTTAAGCCATATAATTAAATAAATATGGCTATTTGATAGCCAAGGGTCAAATTCTTTTTGGTGAGGATATATAATAGATATATAGTATATATAGATATAGCTGTAGTGAGGCCATGCCCCATTTTTGGGCTTTAACAAACAAAAATCTGAAGTATACGTTATATATACACTGTGTGTGTGTGTGTGCAAAAATAAATATATATATATATATATATATATAAAGAATTTTTTTTTTTGCACAGATACATGCAAGCAAGTGTTAATGTCTTCTTCACACTGATCTGGTAAAGTTGCAAGCTCAGCCGCCCTTAATGCACCTGCCATCATCGCTCGGCTGCCTTGACAAGAGCTCTCCTATTGGTTCTATAAATTGTGGCCATAAAAGAGTTTATATCACTGCGATAAATGTTGTAGGGGTAGGGCATATTGTCATACTACTTCCAGAATGGTGGAGCTTATTTCTCTTTCTTACTGGGGACCTGGAAGTGACGTGAGTGAGGGTGGAACTGCAGTTCATGCAAATGAAAGACAGCTAAACAATTAAGTTGTCCCCAATAAATCCAGAAAGATGTCCCCTTGTGGGCTCGCTATGCTCGCCACATGGTTATATTCCCCCTCTATGCCCACTTGGAAGGTAGGGAATGACGCTGGACACTGGCTGATGACGTCAGGGTCCTCTCTGTGAAGGGGATTTAGACACTACCCTTCCAGAATATTGTGTGTATGTAGGGGGAGGGCATACTGTCACTCATTGTGTGTGTGTAAGGGGACATGTATCTGTCGCATTGTGTATGTGTAAGGACTGGAGATATGGTGTCACACTTTGTATGTAGGGGGAGGGAATGCTGTCACTCATTGTGTGTGTGTGTGTGTGTGTGTGTGTGTGTGTGTATCTGTCACAGTGTGTATGTGTAAAGGAATATGTGTGTATTGGTTGAGGATGCTACCACATTCTGTGTGTGTAAAGGAGCGATGCTGACTCATTTTGTAAGGGAGGTGGGCATGCTGTCACAGTGCACATATAGGGGAATTCAATATGGAGCGAAAACTCAGTTTTTGCGTTAATATCGCACTTATGATGTCATTATCGCAGGTTTTAGTTTTACACTGTATTAAATTTCAAAGACTTTTCGCAGGTTCGAAAAGTCTTTGAAAAAAAACGGGGATAACTTTTCACTACTGAATAGGTGGCGAAAAAAAGTGCAGAATTGGGGTTTAGGGGTGCAGGCTTAAAAAAAATAGCCTACACCCCTGGGAATGACATATTAAAAAGAACTGTGTCAAAAAAAAAAAAAAAAAAATAGGGACACCCCAAAAAATTCATTTAAAAATTGGGGTAAAAAAAATGGGAAAAAAGTGTTTAAAAATAGGGAAATAGGTTCAGGGCTATTCTGCAAGTATGCGGCAGGTGTATTCTAGAATAGGCTATTAGCGGCAGGTGCTTAGTTGCAGAATTTTTAAAAACTTACTTTAGGGACATAAAAATATGCTAGTACCCATTTTCATGTACCCAAAATTTGATGGGACTACTTAAAAAAACGAAAAAAATTAACCTAAATGCTCTTCTGCAACA
Source organism: Taudactylus pleione (assembly GCA_031769625.1). Classification (NCBI taxonomy): domain Eukaryota; kingdom Metazoa; phylum Chordata; class Amphibia; order Anura; family Myobatrachidae; genus Taudactylus; species Taudactylus pleione. The sequence continues at coordinate 6,271,065 of JAUIMM010000258.1, forward strand.
CTTCTTCAATGTCGGGAAAAAAACACCTGCCGCAGCTATTTAAATCCCCGACTTTCATTTGCAGGCTAAAACGGGGGTACCCATAGTGATCCCCCATATTTTTACAGCTTTAGGGGGCTCCTACATTTTTTTCCTGGAAAATTTCATTTTTTTACGCAAATCCAACTTCGCACCTTCCCGTTTTCATAGATTTGATATTGAATACGGGGATAAAGCGGGTGCGCGCTCGATACTTTATCCCAGAAAAATCTCCGATATGAAATGTAAACTTCAACAGCGAAGTTTACGTTTCATATTGAATACCCCTCATTGTGTGCACCAAACTGCTCTCTACACTTGCCCCCTCCCTACCCCTAGTGCTGCCCTCCCTCCCTAGCCCCCAGCACTGCCTCTAACACCCTCCTTGCCCCCCAGTATTGCCCTAGTAGCTATCTACTCTTACCACCTTCCTACCCCCAGTTCTGCTTGCCCTAGCCCCCTCCTTACCCCCAAACACTGTCGCAACCGCTGTCTGCCCTCACCCCCCCTTAATATGTGATGGACATATAAGCAGTGGGTTAGGACCTTTAATTTCTTAAAGTGAGGCGTCCCTGGGACCCACAATTTTTTTCACTCTGTGAGATGACTTACCATGTAAAGGCTACTGCGATCATCCACCATTGCTGTCTTTCATGGACGTCCAGCCCTTTTTGTGTTGCAAGATGACCAGTGCTTTGTTCATTTCTTAGAATGTGCCACACTGTTGATTTTGCCACTCCTATGGCTCACACTGTCTCTCTCAAGGATTTATTAATTTTTTTTACAGCCTAAAAGGTGTGTACACACGGTACGAAGATATCAACCATCACCTGTGCGTGCAGGCGAACCTGGTCCATATCGACCAGGTTCGCCTGGTTACTGTAATTTTAGATAGAGCTAGATTATTACAAACTATACAATTATTAATATCAGGTGTGCCTGATGTTCGGGACCAATATTTAAGATAAATTTAAATCACACAATTATCATACATATAAAGGGCGCCAAAATCTATATTCGCTTACCAAAAAATGTAGGCTTGGGCCGGCCCTGATCACATTGCTACTAAATAAACTGCCCCACTGGTTAAGTACTGGGCTGTTTGTTGTCTCAGAGCATCTCCTGGTGTGTACACTCAGTCTGCCATACTACTACTGCTACCTGCACACACATATTCCAACAGTCATAAGCACAAGAGGCAGCAGAATCTGCATATGGATGGAAGTGAAAGATATAGTTTGTGCACATGTGCTGTACTCGAAAAAAAAAAGACTTCTGTCCAACTATTTATCACCCCAAGAATGTGTTTCTCTGACAATAGTGACGATTGACATACATATAAAAAGCATCTACAGTACAAATTGCTGCTTAACAGCGATAAGTATGTTCTGTGTGGCAGGTAATTGTCAGATACTATTGATTTCAACAGAGTTATATTTTCTAGTAGTGTTTCAACTATTGGGCTAAATCGCTGTCAGCAGCAACAGACAGCGAATCATTAGATGAAAATCACTGACATCCTTCAGTAATATGTAATGAATGTTTATGGGAACATATATGCAGTAATTTTCAGCTGTGATTTTCACTTACATGGTTACTGTGGAAAATCACCAGTGTGACATTACCCTTATTTAGCTCACAGTGAAAATTAGTTATTGATCCAAGTCACTGACATAAATACAGCATTGACATTAAAAGAAGTATAACATCATCCAAAGAACATGTTGTTAATTTTCATGCTACAGTAGTAGGGCTATCATATTTGGCATATTTGGTAAGAGAATTAAAATGACATATTATTTACAACCTAATAAACTATACTATGCCCTCTAAGCTAAAAAACAATGTACCTTGAAAAAACGCTACCTTTGCCTGGAGTCTGTCTATCTATCCATCTATACTTACCTACTCTGCCGGAAGTTTTGAGAGGCTTGCGATTTTTCAGGTAGCCTCCCCGCACCCTCAGAAGAATGGGAATTTTTGGTCCATGGGGAGGGGTGCGAGGCTAAATTCTGCAACAATTCTTTATTTTAGCCCAGCCCACTGCTCATAGACCTGTGAATCACGACAATAAGCCGAGAACGGGCAGGGCCTAATGACGTGTGCGCCCAGCCTCGTGCCCTGAAATAGATTTATTCCTACTCTGGGCTTCCAGAGACAGGTTAAAAAAAGTATCTATCTATCTATCTATCTATCTCATATATGAATATTGAACAGTGAACAGCATATAATGAAGCCTTGTGAACACCAATATATAATACTACACATATGCAACTTTGGTTTTCTCTATGCAATTTCACTATCAATTAATGATGCAATGTGCTCCATAGCCAGTAAGTGTTGTTCAATATGTCACTATACTGTACTAACAAGGGGAAACATTGCCTAAATAAGTACTCCACAGTGTGAATATAATGTGTTTCCCTGTGACAGAATACAGAGTGCCTAGAACCAGTGGGCCTGATCAGAACCGCTCGCAAGCGATATGCGCCCGCGAGCAGGTCGATGTTTGGCCACTGTGCATGCGCACGCCGGAGCTGCCTCTGACGTGCGCATGCGCTAGACCCAACTAGCAATGGGCACTCCATCGCTACGGGCCTCGTACCAAAGCGGGGCAGCTGTCGATTTTGATTGACAGCTTGCCCCATTTTGGAGGCGGACAGGGGGCGCGGCTGGCCAAACGGAGGCGTTCCTTCGTCTGGGGGCGGCCCCACTGATATCACGAGTGATGTCAGTAGGTGAGCTTCCGGCTCTAATAGAGCCAAAAGCTCACTGGGGCTTGCGGGAACGAGACCCTACCACAAGGTTCTCGTCGCAAGCCCCGATGGTCGCGATGGTCGAGACCATCGCAACCATCACCTGGCCGCTCGCAATAGCTGTGGGTGGTCACCCACAGCCGCACAAAAAAAAAACGCCCTGATTCAGAGCGAGCGCTCTTTCAGAACATTCGGCTATGAATCAGGCCCTGTATACAGTATGCACAAGTAGCAGCAGACAGTATGCACAAATATACAAGAGTATAGTACCAGTACATTGTGTGTCCTAGTGCCCAGTGATCCATTCTCCAGTCATTCACCACCCCTAGATGTCTCAACTCTCTAATTCAGCATTATTGTTGCTAACCAATAGCAACAATATTATTAATAAAACTGGTTGCTTTATATCAGTTTTTATAAAAGTAGATATGGAAGATTTGACAATAGGTGTTGTAATAATAATAACCTACTGTATAGGGAGCAATCCACATTATTAAATAATAAGAGTACTGTAGATATCTTTCTAATTGTTACTACAGTATAATGGCAGTTGCAAATTGCATAATGGAGCTAGCCAGAGTTGAAAATTAGCTGAGGGGATAGACCTCACAAAAATTCACATTGACTGCTTATTTATCACTGAAAGAGAAGCTTAATGAACAAATGGTCAAAACATTTTTCTTTTTTTCAATTAGAATAGAGGTAACACTACACAGAAGGGAAATGTAATTTTTACACTGACCATAAATAACAAATGCACAAAATAAACTGTCAAATGCCTCGGTTTTGGTACTGTAAGATTTATTTTCAAATTGTAATCACTGCATATTGGACATCATACATACATCTGCAATATATCTGTTGAAAACTGGATCTACATCTAAGGATTTTATTCATATACAAAATTGAAAAGGAAACTGGATTGTATGAATTAGGGAGTGGTGAGACCAAACTAACATATTTGCAATAATAAAAACACCATATATCTATTTATGCAATACATTTAAGTGTATTGTGATTGGTTTCTGAGATGCTTATTTAAAATAGTACATTTGTCTTCTATTTGGCATTTTGGAGCACTGTTCATGTTTTGATTTTCTTTTGTTTGTAGTTTAAAGTATCTGGTCAGAATGTCAACATTTAGAAGGTCAACATTCATAATGTCGACACCAGATTGTTGACAGGTTCTGAATGTCTACACTCTACAGTCAGAATGCTGACATGGACTTTAGGTCAACAACCAATAGTTGTGGTTTAGTTGAGGTTTAGGGAAGGGCTAAAAAAACAAAAAAGTGTTTAAGGACTATTGGCCTGATTAAATAGTGTATACAGACCTTATGGTGTGCGTACAACGCCGATTGAGAGAGACCTGTGCATGTGTAGGATATGTACTGCTCATGTTTAGCTCTCCCCAGTGAAATTTATGAAGGGCCTATTGTGTGCTGCCACAGTGAGTTTGACCAGCGTGGTGGGGGTGCGGCCGGCCGAAAGCAAATTTATTAAGTAAAGAGCATCACCTCCTGAGTACAACTGGATGTGCTGTGCCCCCATTGGATGCTCGTAGTCAACATAGTGGGCAATAAACCATCATATAAACCATGACGAGCACCCCAATATAATAAACATTCATGGAAACACCAGACACCACCAGAGAGCACTGCAAATCAGTGTGGAGGTTGCCATCTCATAACATGATGTAACGGTTTAGAATGATCATTGATTAAAACATTATGAGTAAACTGTAAGTTAGAGATACTGTAAAGAAGATAATCAGTGCTCAGTGTAGTAGCTGGCAAACCAAAGGTTAATGTAATCCTTCACTAATATCAGGGTCAAACAGCCTTTGTTTCTATAAAGAAAGACAGCATCAAAGTATCTAAAGTGGAGGCCAATAATTAATCTGTAAATACAACAGATCAAGTTGCTCGGCGTGGCGGCCAGCGCAACACATGTCAATGCAGCATACCATATGTGCAGTGACTGGGCACAGCGGCCAGTAACATACATGTAAGTGCAGAAAGAAGCATGTTAATGCCACACAACACCAACATGGCATGGCAGCCAGCAATTACAGTGTTAAAACAAAGTACAACTGTCACGGCGTGCTAGTCGACAGAGACCCATATTAACTTTCCAAAAGTAGCCTGTAGTGTCCAGTAAGGAAATGATGGACTATATAAGCATAGTGTATGTGGCAGCAAAACCCATAGATAACGATAAGAAATCTCACAATAGGTAACAGGGTTACTCCACCACTTCAGAACATGCTAGTTCTTTCCTCAAGGAAACAGGGCCTGATTCAGTTGTACGCCATTGCCATCGCTCCAGCAAATGTGTACGCAGAGGATCTGTGAATATAGGCTAATGCCGCAGCTGTCTTGATACGTGTTGAAATGCCCACCTGCAGCTTTGCCTACAAGCGCCTACATACATAGATTACCATTAGCAGCTTTCGAGTAACCTTATGACCGTGCAGAATAGACGCCTGAACTGAGGTGCCATTGTTACTGCCTATGGGATCACAGTCACAGGCTGCGACACTTCCCAAAAACTGCTGCGACGCTCCTGCATTTTTGCCGCCACTCCCCGTTATTTCCCCCAAATGGTTCTTGCCTGTAAATCACACTGCGGGTAAAAAGTTGCTGTGAGCGACTACAGTAATGTACTTTTACACATGCACTGTAAGACTTAGGGCCCTATTTACTACAATCCGCATTAAAATGCAGCTTGTAGTGTGATATTTCCGACTGAATTCGCATTGCGAATTCATGAAATATCACAGGGATTTATTGAAAATCCCTAGCAGGGACAGAGCTTGTGATAAAGCTCTGTCCCTGCGAATCCTGCTAGACCTGAAAACAATCTACTACTCCTCAATATTCTTTCCCAGCCAGGAATCACAGTGACATAAACTAAGGTTAACAATCTATAGTCTCACATGATGTCCTGGGAGTTTAAACTGTCCATAATTAGAGAACCTCAGGATTTGGTAATCAGATATAATAACTAATAAACCAATAAATAGAAATAATGACACCAGTCACAAATGTTGGGATTTAAATAAGGTCACGTTTTTTATTACATTTTTATTAAATTTGATATAAAATTAATAACGGTAGCCTAAGAAATCATTGCTAAATTCAGCTCTAACCAAGATGTTCTTTATAACAATGGGGGATGGATGTACCACCCTCATGCAAAATGAGCTGATAAGAGACTCCTCTCCGTATTAGCATAACATGCCTGGGACTCAACCTTAATGGAAAATTCCAAGCCCCCCTTTTGGCAGAGACAGTTGGCCCTGCAATAGGGAAGGTGCCCTACAGCTACCACTTACACCCTCTATTGCATGCTGAGAAGCAATGCTTTCCTGCTTATACCAAATTAAAATGAAGTAAGACAAACAAGACACAAATCACAGTATACCAGACAGCAAGATACACAATTGGGAAGGGTGAGCAGGAAATCCTGGAGAAAGAGGGAGTGAGTGAACCTGTCCCTCCCTTCTATAAACTCAAAGACCATCCTTTTCTATGCTGTGGTAGGCTACCTGGCAAATTAACCTTTTGAACTCAAACACCTAAGAACACAACTATCAGTTCCAAGACTAAAAATGTATGTAGAATTAAACTTCTACAACTTTCAACTACCTTTAGACTGCATACATTTTGGGCTGAGACCATATAGGTAGAAGGTTGAGGTTTTTTCATTAACACTCAGAAAAATGTCTAGACACTCTAGGCATGTTACTGTAGTTTGTATAACCATCTCAATGTTCCTCTTATGCTCTCTGAACCTCATTTTCAATGACCTGGTGGAACATTCCACACATACAAGAGTCTGAATATACATTGTAACACATATATTGTATGTGCTTTTGCAATGAATACACTGTTAAATAGGAAATCCTGTTAGTTTAGAAGTAAACGTTTGATGTTTATATCTGATGAATTTGCATGTTAAAAATATATAGACCTATGGCATTCCAAATAACATATATTTATACTATTTATATATTCTTGTTTGAGAATGCAGTGGGCCAACAGATTGTTCAATTTGTGATTCATTTTAAAAATATGATAGGTTCTAGTATTATCTTCAATTACCATGTTTAATAATTTACTTTAAGTAGATCATAGTTTTTCTTAATTATACAGTACTCTTCACGCTACCTGACTCTTCAAATTATTTTCCTAAATTGAGCTGTTTACCTTTGATCAAAAACTAACTTATTCTTCTGTATCATATTTTTCAGAGCTAACATACTTGTGCAAAAAAAAAAATAGGTTCATTTTTTTTGCTTGTATCTTGTAATTAGATTGTCATGTAATGTTCCTTGGTAATCTTCCCAGTTGTACATTTAGAATGTTATTGATCCATGGTCTATTATGACCACACATGTATTGAAGTTAATTACATGTGTCAACAGATTTCCAATAGATTATCTCAACAAATAATGGAAATCTATTGACAAATTTAACAAATACATTTTTACTGTGCAAATATATACTCTTTGCAAGCACCAGTTTTGCTTCATTATGGAATTGCTGGCTCCTCAGCTGTATGAGGAACATAACAGATGACTGTGTGTAAAAGACATGGATTATTTCAATGCAAATGAGAAAGGGAAAAGGTGCTCTACTCCCCAGTAAGATTATGTCTGGAGTACAGAATATATTACAGCATCATCCCAAAATTTGGTCATTAACATTATTAAGGACATGTATTGTATGTACCAATATTGTTAACATTGCTGAGTTAGTATACCATGTATAAAGTATATCTATCCTATGATGCTTGGTCATGGCATAATTATAACTAACAATTCTGAAGTTAAATAATATTGGAGGGAGGTTTTTTTTATAAAAACATAATTTATTTTACTACTGGACAGTCTGTCCTAATATTTCATGTTTTGACAACCTTCTTGAAATATTTATTTTAATGCTTAGTACTATTACTCACTTTCTCTCAGTTTACTGTCGCTTTAAATCTTACTGGTTAATTTACATTATTAAATTATATTACAACTTAATCCTTTATAGTGTTTTTAATGTAATACAAAAGCACAATGGTGCTTGTTATATAAGTAAAATAAAGGATATTGGCAGCTAATGGAAACTTCCAAGGAGTGCAGTAAACATTGGATTTCAAATGATAAACTTAATTTCACATTTATTAATTACAAAATAATAAACACAGCAAAATAAAATAGATTGACTTAATATATGAGTATAATGATTTCATTTGTACATATACAATAAAAATGGATGCCGCATCCCGCTGCATGGGGTTGTTAATCACATTGTCAGATTGAGCTGCATGTAGGGATGACCTGATGATGCGACTGACGACCAAATGGGAGCGCGCATGGGCCGACATAGTGGGTACACATTAGCTGATTTTTACAATATGTTGGCCAGATCTATTGGATCGGCGAAATATCATCTCATTTCTACCCACCTTAACTCCTGGAAGTCAGCAGCCCTCTGGTAAGTGGCTAAACTAATTAACGGCTTTAAATACAGCTGTAATTTGGCTGGCTAAAGATATACTAGAGATGTGAGCAAGTACTATCTTCTTTAATAAGTGACTTTCCAAGTCCAGATCACTGCGGTCTTAAAGAACTGCATCCCAAGTATACAAGCAGTGCTAACAGCTGCAACTGAATTAACAGCAGTGTGCTAACTACAGGTTCCTAGTTGACTGTTTCTATATAGATAAACACCCTTGAGAATTTTATATTGCTATACTCATTTCTTTGATCGATGCAGTGCATACTGTACTCCATGGGTAATAATGATTCTACCTGCTAAGGGTCTGTCTGTAGAACAGTGGTTCCTTTTACAATGTTGGAGCTGCAGTCTAAATATATTATATCTACTTCAGAACTGTTACAAGTCCCAGAGCTGTCTTTTAAAACCTGTATTCCTCCAGGATAAATCAAATATACAACCTTGAGCTTTTGAACTAATGTACATTAAGTCAATACCTAACTGTGTCTTACAGGAGATCTTCTTTTGTTAATTGTGCAACTATTGTGCAGCTATTCTCACCAACTGCAGTGGTGAGATGACTTTTAATGGAATCAGTATTCTGGAGTACATTTATTTTATATGCATCCATTTTTATTGTATATGTACTAATTGTATTTATTGTATATATACTAATTGAATTTGTATATATTATATCAGTTTATTTTATTTTGTTTTGTGTATTATGTATTTTATAATTAATAAATGTGAAATTAATTTATCATTTGAAATCCAGTGTTTACTGTGTTCCTTTGACATTTCCATTAGCTGCCAACACCCCCTATTTAGTTGTGTTGCCTTTTAGAATAATACAAAATGTATTTGTTTGGGAACAGCAATTGTTCATGTTATGCCAGCATCTCAGCTATTTCTGTCACAGATATCTATAATAATTTTTGCATAATATTTATTACATAATATATTGGTAACTGATGGATCATAATACACTTTTCAGATTTAGTTTCCACCAGCTCAAACTTTTTTGGGTGCAAATGTTGGAGGACACCAATAAATTTATACTACAGACCTAAAAAGAGAATAGAGAAGATGCACAAATAGATCTAAAGTAACAAGAGGAATGATTAGGACAACAAGTGAAGCAGACAGCATATGGCAGGAGATTGGTAACATGCGTTATAAAAGAAATAAACAGTACCATTAAAGTGTAAGGCTAGGTGGGCGCCTTCTCCTTTCCGGCTACTTAGTATCTGTGGATACGTCTGGACATCAAGTGAGTTATTTGAATTATCATGTGATTGTACTGAGTCAAGTATTAACAGAGGGTATGGCTTATTAAGCACTTTATAATTGGCTTCTAGAAGTGCAGGAAGCTTCATGCTGCTGTGCTCATGATATGTGCAGTAACATAGTACAGTATATGTGTGTATTAAGCAGTACATGGAGTCTTTTCTCCAGCATTATATCTGGATAAAGCAATACTTTTGTTTTGTCTATAGTTAGTTACTTGAAAAGTGTGAAGAAATCACTGATTTCTCCACCTTTTAATTTCTCCATTCTGCTCCTACAGACCTCATTGTTTATAATGGGACTGTTCAGGTATGGTATTTATATAGCTAAGAAGTGAAGCTTACCTCATCTTTCACAAATATAACATCTCTGAATGGCGTTATGGGCCTAATTCAGATGTGCGAGAAATAGCGTCTGCACTCATAATTTCCATATATACTGTATGGAGAGATTTATCCTGCGGCATCCAATCATCTATTAGTTTAGGGAATATATCCCACAGTATACTGTACATATCACACTGGACCTAGATTTATGATATCGGGCAACAAAACCATCATTCATATAATATAAATTTAAATTATATAACAAGATACTCACTATTGACATATTGCAGTGTGAGATTAGAAACAAAATAACTATTTGCTGAATTGCACTGGACAAAGATACTTTGAAGTTAATAGACTGGCACTACATGCCGTCAGTCTATCTCCCGACAACCAAAGCCCAACGGGGGACTTAAGATAGGGGTCGAAATACTGCCGTCCATCTTAATCCCGACACTGGAAAACTGAAGGACGCCAGACCGATCGAGGTAAGTACGAGCATGATGGCATCTTAACACTTAGCTGCGGGGGGGGTAGGTTTAAGGACTTCCAGGAGGACATAGGGTTAGGCACACCCCATAGAGGGTTAGGGTTAAGCTAGGGGGAGGTGGGGTTAAGGTTAGACACCCCCAAAGGAGGTTAGGGTTAGGTACACCTCCCCGGGAGGATTAGGTTTAGGGTGCGGCGAGGGGGGTTAGGGTTAGGCACCCCTGGGGGAAGTTAGGGCTAGGCACTAGGGAGGATGTTAGGATTAGGCACCAATAAGGGAGGGTTAGGGTTAGGGGGGGAGGGGGGGATAGGGTACTTAGCTGCCCTGTCAGGATCTTCTCCCTTTGGGCTGCCGGAATTAGGATATGAACCGGTGCCTATTCAGTCACTGGGACTTCATACCCATTCCAGCCTTAACATAGCAGCAGGTCTCTTCTAATCTTTTGACCATTTGTAATTTCAGTTGTTCAATTATGTGCTTAATCAAGCAAATTCAATTGCCTAATTTTCTTGAAAACCATGTACAGTACATAACACCTTAAGCAGTGGAGACAGAGTCTAAAAAGAATAATGGAGGGATGAATAGGCCGGACAGCTTTTAAACTACAAGTCAGGGTCAGAAAGGATAAATAAATGTAGGTTGCTGGTTTATTTACTCACGTTAGGTTAAAGCTATTAGTATGGCCCAATAGGGCTTAAGTGGATGTATGATGGCTGGGGTTTATTAGTTTCTGAGTGTCAGGGCAGATACAGTTCAGTCTAATGATGACCATCAAAGAATATACCATTAATGGTCAATGTTTTTTAACCATTGCTTTAAAACTGTCTTTGGTTTTATCATCGAATGTTGAGTGCTGCACATGCACAGACTTCGACCATTGGACCAGTGCATCAAATATTTTTTCTTACCATCGGATGTTGCTATTAATGTTCCAGCATAGCTACTGTGCCATCAATGAAAAATCACTTGTCATTGACCATAGACCACAGGTTCTCAAACTCAGTCCTCAGGACCCCAAACAATGCATGTTTTCCAGTTCTACTCACAGGATCACAAGTGAAATAATTATTTCCACCTGTGGATCTTTTAAAATGTGTCAGTGAGTAATGAATACACCTGTGCACCTGTTGGTTGACCCTGAAAATGTGACCTGTGTGGGATCCTGAGAACCGAGTTTTAGAACCACTGCCATAGACTATTGATAGTTGATGACCATCCCTAGTTCTGTCTTTTTTTCCCTGACTGTCTAGCAGGAAAGTACTGTACCTGTGCACAGGGATTGTTATTGTTTGCTGCTGTTGGTGCTTATTTTTTTCTACTCTTCTCATTTATCTTACTTTCTTTTTATTTTGTCTTTTTCTTTCCCTGTCCTATTTTCCATTTCTCTTACTTTCTTTGCTTTTTACTTCATTCCCTTCTATTCGTATCCCCCTGGGTGCTCTGTAGTGATCCCTCTTATAATAATGATAAACTAAATGGGCTGCTGCAGTCAGGTTTTCAAAATGCTTTATAACTCTCTGATATAATATATATTAACTTACATAAATTAACACTACTCAGGATGTGTCTGTGAGGCAATCTACTTAGAAATATGCGAAAGTTGTAGGTTTGGTCAGACTATATGGCAGCTAGCATGAAGCAACTTGTGAGTGACTACAGCTATACATTTACTTTCTGTTTGTTATATAACTAATTATTTTGGCTTCTTTGTGTGAAATCCGACTATCCCTTACAAATAAAAGTATGAATTATACTTGATAAAAGACCCCAGGTTTTTACACACAATACTGAGGCATTTTCAGGCCTAGTGTGCTCAATGAACCATTTCAATTGTTACATAATCAGTTTGCGTGGCTGGCAGCTCTTGGTTCCTATTCTGTTTTAGTGAACACCTGCAAACAAGCCAGCCTTTGAAATAAGTATTTTAATCAATCCCACTATGCAGATGATAGCTGGAATTGTAATTGGAAACAGTTTACAGAAATATGGGGCAGTTTTACTCTGCCTTCGTTTAATGATTCCATCATCCCTAGCTGCTACAGTACATTTCTGTTTCTGATGTGGGGCTTTACTGAGTCCCATAAGTTCTTCTTATTTAGATCATTATGTTAATTCCTGTACTAAAATCAATAGGAGTACATTTTTTTTTTTACAGACTCTTTTACGCTCCATTTTCTGGTTCCAGTGCCTGCAATTTCATATTCAACTTTTGTCTTTGGACTCCTTCCCATGTAGTACCACATCTGAAAATCCTGAAACTATTATGGAATGTTTATGTTGTTGTGCAGGTACCAGACTTCTCCCGCAGGGCTCACATATTATTATATGCAGAGGACTTTCAAGCATTTACTATTGTATTGTTATAGTAATTCAGCATAATGTTTTCTAACAGCGTGCTGTAAACATTAGCATAATTATTAATTATTATTATTATTATTATGTCTGTAGCTCCATGGAGGGATGTTCTGATATAAAGGATGACCTATTTAATAATTTTACTGAACAGCACAGGAAGTGTAAACACACAACCAAATTTCTATTAGAGATGAGCAGGTCCAGTTCTCCAAGAACCGGACCCACCCGAACATTGCAATTCCGAGTTAGATCCAAGTCCAGCTCGAGTTTTCCCAACTGATTGGGATCTGAAAACAAGGCAAAACGTCATCCTCCCTATGTGGGATTCTTGCATGTTTTGGATTCTATAAAAGTCCTGGTGATCTGCGCCATTTTCACTCCGGCTGTGGAGAGTGTACAGAACAGACATGCTCTGTTCTTCTCTGTCATTCAAGGGCGCAGTGTTGTCAGGGCCGGTTACCCCATTACGCATGGTACGCAGCTGCATAGGGTGACACATAGTGGAGGGTGCCTCAGCTGCGTACCATGCGGTCCACGGGCAGACTGTGTCTCTGTGACCCAGCTGCACCGCATGTGTAGCGCTGACCAGATGGAGTTCGGTCAGTGCTACACAGTGACAAACACACAGCCGCCAGTGCCGGCAGCTGTGTGTTTGCTATAGCAGCTGATGACAGTCAGACAGACTCTCATCGGCTGCTGTTCCCACTGCCAGAGCTGGGCATCTTCCGGCTCCCACAGTGGATAATGGGAGAGACGTCATGATGTCTCTCCCATACTGCAAAGCGGCCTGGGAGGAGGGACGGAGGAGCTGAAAGCGGCAGCGGGACCAGGAGCGGGGTTTCAGGTAAGTGTTTTTTTTTATTTTTGTTATGTGTGTCTCTACTGTGGGGGTGGGACTACTACTACTGGGGGCAATACAAGGGAGATTACTACTGGGGGAACTACAAGGGGGGCTACTACTGGGGGCAATACAAGGGGGGATTACTACTGGGGGAACTACAAGGGGGGCAACTACTGGGGGCAATACAAGGGGGATTACTACTGGGGGCACTACAAGGTGGGACTACTACTGGGAGCACTGTGTAGGGGGGAACCTCCACTGGGGGGGCCACTACAAGGGGGGACTATTACTAGGGGGACTACATAAGAGGGGGGACTACTACTGGGGGCACTACAAGGGGAGGACCACTACTGGGGACACTATATAAAGGACAATACTGGGGGTACTGCATAGGGGGAACTACAACTGGGGCCACTGTTTAAAGGGCACTGCATAAAGTGTACCACCAGTGGCGGGCTGGGCCGGGGGGCAGGGTGCCATGTGCCCCCCGGGCCGCAGCGTCATGCGGGCCGCGGTGCAGTCTGTGTCACTGTGACACAGACTGCACTGCGTGTGTAGCGCTGACCGGACGGAGTTTGGTTAGCGCTACACAGCACAAGCACACAGCCGCCGGAGCCTGCAGCTGTGTGTTTGCTTTAGCAGCTGATGAGAGTCAGACAGACTCGCATCGGCTGCTGCTCCCACTGCCGGAGCCGGACATCTTCCGGCTCCCGCAGTGGGTAATGGGAGTGACGCGTCACTCCCATAATGCAAAGCAGTGGATGGAGGAGTTGATCTCGGCGGCGGGACCAGGAGCAGGAGCGGGTGTCATGTAAGTTTTTTTTTTTTTTAATTATTATGTCTCTACTGCGGGGGGGATGGACTACTGGGAGCACTACAAGGGGGGGACTCCTGGGAGCACTACAAGGGGGGGACTCCTGGGGGCACTACAAGGGGGGGACTCCTGGGAGCACTACAAGGGAGGGTCTACTGGGGGCACTACAAGGGGGGGGACTACTTGGAGAACTACAAGGGGGGGACTACTGGGAGAACTACAAGGGGGGGACTCCTGGGAGCACTACAAGGGGGGGACTCCTGGGGCACTACAAGGGGGGGACTCCTGGGAGCACTACAAGGGGGGGACTACTGGGAGAACTACAAGGGCGGGACTCCTGGGAGAACTACAAGGGCGGGACTCCTGGGAGCACTACAAGGGGGGACTCCTGGGAGCACTACAGGGGGGGAATACTACTGGGGGCACTACAAGGGGGGGACTCCTGGGAGCACTACAGGGGGGGGAATACTACTGGGGGCACTTCAAGGGGGGGACTACTGGGAGCACTACAAGGGGGGGACTACTGGGAGCACTACAGGGGGGGATACTACTGGGGGCACAAGGGGGGGACTCCTGGGAGCACTACAGGGGGGGAATACTACTGGGAGCACTACAAGGGGGGGACTACTACTACTGGGGGCAATACAAGGGCAGGACTACTACTACTGGGGGCACTACAAGGGGGGTACTACTACTGGGGGGGACTACTACTAGGGGCACTACAAGGGGAGGGGACTACTACTAGGGGCATTGCATAGGGGGGAGGGGACTACTACTAGGGGCACTACATAGGGGGGAGGGGACTACCACTGGGGGCACTGCATCGAGGGACCACTGCTGGGGGCTCTATATAAAGGGCAATAGTGGGGGTACTGCATAGGGGGAAGACTACAACTGGGGCCACTATTTAAGGGGCACCACATAAGGGTTACCACTACTGGGGGCACTATATAAGGGGCTTACTACTGGGGGCACAAGGGGCACTGCATAGGGGGATCACTACTGGGGGCACTACTCAAGGCCTGCATAAGGGTGTCCTCCTGTGGCACAGGGTGGCACAGCATATGGGCACTATGACAGGGGGCTGCCCCATATCTTTATTTTTACCTTACATTAATCCCATATGGTCCCGCCTCCTCCCTAGAGACCCTTTATGGGGGGGCGCCGTAGCACGCACGTTCTTTTTCGAGCACCCTGGCTACACGCTACTCCTCTGCCAGGGCCGCCTGCATGCATTTGGCCCCCCGGCTAAAAGTTGGCAACCAGCCCCTGGGTACCACTATTGGGGGTACTGCATGAGGGGACTACTACTGGTGGCACTATATAAGGGGCTTACTACTGGGGGCACAAGGGGCACTGCACAAGGGGGACCACTACTGGGGGAACTATATAAGGGGCACTGCATAGGGGGGTGCCAAAAACTATACTCGCTTACCAAAAAATTTGGGCTAGGGCCGGCCTTGAGTGTTGTCGGGCTAGGGCTGCAGTACATAAAGTGGGGGGGGCTGCTGTATCACTGTTTTTCTGTCAATCAAGGGGCTCTGTTCTTCTCTGTTGTTCAAGGGTGCAGTGTTGTAGTTTTATTATTATTCATTACCAGTTATTTATATAGTACAAACATATTCCACAGCACCTAACAGAGAATATTTGGCCATTCACATAAATCCATGCCCTAGTGGAGCTTACAATCTATATTCCCTACCACATGCTCACACACATACACACTAGGGTTAATTTTTGTTAGGAGCCAATTAACCTACCAGTATATATTTGGAATGTGGGAGGAAACTGGAGCACCCAGAGGAAACACATGCAAGCACAGGGAGAATATATAAACTCCACACAGTTTGGGCCATATTGGGAATCGAACCCATGACCTCAGTGCTGCGAGGCATTAAATGCTAACCATTACAAGATCTGTGCTGCCTGTAGTTGTTCAAGGGTACAGTGATATTGGGCTGGGGATACAGGCCCTGATTCAGAGCCGGATGCTCTGACAGAGCGCTCGCTCTGAATCAGGGCCATCCTTCTTGTTTTTCAGAGCGGCCACCCACAGCTATAGTGAGCAGCCAGGAAGATGGTTGCGACAAGACCCTTGTGGTAGGGTCTCGTTGCTGCAAGCCCTAGCGTGCTTTCGGCTCTACCAGAGCCGAAAGCACTCCCACCAACATCACTTGTGATGTCAGTGGGGCCGGCCCCAGACCGTAGGCGTTCCCATGGGAATACCTCCGTCTGGGCAGCCACTCCCCTGGCCCGCCCACCAAAGTGGGCGTGCTGTCGATGTTAAGTGACAGCACGCCCCCTTTGGTACGAGACCCGGAGCGACAGTTTGCCCGTCGCTATCCGGGTCTCGCGCATGCACACTATGGAGCCGGCTCCTTCGTGCACATGCACACTGGGCCACCATCGACCCACTTGCGAGTGCATAGCGCTCGCAAGCAGGTCTGAATCAGGCCCACAGTACATAAAGTGGGAAGTGCTGCTGTGTCACTGTTGTTCTGTCAATCAAGTGGCTAGGGCTGTAGTTCATAGAGAGGTTCTCTTCCCCAGTGTAAAAAAATAAAAGTTAAAATTAATAATCCACAAAAATAAATATATTTTTTTTCTTTTTTTGTGTGTGTGCTAGCTACACTATTATTGTTCGGTGACACTGCCAGCCAGACCACAGTTTATCATCCAGTATTTGTGACTCTGCAGGTGGTCCATCTGCACACCGCACGGGTGCTTTGTTGTCCATAAAGAAGTGCTGTGTTGTTCATCAAGGGGCTGCTGCCTGTCTAGGGGAACTCTACCCCAGTGTAAAAAAAAGTACCCCAGTGTAAAAAAAAATATTGTTCGGTGATGCTGCCGGCCACACCGCAGTTTATCATCCATGTATTTGTGACTCTGCAGGTGGTCCATCCGCTCACCGCAGTGGTGATTTGTTGTCTATTAAGGGATGCTATGTTGTTCAACAAGGGGCTGCTATCGTATCCAGGGGTGCTCTTTCTCAGTGTAAAAACAATAAAAGTTAAACAAAATTAGCATTCCACAAAAAATAAAAAATAAAGATATTTTTTTCGTTTTTTTTTGTGTGTGCTAGCTACACTATTATTGTTTGGTGACACTGCCGGCCAGAATGCAATTTATCATCCACGTATTGTGAGACTATAAGTCATAGCGCAGTGTGTCATTCTCATTCATAAAAAATATTGTGACACTGTAAGTGATAGCAAACTGTGTTATTCTTTTCTTCTTATTCATAAAAATATTGTGACACTGTAAGTGGTAGCGCAGTGTGTTATTCTTATTCATAAAAAATAATGTGACACTGTAAGTGGCAGCACAGTGCATTATTCTTTTCTTCTTATTCATAAAAAATATTGTGACACTAAGTGGTATCGCAGTGACTTATTCATAAAAAACAATGTGACACTGTAAGAAGTGGTAGCGAAGTGTGTTATTCTTTTCTTATTCATAAAAATCTTGTGACACTGTAAGTGGTAGCACAGTGTGTTACTCTTTTCTTATTCAGAAAAAAAATGTGACACTATAGGTCATTGATACCGCAGTGTAATATTTCAAATTGGTACAAATTGACATGTGTGCTGTATCCCACTTCGTTCATGTTTGTTGATATGGAGAACGATCAGTTGAGAGCAGGAACCACATACTAGTGCTAGAGGTGCTGCCAGTGCCACCAGTCAAGATGATACTAATCCATCTACGTCATCTACAAAAGCCGATGCCAAGGGGCATAGAGGGCTTAAATCAGGGCATCTACAATGAAAGAAGCAATCTTTTACTTTGGTAAAGAAAAAAACATAAAATGGATATTTATCTGCAGAAAGACATAAAATTGGCAATATGCCTTTCACCACACAAAGTGGCAAGGAAAGGCTAAGGCCTTGGCCTTTATTTATGACTGGTGGTTCTGCCTCTTATGATGATGTAAGCCCTTCTCCCTGTAGACATTTAAAAAAAAAATCATTAAGGCACAGGAACCAACTGTGTGCTAAGAAATGTCACAAATCCCTGTGGAGAGCCTTGGAGAGTCTAAGTGTGTTGGCAGGTGCCATGTGTGAGCCTAACTTTCCTAAAACTGTACTCAAAGTGGAGCAACCTTCCACCACTTGTGCATCCTCTGCAAATGTGGGGATGAGCAGCACAAGTCAACATGCTGACATAGAAATTGAGGATGCTTCTGTGGAAGTGCACCAGGATGAGGAGTTAATTTGTGTAGCTAACACTAATAAGGATGTTAATGAGGATGCTGATGATGAGGATGTTATTGAGGAGGATGTTGTTTTTGTAAACCAGTGGAAACAGCATGTTGCCCATGATAAGAAAAAGCCCATTGTCATGCCTGGGCATAAAACAAAACAATCCATTTCTTATGTTTGGAATTATTTCTACCCAAAACCATACAACAATTTTCTAGACATCTGTACATATTGTCATGCCAGAGTAAGTAGCGGTAGGGACCTTAACCATCTAGGAACCTCCTCGCATCCATCCCTCATGTTTTAAAAATTCAGAAACTGTAGCTAAAAAAGTAACAAGGGTTGTCAGATAAACTTACAATCCAGCATGGTTTCCAAAATGTATTTGTCATACTTTGTGTCTTTCTTACCAGCAGACACAAATCTGAAGAGATGCAAAGAGTTGTGGGGCAGCACAGATGGTGTAATGGTTAGCGTTACTGCCTCACAGCACTAAGGTCATGGGTTCGATTCCCACTATGGCCCTAACTGTGTGGAGTTTGTATATTCTCCCTGTGCTTGCGTGGGTTTCCTCCGGGTGCTCCGGTTTCCTCCCACACTCCAAAAATATACTGGTAGGTTAATTGGCTCCCAACACAAATTAACCCTAGTGTGTGTATGTGTGCGCATGAGATAGGGAATATAGATTGTAAGCTTCACTGGGGCAGGGACAGATGTGAATGGTAAGATATTCTCTGTAAAGCGCTGCGGAATATGTGTGCGCTATATAAATAACTGGTAATAATAAAGAGTTGTTGGTAAGGAAATTGTCAACTCAAGCAGCACGTGATGCAGTGATGGCTCCTCCTTCACTTTATCCAGCAAGTGCGGCTTCCACGAAAAATCTAAACTTTCCACCAAAAATACCCACTGGTGTTGCAGTCAACACAAACAACCATTGACATCTAGTCATATCTAAAAGAATTGCCTACAATTAATGAGACCTCTAGCGTGACTCCATCTGAGATGGTCACCATTCAAAGAATGGGTGAGGACTATTCTATCTATGATAGCATCCAAATAGGCGTGTCTGAAACTCCATTTCACAACTGGCAGGGAAAAAACTGTCTTTGCTTACTTGAGCTTCCCACCATCCAATGTGTACTCAGAAAGAGTTTTCAGCACAGCCAGGAAGCTTGTCAGTGATCGGTGTAGGAGGCTACTTCTTCAAAATGTGGAAAATATGATGTTCATCAAAAATAAATACAAATTTCACGAGGAAGACCTTTACCGCCAAATACATTAAAAATTACAGAGGTACTTAAGGTTGTAATGGTGGATTACAGCGAGGACAAGTTAATATTGTTTGAAGATGATGTACACACTGATGGGGGTAAGGAATCGGATGATGATGGCGACAACATCTTGCCTCTGTAAAGCCAGTTTGTGCACAGAGAGATCATTTCCAGCAATGTCAGCTTCCCGTTGGTAGCTTATTTTGTGGGGGCCAAAACAAACCAATTGCCTCAGCCACAATTGTCAGTCCCTGTCGCTGAAGTGGTTGGTTTATTAAACTGTGCATGTCCTGTTTTCTGTATACTACATAAGGGTGGGTGGAAGGGCCAAAGGACAATTCCATCTTGCAGCTCTTTTCCTTGCATTATGTGCTGTTTGAGGCAGTGCTGCCTGACATTTTTAATTTTACAGTTTATTAAACTACCATCCTGTCTGCACTACAGTGGCACTCTGTGCCATGTTGGAAGCTGAACTGCCACATATTAGAGCCGCCCACTGCTGACGCTTAGCTTATTCAGGCAGCTAGCTCAATGCAACCGTTTGGCCTAAACTGGATGAAATCAATATTGTGAACTGTAATGTGGTCTAAATTGACTGGAAACAACTGGAAATAAATGTTATTGAGGTTAATAATACTGTAGGTACAAAAACAGGCCCAAAATTATGTGATTTCAGCTGTTTTTATGATTTAAAAAAAAAAATACAGATCCAAAACCAAAACTAAAACACGCAAGGGTGGTTTTCCAGATCCAAAACCTTGAAGGAGATACATATCCAAAACCAAAACATGGGGGTCGGCACACACCCCTAATTTCTATACCCCTGAAGATCAGACTATAAGGGGTATATGAGCAGCTTTTTAGAAATCGAGATTACCAATAGCAATCAATCAGATTCAATCTATTAGCTTCTATAAGGTGCAAGATAAATGTTAAGTAGAATCTGATTGGTTGCTATGGGCAACATCTCCACTTCGAAAAATATGTACTTTAGTAAATATACCCCTAACAATAGCAGTCAGCTTGTTCCCTGGTGGGAAATTAGACTTGAATGGATTGCATCCAGCCTGAACCATATTACACATTTTTTTACCAATTGCATTATTATACAATTTTCCAACTCTTGTGGGCCAATTAAATTCAGCATGAAGTGCCTGGAATGCCAACTTTGGCACATATCGGCAGTATATGATACATCAGGTGTCATGGGTTTTCCCTGACCCCTATTCTGAATGGCACGTAGCTCACATCACATTTAATTGAATCCCCCCACTTTGTACCCATAATATCCAACACTTAGCATCACATTGCATGAATACTGTCATGCTTGTGTTTGAATTTGTTTGTGGATCCTGATTTGAGTCTCGGGCTGGAATGGAGTCTCAGGCTATTGATGTAAGCTGGATGCACTAAACTATTTTGGGCCTTTAAAAGGCATCAAATGGCTTTCTGTTGCACTCTTAATAACAGTGAAAGAATGTGTTTTTCAGCTAATTAAATGCTCTAGATGATTTTAAAACACATTTCACACTTTGTAAAAAAAAAATCTGTGACTCCCACCTGCAAGCTTAAAAATACATGTTCCATCAATACAGCACAACCATATACATGTCCCACTTCTTTTAACCCAGTTTTCAGCATTTTTAATATCACCACAATAATGACATGTCATGATTGGCAAAAACATGCTAATTTAATACTTCTAGTGCTGCCTAATAAATCATTAAGGGTGGGGGGTCCCAGTAGTCCCAGTGGTTCAGAACTCCTGATATTTTTTTCTTAAAATAGGGATTTTCCACAACTTTACACCTGCTCAGGGGCTGTGAACAGAAAGCTGCATTAATTCCTATGGAAGGGACACACATGGCTAATTGTATAGCAAAATATTTGTGTCTGGCCATGTCAATCGCAAAAAAACCCAGATTAATGCTCCTAATTGAACTAGGCAGCGGACCCCGCGGATTCCCCCGCAATTTTCACAAACCCCCCCGCAGATTACACAATTCGCAATGAATCGCGTCATCATGACCCCGCCCCCGGCACTGTGAAGTGGGGGCGTGGCCAAACTTATGTGATTCAATGACCACTCCTCCTGCTCAGCCCTCATTAGTGAGTACTATGCCTGGCCATGCCCCCTATGCAGCGCCATGCCCCCCTATTTTTTTTAAGCGTGTGTTTCTCCAGACAGGCCAGACAGTGGTACTGTATTTAACAAGAATAACAGTCAGTTGGTGTTGTGCCACCACGTTACTTATATGCTCTATGAGTCTATGAGTGGACACTTGTTGAAAAATAGAAAAAAATAAATACAATTTTAATAAACTTGTGTGTGTTAAGAATTTCAGATAGGTCAGTCACTGACAGTGTTACTGTGTTTAACAACAACAACAGTCACTAGGTGCTGTGCCACCACATTAATATCAGCATTGTGAGTCACAGTTTTTGTAGTCATAAACAGAGAACAAACTTTTTTTTTTAAACTGTATGTGTGTTCACTGGTAGTGTGCTGTAAACATTATAATATAATGTATAGAAGGTGCAGTCCAACGTTAATATCTGCAGTTGTCATTTCTTCCAAAAGTTTTCTAGAATGTGTGTGGTTTCACTGGAGTGCGCTGTAAACATGATAAAATAACGTATAGTGGGTGCAGTCAATCATTAATATGTAGTTGCTATCTCTTAAAAAAAAAGTTTTTTTGTAAAACATCTGTGTTCACTGGCCAGTGCACTGTAATCATTATAAAATAACATATAGTTGGTGCAGTCTACCATTATTATCAGTGCTGTGCGACTCGCAGTATGACGTGGTTGTCCTTTGTTAAAAAATTCTAAACTTTTTTTTCTTAATAAAATTTGTCAATAACGCTCAGTAGGTGCCGTGCCACCGTGTTAATAAAATAAGCGCTGTGTGACTTGCATTGTGAAGTGGTTGTCCTTTGTTAAAAAAACTAAAATCTTCATAGAATTATGGAGCATATTTAGTGTCATTCAGTGATACAGTATGCACAAGACAATTTTATATATTTTTCACAACAGTCAACAGAAATGCTTTCAATCTTGTAGATCATAGATAAGCAGAAAATCTCTTTGCTTGCGGAATAGATTTAGGAAAAAAACACATGGTATTATCCCTCATACTCAGACTCTCTGATGCATCTCATGAATGTACTGCAGCACAGGATCTCAAACTCGGACCTCAGGATCCCAAACAGTACATGTTTTCCAGGTCTCCTCACAGAATCACAAGTGAAATAATCTCCACCTGTGAATCTTTCAGAATGTGTCAGTGTGTAATAAATACACCTGTGCACCTGCTGGGTGACTTAAAAAAACGTGTACTGCCGGGGTTTCATCAATCAGTGCGAGATAAAATTTGAGTGTCTGCCCCAGTATTTCTCCACATCAAGGTCGAAGGTGGCATACATCATTTAATTAATGTCTGGAACCGCTTTGGATTGGGTTTCTCTAGGAGCAAGCAGATCCCTAAGCCTCTAATTACAAAAATTTAAATTGTTCTTTCGAATAATTTTGATGAGCCAGGCTTCAGCCTCCTCTGATCTCCTTCAAGTTCGGCAAGGGGCATGTACTGTAGGCCAGTATGTGGTCCAATTCCAAATGATTGCTTCCGAGTTAAAATGGAATGAGGAGGCACTTAAGACAGCTTCTCTTCATGGATTGTCCAAGAGAATAAAGAACGAATTAGCCTCTCGAGACATTCCAGAATCTCTGCGCAAAGTAATTTCTTTGTGTATCAAAATTGACTTATGCCACAGAGAACAGCAGGCTAGTAAAGGGCAAGAGGACCATTTCAAGGATCAGCTTTTGCCAGTTGCATGTTCTTCCTCTCCTTCACCAACTAAAGAGGAACCTATGCAGGTTATAACATCTCATTTAACTCCAGCTGAGCAGACCCGCCAGTTTCAGAGCAAGCTCTGCCTTTACTGTGCAGCTCCTGATCATATTCTTAAAAGTTGTCCCCTTCTCTCGGGAAACGAGAGGCCCTAACTGGTTCTGGGAGCATCCGGTTGGGGGTTAAGGCTTCCCATTTAATGCATAGTCTTCTAACAGTGGACCTCATTCAGAGTCGGTCATAAGCGGCCGCTCGATCGTACGCCTAATGACCGCAAAACTGAAAAAGGAAGCGATCGCACAACCAGACGGTCATAACCAAAGTGACGCCCATACGTGAACAATGCACCTCCTCTAGCTAACGAGTGATAGCAGCTAGCGATCGAGTCAATCGTTGTCAGTCGCTGTATGTTAATTTTCTTCTGATGGTTGCGGCCGCTTGTGTTGTGTGCTAATTACTCCAAAAATTACCAAAAAATGCATAGAATAAGCCCTCCCCCTGAAATATATTTATTCTTATCATTCGCTAATGCAAACGCAGCTGAATCAATTACATGCCAAATAGCAGTGTTATTAGCTACAACAAACGATTATTAGCTGCTTGCATTGTGTGGCTCAAAATAGAAACATCACTCCGAACATCAGTAACATGCGATAGTATCGATTGTACTCTGGGACTTGAGAGAGCACGTACCCAACCTTAAGCTATACAATCAGCCAGGCCTCGATCCTGTTCACAGAGTGACGTTTTACTACTTCCGGCTTTCTATTTTGGTCGTAGAAGGTAATTTATGTACGCCCCTAAAACGCCCTGAAAATGGAGAGGAATGCCTGTATTTTCAGACCACCACCCCCGTCACCACCCACAAATGGCCTTTCATGTCAATCAACTCTCGGAAGCCACTTCCTGCTCGTAAGCCATACGATCGACAACATTTTGGATCACAAGGTCTCATACGCACATGCACACAACTAACCGTACGCATGCGTGGTTTGGAAACATCGGATGCGTACAACCGAGCGGCCGCTTATGACCAACTCTGAATGAGGTCCAGTGTCTCTTCATTACAAGACTGGAAACAAATATATGAAGCCTTTGTGGACTTCAGAGCCACCAGAGATTTTATTTCATAGTCTCTGACACTTGAACTGGGGATTCTGGTTATTCCTCTCTCAAGCAAGCTGGCTCTTTCTGGAGTAGATGGCAATGTTATCCTTGGAGATGTCATTTCTTCTGTTACTCTCCCTATTTCACTCCAGGTAGGATGCCTACATCAAGAGATGTTGGAATTCTTAGTTCTACCTAAAACTGCATATGTTCTAGTCTTGGGTCTGCCTTGGCTTAAAACTCACAAGCCCTTGTTGAATTGGTCCTCTGTGCATGTACTAGCTTGAGGATCTAATTGTTTTCATAGGCATCTGCCTCTTGTTCCAGTACAAACCCATCAAGTCTCTACTGGATCCTCTCTGAAGTTCCTTGCATCTGATCATTTGAATGCTAAACCAGACTCCCGTTTGCCAGAACCAAATCAAGATTTTGATGATGTTTTAAGTGAACAAGCTGCAGACAAATTACCTCCCCATCACCCTTGGGACTGTGGCGTTGATTTTATTCCAGGAAAGGTGCCACCACATGGCCGTATCTACCCTCTTTTGTTTCCTGAAACAGTTGCTATGTTTGATTATATGAAGGAGAATCTTGCCAAGGGCTTTATAAGACCATCTTACTCTCCTGCTGGGGCCGTATTCTTCTTTATCGAGGGGGTCTCAGACTTTATATAGATTACCGAGAGGTAAATCAAATCACCATAAAAAATAGATACCCTCTGCCACTTATCTTGGAACTCTTTGAAAAGGTTCGTGGGTCATCCTTTTTCATGGAATTGGACCTTCGTGGAGCCTATAATTTGATCTTTATCAAAGCAGGAGATGAGTAGAAAACTGCTTTCAACAATTGAGATGGCCATTACGAGTACTTGGTGATGCTTTTTGGCTTATGCAATGTGCCAGTTATGTTCCAGAGTTATGTCAATGACATTTTTCGAGATGTCCTCTATAAAATTGTTGTGGTCTGTCTGGAAGACATTTTAATTTATTCTCAGAATTTACAGTCCCATTGACTTCATGTCAAAGAAGTTTTTTCCCATCCTCGAAGTTACCATCTGTATGGGAAAGTCTCCAAATGCATTTTTGAACAGTCATGGGACACATCATATCAGGAAATTCCCTGCAGATGGATCCAGACAAACTACGGTAAGTGCCATCAGGGACTGGCCCCTACCGAACTCTTTGAAAGTTTTGAAAGCCATCCAACAGTTCCTAGGCTTCTCCAATTATTATCGAAGATTAATTTGACATTTTTCTACAATTGTTGCCTCCATCATGGCTCTCACAAAAAATGGAACTAATCCATCTCATTGGCCACTTGCAGGGGTGGTGGCTTTTCAAGATCTCAAAGCAGCCTTTTCCACAGCTTCAATTCTTTGCCAACCACAACCTGAGAAACCTTTTACATTAGAAGTTGATGCCTCTTCAGTGGGAGTGCGAGCTGTACTATCTCAAGTGGCTGAAGATGGGTAGAGTCATCCTTGTGGTTTCTTTTCTTGCAAATTTTCCTTTGCCAAGAAGAATTATGCCATATGGGACCAAGAATTGTTGGCTATGCGATTGGCACTAGAAGAGTGAAGACATCTTTCGGAAGGCGCTAAGTTTCCTATTACAATCATAATGGATCATAAGAATCTTTTATATCTTAAAACAGCTCATTGGTTGAATGCCAGACAAGCTCGATGGTTCCTTTTCTTTTCCAGATTTTACTTCAAGCTTCAGTTTTGTCCTGGAGTCCAAAACAAACAAACTGATGCTCTTTCCCAGTCCTTTCTGCCTCCACAGGAAGAAGATCAACCTCAAGTTTGTCCAATTTTGGATCCTCTTGTTTTTGCTCCCACCCAACTCCTGACTCCTCCTCCTGGCAGGATCTTTGTGGCACCCCCAGCTGCATAAAAAATTATTAACCTGGGCCCATGCTTCTTTGTTTGCTGGCCACTCGGGCATCTTCGAAACATTAAAATTTTTACAGCAATCCTACTGGTGGCCTACTATGAAGGAAGATGTTCGGAACTATAATGTTTCTTGTGCCAGGTGTGCCCAGCATAAAACCACATGCAATATAGTTGTTGGCCCTTTGAGTCCTCTGCCTATTCCTGATGCCCCTTAGACCCATATGTTGATTGATTTTATTTCTGAATTACCACCTTCTAAGGTACATAATACCATCTGGATGGTAGTAGATCAATTTCAAAGATGGCCCATTTTATTCCCATGATTGGACTTCCTTCTGCACCGCAATTGGCCATAATCTTCATCCGTAACATCTTCATGGTCTGCCCAAGGAGATAGTGTCTGATCAAGGGGTACAATTTATGACCACATTTTGGAGGGCTCTGTGTACTTCTTGTGGATTTAAATTTTAATTTTCATCTGCCTATCACCCTCAAATAAATGGCCAAACTGAAAGAGTGAATCAAGAGCTGGAGACATTTATCAGGCTTTTCGTGTTCTTGTCTCAAGATGACTGGATCGATCTATTGCCATGGGCAAAGTTTGCCCACAACTTCAGATACCATTCTTCTTCAAATTCCACTCCCTTTTCTGCTGTATATGGTAAACATCCACAGGTCCCAGATTTTCAAGACTAACCTCCCATGGAAGTTTCTGCTGTCACAAATCTTGTGGGATAATTTTCTGATATATGGAAAAATATATATTTGTTTTCTGAAAAAAGCTTTGAGTAACTACAAAAAGTTTGCGGATCGGAAATATCTTGCCATTCCCCTTCTGAGAGTTGGAGACAGGGTGCGGCTGTCATCTAAGAATATTCGGTTGAAGGTTCCAAGCATGAAATTTGCTCCATGCTTCATTGAACCATATCACATTCTTAAAGTTATTAATTCAGTGGTGTATAAATTGGGGCTCCCTCCTCAGTTTAAAATCTCCAACACCTTTCATGTTTTTTATTTTACGACCATTAAGTCTCAATCAATTTTAGCATTCTCTATGCAAAACTCCTCAAGTTCATACTAAACTAGTAGTTGAATTTGAAATTGAGAAGATTCTTGGCTCTCAACATCGGTTGAGTCATCTTTGAAACCTCATTGATTGGAAGCGGTACGGACCTGTGGAATGAACATGAATAAAGGCCTCTGAAATCCATGCTCCACAGCTTGTTAGAGCTTTTCACTAAAAATTCCTGATAAGCCTCGTAGGTGTCCAGAGTCCACTCTGAAAGTGGGGGCACTGTCAACTTGCGGCTTAGGTTCAGCCATTATGCACCTCAGCGCCGGCTTCCCCTGACTTCTTGAGTGGTCAGACACCAGGAGTGGTGGCGAGTGACACGTTGAGGATTATGCCTACGTTCTGCTAGGACATCCATACATGCTCTGTGACTTGGCCTGCGGTTACCATATGGGTGCAGCCATTACAGTCTTCATCACCTGACTAGCTCGTCACCCAATAGTAGGACTGGTTGCTGTCAGCTGACAGTGACCTCCAATGGACTGCTACCATATGGTATATAACCGGGCTCTGGACAACAGGAAGTTGCCTGTACAGTGTTGTTACTTCTAGTGTTTACTTGCTGTTTCAACATTCCAGGTTCCATGCTCCTTTCTTCTCATGATTTATTCCTAGTGGCTCCTCTCAATGTGTGTGTGTCAGTGCTCTGGGTCCACAGCATGCATACTCAATACACCATCTGAGTACTACTTAGAAGTGTAATTCTCCTGTTCCAGTTCTGCATCTATAGTGTGGGTACTCAGTACATCATGAGTGCTAACTCCAAAAAACATTCTCCTGTGCCAGTTCTGCATTTGGATCCACAGTGGGTGTACTCAGAACATCACCTGAGTACTAAACCTCCATCTTGTCCTCCTGTGCCTCACCTGTGATTGTGTTTCTCCATTTCCCACTTGTGCCAGATACCTGACCAAAGGGCCGCAACTTTCTTGCTGGGTGCAGCTTAAACTCAAATCCCAATTGGAGGGGTCACTGGTGAACACCTCTCAGCAAGTTAGACTCTGCACCTTTGGTCAGGTCTCACCAACATCCGGTGCTTGTGGATGAGGAAAACATATATCCATGTACTTCACCTTCAGTTCTTTCCCCAACTTGGGACCCTGACTTCCTACTTCTCAGTAGGAGGTCTCCCTAGCTCAAACATGACAGAAGTTGCCTGAACTCCAGGCTGGTACCGGAGCAACAAGGGCTAAACTCTGAGCTGGTTCCAGAGAGATGTTGACTGAACTCAGGGCTGGTACCAGAGGGAAATGGACTTGACTCCAAGCTGGTACTGGAGAGATGTTGTCTAAACTCCAGGATGGTACAGGAGAGGCAATAACAGAACTCCAAGTTGGAACTGGAGAATACATCCAAAAGCCCAAGGGTGATTGGAGAAGCAGAGAGTACACTGGGTTCACTCTGAGGAGCACAGATACAGATCTCATACTAGGGGCTATTAGTCTTC
This sequence comes from Taudactylus pleione, assembly GCA_031769625.1. Classification (NCBI taxonomy): domain Eukaryota; kingdom Metazoa; phylum Chordata; class Amphibia; order Anura; family Myobatrachidae; genus Taudactylus; species Taudactylus pleione. The sequence continues at coordinate 6,300,293 of JAUIMM010000258.1, forward strand.
TTGCACAGGAAACAAGACTGAGCTGCTCTAAATCCTTTTAAAGGTACTGCCTGTTGCTGAATGGCCAAAGACCCAGGTGAAGCTGTTCCATTGGCTGCTAAGTGGTCAGCTGATATGACCAAAGATGGCTGCACTCATACAAGCAGAGCCACAGCTAAGAGTACACATGGAATGTCGGACCTGCTGGGGCGGAGGGAGTGCATGTGCTGGTGGGAAGCAGAGATGGCAGCTAATTGTGGAGGAGCAGAGGGAGATAGAGCAGCAGCAGCAGAAGACCGCCAGGATCCCAGAATGCTACAGTGAAGTGCCCGGATAGGTAAGTAACAGGGTCTGTGACTAAGGTCTCCAGGGAGGGCTGTGACAAAAACAGACTGATTTGGAGTTTTTTGCTCTGCAGTGCAACTATTAATTTTCTTGGCTTCTATTTCAACCCTTGGCTATTAACATTATATTATTTTATGGCCTTAATTTATTACATTTAATTTTCGTAATAAATCAAATATTTTATTGTTAATAATTAAATCAATCAATTAATGAATGCACCACTTTCATCCATATTGGGTGCTTGTTTTTAATAGCATTTTCCACTTCTCTGCTTTGTTTTTTTATAGTAGTAATAAAATCAAAAAAACAATCAATCACTCTTCCACTGCATATTCTACTCTATTTCCCTGTACTGTACTCAGGCCTCTGATGTAGTTATAGATTCATATATTTTATATTCAACTGCTATCCTGTATGCTAGATGTACCATGTTTGAAGTTGAACTGCCATATGTTTATGCCTCCCACTGCTGTCACTTAACTTATACCCCTTTTACACCAGAGCTAAAACTCGGGTTAAGCCGGGTAGTTCCTTGGTGTAAAAGGGGAAAGGTTTGGATTGCCGGGTCGAGTGACCCAGCAATCCAACCCAGGTAACTTGCAGGGTTTAACATGGGAATAACCTGTGAAACTCTTCAGTGTAAATGGCGCGATCCGGGTCATGGTGACCTGGAGTGCGCTGCATGCCTGCCAGTTGGCTGGCTTCAGTGGCTCTTGGAGATGATTTTATCTCCTAGCATCCACTTCAACACCAGAAAAATCGGATCTCTGCAGACCAGGCTCCAGTGTTAACTGTGCCAACTCAGGAATTTCCTCGGTCGGCACTGGGGAAATTCTGGGTCTGATCTGGATTGGAACCCTGGCCCTGATTCAGACATGGTCGCTCTGACAGAGCACTTGCTCTGAATCAGGGCTGGGTTTTCTTTTTAGAACGGCCTCCTGGCCGCTCGCATATCTGTGGGTGACCACCCACAGCTGCAGCGAGCGACCATGATGATGGTCACGATTGTAAAGCCCATCACGACTATTGGGCTTGCGACGAGACCCTTGTGGTAGGGTCTCATGGCCGCAAACCTCAGAGAGCTTTCGGCTCTGACAGAGCCGGAAGCTCTCCACTGACATAACTTGTGATGTCAGTGGGGCCACCCCCAAATGACAGGCATTCTCATGGGAATGCCTCCATTTGGGCAGCCACCCCCCCAGCCCGGCCACCAAAGGGGGTGAGCAGTCACTCAACATCGACAGCTCGCCCCCTTTGTTGCAAGACCCGGAGCGACAGAGTGCCCGTCGCTATCCGGGTTTCGTGCATGCGCACGATGGAGCCGGCTACGTCATGCACATGTGCTCTGGGCCACCATCGACTTGGTTGCGAGCGCTCAGCACTTGCAACCGGGTCTGAATAAGGCCCCCTGTTCCAACCTCCTTGTCAGTATGAAAGTATGAAAACAATATTGTGAGGTCATTAAAATTTACTTCACATGACTGGAAATTAATGTTATTGGGTTAATAATACTGTAGGAAGAAAACCAGGCCCAAATTACTAGGGATGTTCGCCAACCCCCCTGTGTTTTGGTTTTGGATCTGTATCTCTTTCATGGTTTTGGATCTGTATTTTTTTTTACAAAACCACCCTAGAATGTTTTGGTTTTGGATCTGGATTTTTTTCCCAAAAATGTAATAAACAGTTAAACCATATAATTTGGGTCTGTTTTTGTTCCTACAGTATAATCAACCTTAATAACAATAATTTTCAGGCATTTCCAACCACCTCACAGCGCACAAGATTGATTTCACTATTTTTCACCAATATAGGTCAAAGGCTGCAGTGAGCTGGATGGCTAAAGTAAGTGGCAAAGCAGCGGCACAAACTCATGGCAGTTTAAAACAAAATAGGACATATATGAGACATTGCCACACATCAGTGACAGACAGGATGGCTGTTTAATAAACTTAATTTTAATTAATGTCCAGGTCCGTAACTAGGGTGGTGCGACCCGTGCCATGGTACAGGGCACCGCAGGGTAGGGAACACTGTTTGGGCCTGTCAATTTTACTGTTTATTATCATTCTCACTTGTAGCTTCCTCTTCTTTTATCCACAGCATCAGACAGGCTCTTATCTCATCCCTGGCCCTTCCCCATGAGGCCACTGCCCTTTTTCAGGTGCAATATATTATGTCCCAATTTGAAAAATGGTGTGGCAGGAGAGGGGGCACTAATGCTCTTTCTGGCACAGGGCACCAAAAAGTCTAGTTATGGCTCTGATAATGTCAGTCGGCAAGGCCCCAAATTGTGCAAAATGTAAAGAAAAGATGTGCAAGATGGAATTGTCCTTGGGCACTCCCACACACTCTTATGTGGGATATTAAAAAGTACATGCACAGTTTAACAATCGAAGCACTTTAGCAACAAGGACTGACACTTTTGTGGCTGAATTCCTTGGTTTGTTTGGGCCACCACAAACCATTTTTTGGAAGAACTACCTCCAATCATTAAGAAGAAGGTTGATGATGATGGTGTTGGTGGTGGAGAGTGCATGTGCTAGTGTATACTGCTGGTAGTGGATACTGGACTGCTTGTTATTAATTTACCAATTATTATAATTTTGTAAAACAAATTGCATGAACTCGCTGCATATGACATAACAGGAGGAAGTGCCTAGATGGTTAACGTCCCTTCCTCTGCTAACTTTGGCTTTACAAATGGTACAGATGCCTTCATAACTGTTGTCAGAATTTAGATTAAAATAATTCCACACTCAAGAAGTGGCTTTTCTGGCTTTCTTTTTTATCACAAGCAAGAACTGCTGCCACTGGTGGCTGATTTACACAAACAACATCCTCATCATCAACATCCTCATTAGTGGCAGATAGGACACAGATTTTCTCCTCATCCTCATTTTGCACTTCCTCCACAGTATCATTTTCACTTTCCATTATTTCACCATCTAATACTAGCACAGCCGTCATGTTGTCAGTGATCCACTGTGCAACTGGGTGACAGCTGTTATACTTACTTCCTCTATCAAAGAATTGTTTAATAGTCAATTGTTTTTTTTAAATTACTACTAGTAGTAGTCTTCTTGGTCCCTTCCTGGGATGTCTTTTGCCCTGGCATGACAAAGGGCTTTTTCATACCATGGGCAACAACTGTTACCTGATTTACACAAACAACATCCTCGGCATCAACATCCTTATCATCAACATCCTCATCATCCTTGTTAGCGCTAACTACAGGAATATATCCACCTCATCTTCCTGGTGCAATTCCACAGAAGCATCCTCAATTTCTACATCCACATGATGACTTGTGCTGCTCATCCCCACATTCGCAGAGGGCACACAAATGGGGGAAGGAGGATCCTTTTCAAGTACAGTATTAGAAAGGTCAGGCTCAAACATGGCAACCACGGACACACTTGGACTCTCCTTGGAGATCTATGACTTTTCTGAGCACACATTTGGTTTATGTGTCTTAGCGATTTTAATTTTAATTTTTGTTTAGTAACACTGCCTTAGTTTATTGTCCATGTCATTGTGACTCTGCAGGTGGTATGTCCGCACTCGCCAGGGGTGCTTTGTTTTCCATAAAAAAGGGGTGGTGTCTGTGTTGTTCATCAGGGGGCTGCTGCCTCATTCAGGGGTGATCTTTCCCAGTGTTAAAAAAGTAAAATTTAAATAAAATTAATATTAACACTGGGGAAGGGTATCCCTGAATGAGGCAGTAGCCCCTTGATGAACAATACAGATAGCACCCCTTTTTTATTGAAAACAAAGCACCACTGCCAAGTGCGGACAGACCACCTTTAGAGTCACAATGACGTGGATGATAAACTGAGGCAGTGTCACTGAACAATAATAGTGCAGCTAAGTTGCTAATGCACAAACACAAAAAAAGGAAAAAAAACACTTTTTCTTTTACACTGGGGAAGAGCACCCTGAACGAGGCAGCAGTCCTTGATGACCAACACAGACAGCACCCTTATTTATGGACAACAATTCACCCCTGCTGAGTGTGGACAGACCACCTGCAGAGTCACAAATACATGGACAATAAACTACAGCAGTGCCACTCAACAATAATAGTGCAGCACGCAAACAAGAAAAAGAAAAAAAAAAGCACTTTTATTTTTGTTTACACTGGGGAAGAGCACCCTTAATTGACAGAGCACCCCCCTGGACAACACAGCACCCATTTATGGACTGCAGAAGCCTGATGGACAAGCCAACAACACAGCAGCAGCCAAAGATAATTGACAAAACAAGTGACACAGCAGCTGCAGCACCTACTAAAGGAAACTCCCCTTTATATACTGCAGCCTAAGCCCCTTTATGGACAGCACAGCAGCAGCCTTCAGCCCAAGACCCCGAATGAACACACACACAGAGTGACTGACAATTACTACACGTCTGATAGCTTCTCTCTCTACAGCTGGAGTGAAAATGGTGCCCATCGCAGGGACCTTTATATAATCCAAAACCCGTGAGAATTTGACAGCGGGAGGTTGATGTTTTGTCTTGTTTTGAGATCTGAGTCATGTAGGAAAACCCGAGCCAGTCTTGGTTCCGACTCGGAATTGCAAAGTACGGGTGGGTCTGGTTCTCGGCGAACTGGACCCACTCATCTCTACTTTCATCAAGGGGAATTCAGTGCTTGGTACAGTTGTGAAAAATTTTTGTTAATCAAGATTCCTAGGCTTCCACCATGAATTGGCACCATTGAAAATTGAATTTGGATTGATGGAATAATATTGTGATCACTAGATCTCTCTTTGTAGAGATTGGATGTACTGTATGAAATGGATGTGATGTTTTAGGATGAAAAGAGGAGAATGAGCAGATAATGGGGTTTATGCAAGAGTTATCGGTAGCAATCATGAGAAGGAATAAGGCTAAAAAAAATAGCACAACACATATGGACTCTGTGCTTCTACATAAATGTGGATTGCAATATGGCAGAGAATGAATAGGTCAAAAACTTGATCCTAAACAATGTACATTTAATGACAAATAGAATTAAACTAAATAAATAAATAAAAAAAACAATATAGAAAATTAAATATTTCAATAAAATACACATATAAAATTACAATGAATATAGACGTGATATCAGACATCCATACTTATAAATAAGTACTTGTAGTAGCCTTATCTCAAGCACCTGCTGCAAATGTCACAACTGGATAGCTTTGTGTGGATATCGGCTGAGGCTCATTGAACTCTCTCTGTGTGAAAGTAGTTAGTCAGCTTTTGACACCTTGGTTTAGGGAAAAAAAATGTCACTTGCTTATTTAGTTTAATTCTATTTGTCATTAAATGTACATTGTTTAAGATCAAGTTTTTGACCTTTTCATTCTCTGCCATATTGCAATCCACATTTATGTAGAAGTGCAGAGTCCATATATATTGTTCAGTATAGGTATTTTTTACTTCTGTGTAGTAGTACAAACTCACAGAGGGATTCTGCAGCTGTGAGTTAATTAATAAGCAACCCATAGTGTTTATTTAAAGTGCATACAGCGCTGGAGCAGTTTATTCTGTTGTTAAAAAATAGCACAAGCAACAATTGTTTGTGGAAGCAAAGTTTGTACAGTATCTGCTTGGGTAGGACAGTGATTGAGGAGCAAAAAAACTAAAGTTTGTTGGGTAAAGACTATTGGAGGAGTTATAGTAATGGGGAAGCAATATATTTTTCAATATGTATTAAATGAAAATTAAGGAAATACATTAAGGCCCTGATTCAGAGCCGGACGCTCTGACCAGAGCGCTCGCTCTGAATCAGGGCCCACCTCCATAAATATGGAGCGTCCTCCTGGACGCTCGTATAGCTGTGGGTCACCACCCACAGCCTATACGAGCGTGCAGGATGATGGTCGCGATGGTCTTGACCATCGCGACCATCGCCAGTGCGAGCAGAAGCCTGCGGTTGAGTTTCTCAACCGCAAGGCCAGGAGTGATTTTGGCTCTATCTAGTGATGTCAGTGGGGCCGGCTTCTGACGGTAGGCGTTCCCTTGGGAACGCCTCCGTCTGGCAGGCACGCCCCTGGCACGCTCACCAAAGGGGGCGTGCTGTCAATCAACATCAACAGCACGCCCCCTTTGATCAGACACAACGAGCGAAGGAAAGTCCTTCGCTCGTCGCGTCTCGCGCATGCGCAGTGCACACCATCGACCCACTTGCGAGCGGACAGGCGCTTGCGAGTGGGTCTGAATCAGGCCCTAAGTCAACTATTTTTACAATAATAGCTGTCAACTTTCTATTAATCGAATTCCAGTATAACTGTTGCCTGGTCTGGAATTTGTTTGTAAAATGCTGGGAATGTGAGCCTGACTTCTGCATTTACTTTCCTTCGTAACTAATTAAGACAGGATTGCTTTTTATGGCAGCCAGTAGAAACAATATCAAATCAATTTTAATGAAAGTCCAGCCAGGCCTCAGTTAGACTAAAATATCTTAAGAATTAATTAGGAAGAGACAGTGGGCCTGATTCAGACCCACTCGCGAACGGCTGTCTGCTCGCAAGTGGGTCGATGTTATGCACTGAGCATGCGCACGACGGAGGGAGCTCCATCGTGCGCATGCGCCAGACGCGACGAGCGAAGGAAAGTCCTTCGCTCGTTGTGTCCGATCAAAGGGGGCGTGCTGTCAATATTGATTGACAGCACGCCCCCTTTGGTGGGTGTGCCAGGGGCGTGCCTCCCTGCCGGGGGCGTTCCCACGGGAACGCCTCCCGTCAGAAGCCGGCCCACTGACATCACTAGTGATGTCAGTGGGAGTGATTTGGGCTCTGATAGAGCCAAAATCACTCCGGAGCTTGTGGTTGAAAACCTCAACCGCAGGCTCCGGCTCGCAATTTCGATGGTCGCGATGGTCTCGACCATCGCGGCCATCACAAAGCACGCTCGTATAGCCTGTGGGTGGTGACCCACAGCTATACGAGCGTCCAGGAGGACGCTCCATGAAAATGGAGCCCGGCCCTCATTCAGAGCGTGCGCTCTGCTCGGAGCGTACGGCTCTGAATGAGGGCCAGTGTTCTTATTAGCAAAATACATCTCCAATACTTAATCTGGCTACTCCTAGACTTCTTATGTATTAATAAACTCCAAAAAAAAATGTAATCATATTCAGCATATACGGGGAAAAACAATCACAAAGAAAGTTTGTGAGTTGTAATTAATCTGCCTTCCTTTAAGTAACAGCAATCACTAATTACTGAAGAATATGCAACATAAATAAAAATGTAAAATTATGACCTTTTAAATGTTTGCTTTTCATTATAGGTTAACAATGTGATAATATGTGACAATACAATATATTCAAAGGTAGACCAAACTTATTTTACAGTTTAATGAGTGAAAAAAGTAAATACAGTAAACTTAAGTTTAAATACATATTGTACAATGGCAACCTTCTCATTCATAGGTGATGAGTTTGAATTGTGTTATAAAAGCAGTCAGCACCATAACTAGAAGTGTGCCAGCTGTGCCAATATCCAGGATGCAAGGATGAAAAATGGCACCATTGCTGCTCTGTGACACCTCTACTGTATTTGGCTTGTGGGGTGCATGATGTGTCTCCTGGCAGCCAGCAGATGTTCCAGAGTGCCACACGCCAGAAGCTCAGCTTCCTCATCCCAGAGGCTGCCTTGCCCCCTCTTTGTAACATCATGAAATCACATGATGTTTTATTCCTCTACAAACATTCCCAAGACGATTCTTATACACAACAACCCAAGTCATACTATATACCAATAGTAAAAGAAATAACCAGCACGATGCAGTGCAAAAGCCTGCTTAAAAACAGAAAGCACTGGCACAAGATACTGTACACTGCAATATACAGTTTAGAATTACTATATATGCTGTAAATAACAAATAAAGGGTATGTGAGATTATATTTTGATTGATACTATAAATCTTTTCTTTTGCAAAATCATGTTTTGTACTCTATATTATATTTGCATATTTATGTTATCCCATCCTATAATTAGCCACAATGTCTAACGAATATTTAGCAGTATCATGCTTTATACTCTTGTGATTGGATCATCTACATCATTTTATTTCATGGTTCAAATCAAGGGCCTGATTCCAAGATGGATGGTATTGCACAGCTGCAAGGAAGCGGCTGTGCAGTACCATCCAACTCAAATGCAAATGCAGCAGGAGGTATCTAGGAAATAGACAACTCCTTGCTGCATCTGTGATCTGAGTGCAGCATCTGTAGATGCTGCCTTGGATTACCATCACAACTATCACCAACATACATCTCTTCACTCATCTCAAAATATCTCCCAACCCGACCTCTCCGCTCAGCACAAGTTCTGCGTCTCTCATCCTCACGCATTACTTGCTCCCATTCACGGTTACAGGACTTTCTTTGGGCAGCACCCACTCTATGGAATGCCTTACCACGTACAATAAGACTTACATCTAGTCTCCAATCCTTCAAGCGTTCCCTAAAAACCCACCTCTTCAGGCAAGCTTATCAGATTCTAGAACCGCTCACATAACATTCATAGTTTTCCATGTCTAATTACATCCCCTTTCACAGTCCACACATAACCTCACACACTGTCTTTCTTTCACATCCTCCTGACATTTGGCCGACATTCCTGTGTGACTGGATCATGCAGCCCACCAAGAAACTCTGCAGTCTGGCTGGACCAAATTGCAATATATAGCACCTATCCTTGTGTATCAATGCCTATTTCCTTATAAATTGTAAGCTTGCGAGCAGGGCCTTCCTACCTTTATATCGGTCTGTTATTAGCCAGTTTTGTTCTATTAATGTTCCAATTGTAAAGCGCAATGGAATATGCTGCGCTATATAAGAAACTGTTCACGGCCATCGGCTTCTGCTGCCTCTGGAGGTGGATCTTCATCCCAGAGGGGCACCAAGAAGACTACTACTAGTAGTTTAATAAAACAGTTGACTGTTAAACAATGCTTTGATAGTGGAAGCAAGTATGACAGCTGTCACCCAGTTGCACAGTGGATCACTGACACCATAACAGCTATGCTGGTATTAGGTCTGCATTCAATAGCCACCATTAATGCAATGGGTGTTAGACAGTTAATTGAGAAACTGTGTCCCCGCTACCAAATCCCATCTAGATTCCACTTCACTAGAAAAGCAATTAATTGAATGTAAATTGACATTAAATAAAACTTAATTAGTGGCCTTCAAAATGCCATTGTACTCACTATCCATTTAACCACTGATATGTGGATAAGCGGAGCAGGGGGCCTGATTCAGACCTGCTCGCTAGGTTACATTCACACGTAGCCTGCCGATGTTTGCAATCTGCGCATGCGTATAAGATGCAATTTGCATGCACAAACCAGTCCATGCAATTGCCCCTTGTACATAGACATCTCGCTAGACTGAGTGACCAGATGAGACGTTTGTGGGTGGTAACAGGGGTTGGTCAATGGAAACGGGGGAGTGGTGGTGCAAACACAGGCAACACCATTTCAGAGGCATGCATAATTAAGATGCAGTGTCATAATACACATCATATGGCTCAATTACACACTGAAGCACTCGCAGTGCTTGCAGCAGGGTATCGTCAGCCACAAGTGCTGCATATGGGTCCGATGTTACTCGATGTTACCGGTTGTTGCATACACTTCCTGGAGATGACATGTATCACTAAAGGAAAGTGGGCATCTTAAAACAGGTTGGTGGGCATCTAAATACACACCGTGATCGCACGCTAAGTCATAGTGGGCGTGCTAATGCCTTGCCGTGCGATCACAGGATTTGCATACTTTGGCAGTGTGCGAACGCTTCTAGTGAGAGGGTCTGAATCAGGCCCAGAGCACACTAAAGATTACATGACTGTGACAGCCATTGGGTGGGTGTATTGCCTTCAGTAGTTCCATCAGCAGCAGCAGCACCTAACAAACACCAGCTCATTCAGAGGCAGGATACTCTCTGTATCACCGGTTTCACTGAGAGGAATACCTGTGCCTATCTCTGAGAAAAACTCAGGGAAGTCATTGCAAAATGGCTTCCCCCACTTGGACTCTCCCCGGGATTTTTTATTTCTGACAACGCCACAAATATTGTGAGAGCATTGAAGCTGGGTGATTTTGAGCATATCCCATGTTTTGCTCACACAATCAATTTGGTGGTGCATAATTTTTTCAAAAATGACAGGGCCATGTGAGAGATGCTGTCTGTGGCCCAAAAACTTTTGGGACATTATCGGCATTCAGCAGCTGCATGTAGAATATTACAGCACCTGCAAGAACAGTTAAATTTGACCTGCCACCAGCTGAAGCAAAAGTTTGTAACAAGGTGGAATTCCACTGTTTGTATGCTTCAGTGATGAGTGGTCATGTGAGGCAGAGGAGGCAGAGTTTTGACTATAAAAATTATAAATTAAAAATTAAGGAAATATTATAGGGGGTAAATTTACTAAAGTGAGAGTTTTTAGAGGAGAGTTTTAAAAGTGATGTTGCCCATAGCAACCAATCAGATTCAAGCTATTATCTTCTAGAAGGTGCTAGTTAAATGTTAAGTAGAATCTGATTGATTGCTATGGGCAACATCACTTTTAAAACTCACTTCTAAAAATTCTCACTTTAGTAAATTTACCCCTAAATATCTTCTTTGTATTATTCTAATCATTTTTAGTCAAAACTCTAGGGTAAAAAGTGTATGGCAGGTGAGGCACTATATCCCCTGTCTACCATTTCTGCACATCCCTGATCAAAACACTCCAAATTTCCAGCACTATATACTACTGCACCTTTGTATAATACCCACATGAACCCTTAGTTTCATATATGTATCTGTAAATCTGGCTGTAATACTAGCCAGTGTCGCCCCAGCCATTTACCTCACCTCATGTGACTGATATGCTTCAGCTGATGATGGAACAGCAAAAACCTACTAAACAAACTATGACATAGGGAGAATGTTCCTTACTCCAGCACAGTGGAGAACATTTTCTGTGTTGTGCAAGGTGCTGGAAACTTTCAAAGTTGTCTCCTATGAAATAAGTTCAGACACTGTCAGCTCGAGTCAGGTGATTTCCTTAGACAATTGGAAAAGCAGCTCAAGAAACTGAAGGAGGAGATGTAACAATGAGTTTTAGTTAAGTATGTTGGATTTGTAGATCAGGTCCTTTATTCACTTCACCAGGATCCAAGGGTTGTCAGCATCTTAAACTCGGATCACTACATTTTGTTGACCATGCTTGATCCTAGGTTTAAGTTGTATGTCTTGTCTTTCTTTCCAATGGACACAGATCTGAACAGATGCAAAGAGCTGTTGGCAAGCAAATTGTCAGCTTAAGTGGCAAGTGACACGGCAATGTCTCCTCCTTCAGTTTATCCAGCAACTGCAGCTGCCAGGAAAAAACTCAGCTTTCCTAAGGGACCCACTGGTGATGCAGATGTGTCAACACTTCATTTTGACATCTGGTCAGGTCTAAAAGAATTGCCTAAAATTAGTGAAACGGTTACCTCTACCACAACTCCTTCTGAAAGAATGGTTGAAGATTATTTTAATGACAGCATCCAAATAGACATGTCAGACAGTCCCTTAGACTACTTGCAGGAAAAACGCAATTTGGAGGCCCTTGCACAAACTGGCTTTGCTTTAATTAAGCTGCTCACCCTCCAGTGTGTACTCAGAAAGAGTTTTCAGCACTGCTGGAAACCTTGTCAGTGATCAGCATAGGATGCTAATTTCTCAAAATGTGGAAAAGATTTTGTTCATCAAAATTAACTCCAAATGCCACAAGGAAGATCTTTACAGGCAATTACATCAAAGTCCAGAAGTACCTGTAATGATAGATTCCAGCAGAGATTAATTAATATAAGTGAAAATGATTTTGTACACACTGATGAGGCTGAGGGTGATAATGGCAATGACATCTTGCCTCTGTATTGCCAATTTGTACATAAAGATCATTGCCAGCAATGTCAGCTGCCTATTGGTAGATTTTTTTGTGGGGGTCCAAACAAACCCAACAACATCAGCCACTACTTGTGGCAGTCCTTGTTGCTGAAGTGATTGGTTTGTTAACTGTGCAAGTCCTATTTAATATACAACATAAGGCTGCGTGGGAGGGCCCAAGGACTATTCCATCTTGCACCTCTTTTCTTTGCATTATGCACTGTTTGGGACCTTGCTGGCTGCCTTTTTGCATAGACGACAAACCTGCCATCCTGTCTGCCTCTGCAGTGCAACTCTGTTTCTTAGATGTGTCATATTGGAAGTTGAACTGCCACAGCTGCTGAAATATTCATCATGCAGTTGCTGAATCCTGAAAATATCCAGAATTTTTTATGGCCACAGACAGCATCTCCTACATGCCCCTTTAATTTTTTTTTTTAAATTCTGAACCACCAAGTAGGTCCACTGGGGCAGGGACTGATGTGAATGGGAAAATTTTCTCTGTAAACCGCTACCCTTCTCCTTCATGAATTGGCTTCGGAATCCAAAAATTAAATTAAATTTACAACCAATCAATCCTTTCATTTCCTGCCTTTCACCTACATACATACTTCATTTCCCTTGGGCTTCTGATCTAAATCTTGATTAATGAAAACATTCTTGGTTTCTTTCTATGGGGTTGTATAGTTTATTAAACTGCCATCCTGTCTGCAACTGCAGTTTCCTAGATGTGTCATGTTGAAAGTTAACTGCCATGTGTTTGTGCCGACGACTGCTATCGCTTAGCTTAGTCAGCTAGCAAGCTTTTGAACTAAACTGGATGAAAACAATATTGTGAGCTGTGAGGTGGTCAAAATTGACTGGAAATTAATGGAAATTAATGTTGTTGAGGTTAATAATATTGTAGGTACAAAAAAAGCACAAGTGATTTTATCAGTTTTTGTTATCTTTTAAAAAAAATACAGATTTAAAACCAAAACCCATGAGGGCGGTTTTGGCAAAACCAAAACATGAAGTTAATACAGATCCGAAACCAAAAAACGGTGGTCGGCGCACATTTCTAATTAATTATTCATACTCTCAATGAGAAAATTTTGCTGGTCTTAGCTGTAATAAATAACTGCAGAATGGAACTTCAGCTTACTTACATGATTTGGCAAATATGTTTTAGCTATTATGTATCTCATAACCATTTTATCATTTTTGTTTTTTTAGACATGCACTTTATAATTATCGTAGTAAACACAGCATCACCACAAAAAAAACCTATTGTTTTTCCAATTTGTTGTATCTTTGACATATACAATTATATTACCTTTGCTGCAGCTACTGTAATCTTTACAGGTTGCATTTTATATAAGGAAATTACCCTATTTGAATACCGACACAGACCAGCCATCTGTTAAGTCTTATATGACATGGAAGATGTGTAGGGTGATCAATTTGCCCCTCCTTAAACTCCCATGTGATTCATTTACCCACTCACTGTAATTCATTATTCCCTTCCCCTGCCATTTCTTACATTGTGTAGAGCAGACATGCATTATTATTATTAAATATATAACTATATTTTTTGTGGCATGCTATGCTGGCCATTTTAAATTATTTGTTTTTAATATAGTTTTCAGAATAACAGATCATTAGATTTTAGGAATTAATTTTTTTCAGTATAAACTTTTAGAGTCCCCCAAGTGCTAATACTTAAAGCAATGATTTTGGAAATTAAGTTATTGTAACTTTAGGCAAAATGCTAATGCAACATGTGCAATGTGAGAAAATAGTGATGTCTGGTGTTCCTTTAATGTTTGCTAAATATATATAGGTCTGATTCATGACAGATCGCTATTGCGATTAGGCAAGCAGGCGGCCGATTGTTGCGTAATGCACATGCGTATGCATCGCAGTGCGTGTATGCGAAGACGTCACTGCAATCACACTGTGAGTCCACGCAGAACCATCACAGAGTAATTGACAGGAATTGAGCAGTTGGGGTGTTTCCATGGGGTGGTTGTCAAATAGCAGGCATGCCAGTGGTTTTGAACTCCATTACAGGGGCGTGCAGAAATTAGTCACTGCGATGGCATACGCAGTTTGAGCTCTCACTGCGTACAGGAAGGTTAGCAATTTCTGAGTAAGGTCTGACCTTGTGTAATTGTGCGTGAGGCTCCAATGCTAATTGATGGTACCAATGTTTTTGCAGACTTGCAAGGTATTACGGATGTGTGTATGGGTAACTGGGTGTCTTTATTATGGCCTGCAATGGCATTGCGATTGCATTCATTATCATATTTTTGCAATGGTTCTGCGTGCATAATAGCAGCTGTGATCGAAATAGAGATCTGTAATAAATCAGGCACTATGTCATCTATGAAACACTGGGCCAAATTCAGACCAGCTCGCGAGCGCTGAGCACTTGCAAGCGGGTCGATGTTGGCCCAGTGCGCATGCGCACGCCAGAGGCGGCTCCATCGTGCGCATGCGCAAGACCCGGATAGCGACGGGTCTCGCTACAAAGGGGGCATGCTGTCGATGGTGAGTGATAGCACGCACCCTTTGGTGGGCGTGCTGGGGGTGTGGCTGGCCAGACGGAAGCGTTCCCATGAGAATGCCTACCGTCTGGGGCCGGCCCCACTGACATCACAAGTGATGTCAGTGGGAGTGCTTTCGGCTCTGATAGAGCCAAAAGCACTCCAGGGCTTGCAGCAACGAGACCTTACCACAAGGGTCTCGTCGCAAACCGGATGGTCGCGACCATCGCGACCATCATCCTGGCCGTTCGCTATAGCTGTGGGTGGTCACCCACAGCTATACGAGTGGCCAGGAGGCCGCTCTAAAAATGCAGAAGGACGGCCCTGATTCAGAGTGTCCGGCTCTGAATCAGGGCCACTGTACAAATGTATTGCAATATAGTTCCAATGTTGTTAGTATTTTAAATACTTACTGATGTGTCTTCATACATCTAGCCTCAATACACCACGCATTGTGACTTACTTGATCTGAGTGAGCTACCAGGTCCCCTACAACTCTACTAGCATCGGGTGTCTTTTGCACCATCAGACTGTGCTGATTAATTTGATATGCGACACCTGAGTCTGTATATGAAGCACAACTCAATTTGGAATGAAAAAAGTGATGGCCGTTACATTGTAGCACTTTGCATCTGCGCACGCTAGGGGGGTTTCTGAGTATCCGCTGATCAGAAAGTGTAGTGCGCAGTGAATGCCATCTGCACTACATAGTATCAAGCACACCGCTGCCAGCGATGGGTAGTCCACTCGTACTACCCTGCGGTGGTGTGTTTGTTTTAGCAGCCAATAAGTCAGACATACTCTCATTGGCTGCTGCACCCACTGCAAGAGCTGGCCTGGAGCTCATTCATGAGCTCCACCTTCTGGCGCCCGCAGTGGGTAATGGGAGAGATGTCATGAAATCTTGATGTCTCTCCCATTGTGCAGAGTGGGCTGGGAGGACAGAGGAGTGGACAGTGGCAGGCATGTAAATTCAGGTGTTTTTTAAAATTCTTTTTGTGTCTTTATCCTATATATGTAAGGGACACTGCATAAGGGTGGGGGCACTGCATAGGGGGACTACTACTGGGGGCATGTTTTAAGGAGCACTACTGGGGGGCACTGCATAGGGGGACCACTACTGGTGGCACTGTATAAGGGGCACTACTGAGGGCACTGTATAAGGGGCACTACTGGAAGCACTTCATAGTCAGGACCACTAATGGCGGCAATGCATAGGGGGGACTACTACTGGGGGCACTGTATAAGGGATACTATTGAGGGCACTATAGAAGGGGCAAACCTTAGGGCACTGCATAGGGGGACCACTACTGGGGGCACTGTATAAGGGGCATTACTGGGGCACTGCACAGGGGGGGACCACTACTGGGGGCACTGCATAGGGGGTACTACTACTGGGGCACTGTATAAGGGGCACTACTGAGGGTACTGTATAACTGGCACCACTGGGGACACTGCATAAGGGGACCACTACTGCGGACACTACATAGGGGGGACCACTCCTGGGGGCACTATATAGGGGGGACCACTACATAGGGGGGACTACTACTGGGGCACTGTATAAGGGGCACTACTGAGGGCACTGTATAATGGGCACATCTGGGGGCACTACATACTGTATAATGAGCACTACTGGGAGCACTGCATAGGGGGGACTACTACTGGGGGCAATGTAGAAGGAGCACTACAGGTGGCACTGCATAAGGGGGACTACTACTGGTGGCACTGCATATGGGGGCACTGCATAGGGGGCTCTACTAGGGGCACTGGCACCACTGAGGGCACAGTATAAAAGACATTACTGGGGGCACTGTATATGGGTGCACTGTATAATGGGCACTACTGGGGGCACTGCATAGGGAGCCCACTACTGGGGGCACTGTATAAGGGGCACTACTGTGGGCACTGTATAACAGGCACCACTGGAGGCACTGCATAGGGGGATCACTACTGGGTGCACTACATATGGGGGACCACTACTGGGGGCACTGCATAGGCGGGACTACTACTGAGGCACTGTATAAGGGGCACTACTGAGGGCACTGTATAATGGGCACATCAGGGGACACTACATAGGGGGACCACTACTTGGAGCACTGCATAGGGGGGCTACCACTGGGGGCACTGTAGAAGGGGCACTACTGGTGGCACTGCATAGGGGGACTACTACTGGTGGCACTGCATAGTGGGCACTGTATAGGGGTTACTACTAGGGGCACTGGCACTACTGAGGGCACAGTATAAGAGGCATTACTGGGGGCACTGTATATGGGGGCACTGTAGAAGGGGCGCTACTTGGGCACTGCATAGGGGGACCACTACTGGGAGCACTGTATTTGGGGCACTACTGAGGGCACTGCATAATGGGGCCACTACTGGGGGTACTACATAGGGGGGCACTGTATATGGGACACTACTGGGAGCACTGCATAAGGGGTACTACTGGGGCCACTGGCACTACTGAGGCACTGTATAAGGGACACTAGTGGGGGCACTGCATAGGGGGACCAACACTGGGGAACTACATAGGGGAGCACTGTACATGAGGCATTACTGGTGTACTGCATAAGAGTACTACTGGGGGCACTGGCACTACTGAGGGCACTGTATAAGAGGCACTACTGGGGGCACTGTATAAGGGGCACTGCATAGGGAAACCACTACTGGGGGTGCTACATAGGGGGACACTGTATTTGGGGCACTGCATAAGGGGCACTACTGGGGGCACTGGCACTACTGTGGGCACTGTATAAGAGGCACTTCTGGGGGCATTGCATAAGGGGACCTCTTCTGGGGGCACTGTATAAGGGGCACTACTGGGGGGTCTTTAATAAATCATTCTGGCTGTATTTATTTACCTGCTGCATTCTTGATTTTCAGTGATAGAGGTGTGAGTTTGTCTGTGTGTACCCCCGCCATAGGCTGAGTGGTATATTTTACTACAGTGGTCCTAAATCCTGTGTAAGCTGTTTATATATATATATATATATATATATATACTGCACCAAAAACATAGGCGGCACTCGGAGACTGGTAAACAATGTCACCCCCTCGGCAGAGGGACTTTAATAGGTCGACGTTTCGGGGTCTTCCGCCCCTTCCTCAGGACAACAGAAAATTCTTTGTTTACCAGTCTCCGAGTGCCGCCTATGTTTTTGGTGCAGTGTGCATTGGGGATGCTGTCCTCCTAAGGAGGGCACCAGAGCAAGAATTGACTACGTGTCTGGAGACACAGTGTGGAGGAGTGCCGGAGGATTGTTTTCTTTATATATATATATATATATATATATATATATTTAATTTTGTATTATTATATTTTATTTTTTTATATTTATATATTTATTTGTGGCTAGATGTTTTTTCATTGGTCTGGTAACCAAGGATTTGGAAACCCCCCCTTCAAAATCCTGCGTTTGCCAATGCTTCGTATACAGATTCAGAGACTCATTCGCACACAGATATCCAAGTGTCGCATATCACCAGAATCAGCACAGTCTGCTGGTGCATCCTAATCAGTCACATAGCGATTTAGGGCTGTTTTCAATTAGAGGCAAAAAGTCAGAATCCGTGGAAAAGTATCGCGGATGACATCATTTCACCAGGCAAAAACTTATCTCCGTATTCAATTCTAATGTAATCGGCGGAAAAGTTTCACCTATGCATATCAGTGGGTAAAAAGTGCAGAATTGCAGTTTTGGAATGCAAACTTTGGGAAACCACCCTGCAACCCTGGGACAGTCCCCCAAAGATAAACTGTGTAAAAAAAAATAGAAAAAATACTTTAGAACACCCCAAAAAAGTATTTTCATTTTTGGGGGTGAAAAAGTTCAAAGTTGGGGGACAAACTTTAAAACTAGCAAAATTGATTTCTAGGGGGTCCTCAATTGTGGGGCAGGTATTCTTTTGTTAGCAGGTGCTTGTGGCAGGTGGATTTTTAACATGATTTAAAACTTCACTTTAGCAACTTAAAAATATGCTTGCGCCCATTTTCACTTACCCCAAATTTGGCTGGGAGTAGTTTTATTCACAAAAAAATACTGTTTAATGATATTCTTCACCACTTGTGTTAAAGCGCTAATTGGCACAACTTAAGTACCCCAAAAACCTTCATTAGGACTAATCGGGGGCATCTATAGTGATCCCCAATGTTAGTGAATCTTTTGGGGGGTGTCAGGCTTAGTTCCCCATTTCTGATAGGACTTTTTGCCTGTTTCCGTTTCGTCAGGTGCCGTTTTCGCGTCCTTTCTAATTAAATAAGGAGAATAGCAAGAGTGCGTCCGATACTTTTTCGCATGCAAAACACGCGATGTAGGCGAAAAGTACGGCATGCGAAAAAGTATTGCAGGTGCAGAACTAATTGAATACGGCCCTTAGATGCATTTTCACCAAAAAAAGATGCAAAATTAGACTCCTAGAGTCTCACAAGACCTGTTGCGTCTAGAAAGGGTCTTTGGCACAACTGCAGCAAAGATGTGTAAGTACACATCTGTATAATCAGGAAACATTACAGTATATAGCCCTTGCAATAAGAAGGCAATAAGAAGGCAATGTGAGTTATACATTGTGCAAGGAATAAGGCTAAGTTACTTAAAGTGACATTATTGAATATTATTTTTTAGGTTATAAAATATGTTAGTATCAGAAGGAAAATTACTTTTGTTTACACATTTAAACAGGGAGCAAAAAAATTTACTGATAAGATATATTCACAGTTACAGTTTCTATTTAAAGAATGGCATATGCTAATAAAGCCACATATTTACGTCTATGAAAACCTCATGAATAAGCAACACTTGAAATTGTTTCAATAACGCATCAGTTAATGTGAGTAAAGACAGAAGGTCAAAAAATGCAACAATACACAATCAGCATAAACTACCTGGAAAATGCTGTATACAGTTCTGCATCAACATTTTTTTATTGCATTGTACAGTTGTGATCATTAACTAGTGATGTTTTTCAAAGAAGAGGTATTAATTTTGTTTTTTTATTGCTAACTAGCTGAAGTACCCAGCGTGGCCTGGGTTTAAATCTTCAAGTTACAGTTTTAACTTGGGCATCCCAGACCGTTTGCCACCCCTCTGTGAGTTTTCATCCAAATCCATCCAGTGGAAGGCACAGGCCAGGCTCATTGGGTCAAAGCTACTCCCAGCATATATCAATGGGAGGTCTGACCAGAACCTCAATCCCCTAGTTAGTCTTCTAGGAACCAGTGTTACCACTCAAAATAGCCTCCCCGGGTCAAAATTCTGCCCAGCGTACACCAACGGGAGGTCCAGCCGGGACCCTATCTCCCCTAAAACCTGGCTAAGACCAACTGGACCACCTCGCATTGGTTTCATCCCAATCAGTGCAGGGGTGTCCGAATGCATAACCGGACAGACAAACAAACAGACAAATTAATTTTACATATAAGATAACTACATTGTACATATTTCCGAGTGAGATAGAAAGTATCAGATACTGTGCAAGTGTGATGTTTGAGATAATCATATCATAAATCAATTAGTATCTCTTATTTCAGTGGTGTCATTATACTGTAAACCGATGCTAGTTAGCATATTTGTATGTGTGAAATGTTACAATCTGCAAGATTCTCATTGCAATGAATAAAATGCAATTAGTTTATAAAAAAGGATATTTGTGATGAGAGATATTTACTATTATAGTGTAAACTTCATTCTAGATAAAGAACTTTATAAATATTTTGTAAATAGTATTTTTTTATTTTTAGCATTATTCCTAAAAGCAAAATTCAAGTGCTCCTTCACTACTTGGTAAAGTATCCTCCACATTGAAAGGAAAACCATTAAGAATACACTCTTTCCACCCATTTTTCTCATTAAAATAAACTTGCTCAGCAAACTTTAATCTAATTTCCACTGCACCATAAATATTGATTCAGTGGTGTGTGCTTACTTTGTACTGTTTAAAAAATGGCCTGATGGCTGTGTAAACTCTAACATCAACACCATCTTGCTCTCCTAACCAATGCTCATTAGCAGAAATCTCTGTAAAGTTATGCAAATTAAAGTTTACAAAAGACCAAAGCTAGTTTGATGCTGTACATCATTTTGTGCTTCATAAATTACCTTCTGTGCATGAATATGAAGAATAGTTATGGGTCAAGTCACTTATAGTCACAGCCGATTATAAGTTTAGAAATACCATCCAGGTATGTTTTACGCTAGAACAGTGTTTGTTAAATCTGATTCTTGGGGAAACGTTACAGTTGATGCTTTCCATACCATCCAACTGCAGTACATTGATGTTACTGTATATACTGCATTGATGAACACATTTTTGTAGATACAAAGGTGGTACTATTTAATTTGTGATGCTTGAAGAGACCTTGAAAACATGCATGGTCAGGGTTACCAGAGGACTGGAATCGACAAACACAAGGTTAGAAATTTCCAAGAAGAATGATTCATAGAAGGACTGTAAGCTCCTTTTAAAATGCTAGAGACATGTGATTGCACTGATTCTCCAGTGGTGAATTTTGGATAGATTTGGACCAATTCACATATAACTTTTCCAAATTTCAGAAATAGTTGAATTGATTCAACATTTTCCTGCCAAAAGTGTAGATTTCCATGTGACAGTCCAGAACTTCATTCATCAGAAGGTGTATGTGTTGCCCCCTAGGAAATGGATGGGACATCATTGTAAATGAGTGCAGCATACACAGATCAGGGTGTGGTTTGGGTCAATTAGGTATATGGCTTATTTTGCTCTGTATACCAAATGAGAATACTGGTTCCTCACTCTGATAAAAATGATTATTCTCCATTATGTTACCCATGCTACACAACAGTTTAAAAATGAGAGCAAACCTTCAAGTTACAGTAAAGCTGGCCACACATCTAAAGATTATCTGTCCAAACAGCCAACTAGTTGATTGGTTGGAAAGAAATCTGGTAATGTATGAAAGCAAATGACAATCATCAATGTGCTTCCAAATGCCGGAAAATGGACAAAAACTGTTGTTTGAACACATTTTTCAGATCAAACATTTAACAAACTTGTCTGAACGACCATTTTCATCTGTTTTCTGGCATTTAGTAACAAATTGCTGATCATACGTTACCAGATTTTCATTCCAACCAATCAACTAGTTGGCTGGTTGGACAAATCATTTTTATATGTGTGGCCAGCTATCTTGGGTAAAAGTAGTGAAACTGACTAATATGGGTGAACATCTGGGAATGAAGGTCTTGAGGCCAAACTAAGTCTACAAAGTACACATACATAACAAATAAAAGGATTATTAGTAACTACTGCCAAAACAGTGCATCTCTACGACCTGGGCTGACACCATCTGCACTTGTTGCATGTCACCTTATGATGTCATAAAAAGAGCACCAGGAGAGCAATGGGAGCAGAAAGATATACAGGCACCCCACAGGTGAAAAAGGATGGTGGGCTGCCTCTCCAGGGTGCCATTTCAGCTACAACCATGCCACGCCCGGGTTGCACATCACTCATTACAGCCCTGGCAGTAAAACAAAACAAAACAAAAAACAGTAAAACAAGTTAATAAATTAATAACAGTACAGTGGATCTAAACCAACATCACAAGTCTGAAGCACTCTATTATAAATGAAAAATGATGAAGCAGCACAATGCTTTTAGTAATCTACAGGTGTCTGTTGGCCATTACTTACAGTAGTTTGCAAGAAAAAGAAAACACAAAAAAGGCCCAGATCTAATTGTACTAATTCACTTACAAGGATAATTGAATTAGTTTTACGTTATGTAAAATGCGCTGATACTGTACATGTGTTGACAATGAATAGGCAGTACTAAACTATATAGATCAGTTATGCAAAGTTACAACCATAGAACAAAATGATCATTCTGTTGAATGGAGAATCACAATAAAAGCCTATTTTCACACAATGTCACCACAGATCTGCTCATTTCTAAATGACTTTATCTTTCATACAGGTTCATGCAATTTCCACTAAGCCATGAACTGGGAGTTACATCGTTCATCTCAAAAAATAATGACCCATTTTATGTATTCAAAGGTATGTAAATGATATTGGTAATACTGGCACTTTGACAACTCTTAAAACATAATAAAAATAAAGAACGCTATTACTCTACAAATTCTGAACAATTAAAATAAAATGACTGATTTCACTTTCCTTTGGATTGAGTGCTAAATGGTAATAAAACACAGTTTCAGAACAAAAAAATATTTTACATTGTTATCCAATATTGAAATATCATTTGAAGCACATTTTGGCCTGATGCACATTTATCTGTTCCAGATTATATTCCATCAAATCACTTATTTTTTCATTAGGTGAAAACATTCTGGTAGTTAGCTGAGGAAAGATCTGGTCATGAACCCAATCTGCAAACTCCAGCAATATAATGATCCAAGAAACTGTCTCTTTAGAAATCTATCATTTCCCTCTTCTGTGACCTTTCCAGCCTTGAAGGTTACAGGGAACAATAATAATTATGGAAGAGATGCTGAAATTGCCTGGAACCATAATCTTGTTATTCATTCATGTCTTTCTTATCTCATCATATATTTCACTCACTTGTCTCTTTCTGTCCGGGAGGTCGAGATTATGTATAGCTAATATTATTTTCTAGATCAACTACCTGTTGTCTATTATAGACAATATTTCACAATATTTCTTTACATTATGCAAGATTTATTCTCCCTTACTCTAAACTCTCCATATTGATCACTACCTCAGTAAGTTGCCTTCATTATGCTTTGTGATACATTAGCTTCATTTTAATTTTTACTCTTAAATTCAGAGTAAGCTTGTGTACCTGACATGTCACTTTAATTTACATTCTCCACTCATGCATTCAGTGTTCTGCTCCTAATGTTCGTAATCCCACAGGCACACAGATAATCATTTCCATTTGTTTTATTTTCCCCAGACTTCACTGGTGTATTTAGATTTCCATCAGTGACTTACTTTCCTGCTGCAGAATATTTGCATTAACCCTTTGTCTGCTAATTATACCTCATGATAATAACTCTTCTATGACAGGAAGCTTTTCAGCAGATACACAAAGGATCATTAGTGGTTACAAATTATATATTAACAGTTTTAAGACCCGATGGCAAAGGATTCACAGGTGCTCAATTTGTGTGCACCTGTTCTTTGTTCCAACCCAGTGAATCCATTCTAATATGTTGCTGTTCAAATTAACTCATTTATCTGTAAGTTTCCTTCATAGTAGCTCACGGTCTTCTTAATATTTCCTTTTACTTTATGAGGAAAAATCATATGTTTCTATAGGATATATATTTAAGCTGTAAAATTCAATGAAACTGAAGAGGAGTATGATATTAATTAGGATCAAAATGCACACAAAAATAAACCAAGGTCAGTGTATTATTACATAGCCTAATGGACACTTAATGGCCCATTTATCAAGCTAATTTTTCATAAAATTATGCAGAAAAAGCAGTTTCTGTATAATTGTATGTATTCCCACTATGTACAGTACTAACAGCCTAATGCTGGAGATTTCACAGAAATCTCCTGCTAGAGCATAGGTTCTCAAACTCGGTCCTCAGGACCCCAAACAGTGCATGTTTTCCAGGTCTCCTCACAGAATCACAAGTGAAATAATTATCTCCACCTGTGGATCTTTCAAAATGTGTCAGTATGTAATGACTACACCTGTGCACCTGCTGGGTGACCTGTAAAACGTGACCTGTGTGGGGTCCTGAGGACCGAGTTTGAGAACCACTGTGCTAGAGGATAATTAGCGCAGCAAACTGCAGTCTCCATTATTATCAACAGGGATTATGGTCTGACCTTTATGTTTCATGGGTTTATGCCATCCTCAGATCCCTCTCCTGCAGCTTCTGTCTGGTTCCAGAACCCCACAGAATCAAATTCCCCTGGAGGAGTATTTCACAAATGTGTGCCGGGGATGTTTCTCACAGGGACAGTGGGGACAGCAGTTACAGTTAGTACATAGTGTGAACATGCCATGTTCATTACATCACTGCCACGATTATCAGAGCCGTAGGGAGGGTTGCCAGGCCTGGGTATTAAAATGGTGCATGGTTTAATCACGTCCTTACAAAAAAGTATAAAAATTATTAATAGTGGCATTGTAAAGCAGGTGCAATGCACCACACAGGGGGCCCCTTGCTTCCCTCAGCTACTGGCAGAACCAGGGGGCGCGATCAGTGTTCATGCAGAGAATGTTGCTGAGCTCAGTGTCAGGAGCCTCTCTTGACCCTTCACAGCCCAGCACACAGCAGCGTGCGGCAGAGGGGGCACGGTCCTGACCCAGGCCCCTCAAACAAGCCTGGGTGATTAGCACCTGCTTTCCCCCTCTCGGCTTCCCTGGCAATAAGTAATACATTGGCCTCTTGGATCTTGATAACTTGGCAATCTAGTATTTGGTATTATGGAAACTCTAGCATTAAAAAATAGCCATAGTAATAATACACACAAATAAGTATGGTAATCTATATACTAATTATGATGCAATACCATCAAGACACATGTACAATGAAGTTAATATTTATTTAATAAATAGAAATGATTAACATTACTATTGTTTGTGACACCTTTTTTAGGCTTTCCTTTTGAAACCCAGTTGTATATTTCGGACTCCAAATTGTAGTCAATCTTGGCAGTCACATACATAGAACTATTTACTGCAATCCATTTTCAAGTAGAGGCTATGCAACCTACAGTTTTGCTACACTGCATGGTCCACACCTCCTTTCTGGCATCATGTTTCCTTCATATGCTATGGCGGGCCAAGTATTCATGCACACAGGCTGCAGGAAAGCAGCACAGGAAGATCAATCAGCAACAGTTAAATTGAGCTGGTGGGAGGATGGCTTTTAATTAAATCAATTAATTTAATCATTGCTGAGGCTTTTCCTACCCCTTTGCTGAGAATATTTTTGCTCTGGTCACATTCCAACATCAGTATACTGTAAGTAATATTTTTATGCATTATTCACAAAAATGTCTTGTTTTTTTTCAGAAGTCTTTGAGTTTTCAGAATATACCCTTAATTTGTTTATAACTTCTCATGTAAACTCTACACAAAATGGACAACAAATTGTTTTTTTATTCCAACTCGAAACAATAAAGCAGTTGTCTATATTCCTTTTTTTAAAGAAATATCATAAAGAAATGCTTAGTAATTAATGCATTGAAATTAATCCATCTGTCCAAAATAGCTATAAGCATGTTTATATATATATATATATATATATATATATATATATATTTTCCAATGGACTGGCACTCTACTAAACCTGCATCAAACGTATTCCAGTGCCTCCTGTATAATAACAATAAGTAGACAAAAATCAGCGGCACTTGGAGCTTTTGCAGAATTTTGTTTAATGTGTACCCAAACACGTCACCAACGTTTTGGGGCACTGCGCCCCTTTGTCAAGGTAAAAATGTATGTATATATATATATATATATATTTTTTTTTTTTTTTTTTTTCAATTTATTTATTGTCTTGTAGTCTAACAAAAAACATTTACAGTACAAAGTGTAGGAGTAATATATTGTAGACCAACAAGGAATAAAATTTTAAAAATGAGACATCCTACCACTTAAATGTGGGGACCCCAGTAGCTGGGATACATCTGGACATTAGATTTCCCCCTTACACACCTGTGTAAAATGTAATGGTTTGTGTAGTGTTGGGTGTACCTGACTTGTTGAATATAATTTTTAGAGAGGTGATTTTCTTATGAGTGTGGTGTCACATGTTTGTGCAGGTATGGGGGAGATAGGGCACATGTATAGACTAATTCTGAGTCTCACTCTGCTGTAACCACTTTAGCATCTTTTACTGTAGTGGTGCCTGTGACTTTATGCTATTGCTAGTGTCATTTCTTCCCATGGTGTACAGGAATGTACATGAATGTGTAAGGACTGAAATGCCCACTTTGTGCACCTTTAAATACAACAATACTTCTAGGTGCATCTTTAGACACTACTATCAGACACAACATTGAAACTTGCACCAGCCCCTATGCTAGGTGCACATTCTTCATCACAGTATGGCTTCCAATGTTAGCGATCAAGAGACTGAGGGCCTGATTCAGACCCGCTCGCGAGCGCTGAGCGCTTGCAAGCGGGTTGATGTTGGCCCAGTGTGCATGCGGACGATGGAGCTGGCTCCATCGTGCGCATGCGCGAGACCTGGATAGTGATGGGCAAGCCGTCGCTCCGGGTCTCGTACCAAAGTAGGCGTGCTGTCTATGTTGAGTGACAGCACGCCCCCTTTGGTGGGCGGGACGGGGGCGTGGCTGGCCAGATGGAGGCGTTCCCATGGGAACGCCTGCTGTCTGGGGCCGGCCCCACTAACATCACAAGTGATGTCAGTGGGAGTGCTTTTGGCTCTGGTAGAGCTGAAAGCACTCTAGGGCTTGTGGCAACAAGACCCTACCACAAGGGTCTCGTCACAAGCCTGATGGTCACGATGGTCTTGACCATCGCGACCATCTTCCTGGCTGCTCGCTATAGCTGTGGTTGGTCACCTACAGCTATGCGAGCGGCCAGGAGGCCGCTCTAAAAAAACAGAGGGACGGCCCTGATTCAGACCGGCTCTGAATCAGGCCCTGAGTTTGCAACCAGTTCAGCAACACATCTGCAACACTCCCATAACTCTCTTATAAGGCAATGCATCTCCATGCACCTGAATAGCGACCTCCAATTCATTGCCCAGGAAAACCGCATACATTTCCAATACTTTTCTGAGAACATGTGTCACAATTGCAACTGCACCTCTGTGCATACTCACAGTTGGATGCATGTGCTGTGTGATTTTTATCGACTTAGACACATGAAGTTGAAAAACATTGACCATTTGTGCGAATAACGACATTTTGCGTCACTCAGAATCAGGGCCTTAGTGCCTTTTTCCCATGTACGGAAAACTTATGTTTTCTGTAATGCAATCATAGGCGACCACCAAACAATAATTACAGAAGAGCCACAGCATTCAAAAGAGGTGAGTGCTCCAAGATTCCAGTGATCACATTAATCATCAGACAATAAATTCTATACAGATACATAGTTTGAAAGAGAGGATTTGTAACAAGTGTGCCTACATGTTTCTTTGTGGAAGGTTTGGGGCGACAGGGGACTTTTCAGGCCTCTCCCCTGTTCCCTCCATTACAATATATTTTTGTAGAGTAAGGCATGGCCTATAACCTTGTATTGTCATTGTGTTATACATTGATTATGTTAGTGACCTATGGCCTCCACCCCAACTCCCCAAAGGTCTTGATTACTACTGGGCAAGATAAGTAATTAAAAAAAAAAATAAGTTCCCTTCTAAACTGCATAAAATGAGTGGGGCTTTAATATATATGTGGAAGATGAGCCCCACTCATCGTCCACAGTGAGAAGACTAAAGGAAGGTAATGTTAACCACTTAGCTGACGATTTTTCCAGAAAAAACGGTCATGTGTAGAACAAATTTCTTCTTCAAAAACACAGCGGAGCTGTCAGCTGGAGCACAATTGTTACAGGCTGAGTCCAAATGGATATTTAAATTGGACCCCCTAGCCCCTAGGGGACTTAATGACTTAATGAGACATTGGGTCTCCACTGCTATCTGTAGGTTGTCTGAAGAGTACTTTATTGGGGTCTGAAATTGATAAATCTATGAATTTATGGCTAGTTAGCCTTTGTATTGTTTGTTTGTATTGCACATTGTTATGTATTAATAAAGTTTGTTGAATGTTGTTATGTTCCCATAGGAACAAGCGGGGAGATCGAGATCATGTACACCAGTTACGTCATGGCTGATGCGACTCCAAGTCCATGGAGCGCACCGTAGCAGGGTGACAGATGACCGCACTATATATATTCTGTAGATTAAGGAATTGAAAGGTGATTTAAAGGTGATTGGTGCACCTCAATTGCAAAATGTAAATTCACAGACGTGAAGTGTTTGTCTCATAAATCTTGTTCATTTTATAAATAATTTTAATAAATATATAATGTATAAATCTTATTAAAGGCTTATTCAACCCTGCACCAATTGGGATGAAAACAATGAGAGGTGGTCCAGTTATATCCTGGCCAGGTTTTAGGGGGGTAAGGGTCCCGGTCAGTCCTCTTGTTGGTGTACGCTGGGCATAACTTTGACCTGGGGAGCCTGTTCTGAGTTTTCTACTTGATGCAGTTGGACAAAAACTTCACATAGTGGTAATATATGATCCCAGAAGACATACTAAGGGGTTGAGGTCCTGGTCAAACTCCCATTGGTATATGGTGGCAGCACTTTGATCCAAGGAGCCTGTTCTAGGCCTTCCACTGGATGGATTTGGATGAAAACTTCACAAAATTGTCTGGAATGCCAAATGGAGTTGTTAAGGTCCCAGTATGATCTCACGGCAGAGTGTGACAGGCAGAACTTTGACCCAGGGAGCATGTTTTTGGCCTTCCATTGAATGGATTTGGACGACATCACATTACTTGAAAGAAAACTTCACAGAGTGGTAACATTGAATCCCAGAAGAAATACTAGGGGGTTGAGGTCCTGGTTGGACCTCCCATTGGTGTATGCTGGGCAGAACTTTGACCTGAGACTCTGGGCAGAACTTTGACCCAGGTAGCCTATTATGGGTCTTCCACTGGATAGATTTGGATGAAAACTTCACAGAGGGGAGTCAATTTATCTGGGATGCCTAATAGAGTGTTTGGTGTCCCAGTCAGACTTCATGGCCAAGTGTGCTGGACATAACTTTGAAACACGCAGTCTGTTCTGGGCCTTACACTGGATGGATTTGAATAACATCTCATAATTTGGATGAAACATCACAAAGTGGTAACATTGGATCTTTGTCGGACCTCTCGCTAGTGTATGCTGGGCAGAACTGTGACCTGGGGAGCCTGTTCTGGGCCTTCCATTGGATGGAATTAGATGAAAACTTCACTGAGGGTTGGCAATTGGTCTGAGATTCCTAATGGAGTGGTTGGGGTCCTGGTTGGACCTCACGGCAGATTGTCCCGGGCAGAACTTTGACCCATTGAGCCTGTTCTGGGACTTCCATTGGATGGATTTGGTCGACATCACATAATAAAACTTAATAACTTAAAGATTTAAACCAGAGAAATGCTGAGTACTTCAGCTAGTTGCTGATCAATCTATCAGAATGGTTATCCCTACCACTACAATATCAGAAAATAAGTTCCTATCACTGAGCTAATAAATTGGGTTGAAGTACTTGAAAAATGAATGCTAATTTATGAATTGTAATACTGAGGAAAATGAAGAGGATTTTTTCAGTAGTAAAGAGTCATTTAACTAGCATGTTATTAAATGCCAATGAAAGCATAATTATTCTAGTTCTAATTTATTTTATTATTTTATTTTTTATTCTGACCTCTATTTTATTGTTATTTGAATGTGCCTTTCTCCGATTATTAGCAGTCCTCAATGGCAACCAGCCCAATGTGCATCAACAGGAAGGAATCTGGTGGACATTGCTAAGCAATGCCCACAAGTGCAGTGATGACCATGGACAATAACATTTCCTCTCCCATGAGGAGGGTGTCAAAGGACCTTAATACTGAGGTTTTTGGGGATGATTCTTTTGAATGATTTTCTCTGGCCTGTGCTCATATAAGTTCATGGATGGAGTCTAGGACCTCTTTGGGCCCATAACCCTTCCAATGGACCAGATAGTGAACTTGTCCTTGAACTTACTTGGCATATAATTTTATTTCATATGAGGGAGCATATCCTCTTGTTGGCCCAGTACATAGATGACATCATCTGCATTTGAACTATCATTAGACATAGCAACTACAACTCCTAGAATTTAGAATCCATGGTCAATGTAGTAAAGGAAGGGTGGAGGTTCTGGACTTGGCAATATACATATTAATACTATTCAGACAAAAGCATTAATTAAAAAGGTCAAATGTAATAACTCCATACCAGCAACAAGCAACCAACATCAAACTGGCTTGACAATATTCCAAAGGGCCAATTCAAAAGAATATGAAGAATCTGTCCAGGTATGGAAAATGACATAATGCAAGCTACAGGCCTCAAGGCAGGGGCGTATCTATAATGGGTACAGGGTGTGTGGGGCACATGGGCCCCTGGGTCCAGTGGGGACCCGCACTGCACACCCTGCACCCATAGTATTACTTACCTCTCTGGAGTCCCATGTCAGTGGGTGGGTCCGGCGCTGTAAAAACGACTGGAAAATGACAGCCGCAGCCATTTTCCCAGTGACTCCGGCACTGGCCACGCACAGCTCAGTGCGCTGCCAGCCCCTGCCTCAAGGAATGTTTTCTGGAAAGAGAGTACAATAAGACCAAGTTGATTCAGTACTTCAAGGCGTTAAGTACTTAGGAAAAAAAGGAAATCTAGGAAAAATAGAAAGAGAAAAGCAAAAAGATGTATATTTCATCACTTAAAGACTCAATCATGTTTGGAGAAAAGGAATTTTAGAAAATATTGGCCAATATTACTAAAGAATGACAAGCTAAAGGTGATCATTCCAGTAAAACATAGTATCATATACATAAAAACTGACAACTTGAGGATGAAACTAGTCACTAGAGCACCTAAAATCAAATGCTGGACCTGAAAAAGAAGGATCCTGGTTGAAATAAAAAGAACCACGTTTCTTTCACTGCCTAAGGCAAAGGATTCCAAACTCCACAATTACAGTCCACATTTTAAGGGTATCCATGCTTAAGCACAAGTGACTTCATTAGTACCTTAATGAATTTGATTTAACCATCTGGACTCAAGCATGAATTACCTTAAAACCTGAACTATAATAGCAGAGTTTGAGAACCTGTGGCCTAAGGTGTCAGACAAGCAAAATCACAGGATCTAGATGACCAAAACATTTGCATCTTCAAGCAGAAAGAAGGAATTTAAATTTAGAGATGAAAATCTCCTTTGAGTCCATAGGAGTAATATATATGTTGGAGTGCCCTTGTGGTCTCCAATATATCATTCGTACTGTCAGAAATTTTAGACTCAGAATTTCATAACATATCAGAAATATCAGGAAGAAAGTAGAGACATATAGTGTTTCGCTTCATTTTGTTAACGTTCATAGTAGAAATCAATGGCGGCTCCAGAGGTGGGGCTGCAGCACAATCCAAAATTCAAATAGGGGAGCCACAACTGCCAGTGAGTGTTGACCAGTGATGTTTGGCAGCATTTAAATGGGCAGTTGGTGTGGCTCCCCTATTTGTATTTTGGACTGTGCTGCAGCTCCACCTCTGGAGCCGCCACTGGTAAAAATCTAACAAAATTTATGGGTATGAAAGCAGTTCGCAGTCTGTAAAGGGGTGGTGACTACATGACACTAATTTCCAAGGAAT
Source organism: Taudactylus pleione (assembly GCA_031769625.1). Lineage (NCBI taxonomy): Eukaryota > Metazoa > Chordata > Amphibia > Anura > Myobatrachidae > Taudactylus > Taudactylus pleione. Next base: position 6,332,402 of record JAUIMM010000258.1, read on the forward strand.
AAGCCAAATTGATGTTCAATTTAAAGACATTACACACTCAAGGAATAATCTATACATTGATTTAGGTTTTTTCTATGTGACTGTCCCCTCCCTCCCATAGCACATATAAGACTTCCCTATAATTCTCCTTGTGTATAGATCAGACACTGCATAACTAATTCAGCAAGTATTTTTTCCTCTAATATTATATCCACATATGGTCTCTATGATAATCTAGCTCATATTTATGAGTAACTGCTACCACTTATTTTAGCTCTACTGTATATGCATATAAAGTTCATCAGTACATTATGTCTGCCATTCTTTAAAGCAGTTGGCATAATAAGTAATGTGAAAATGTAAAGCTTTTAGAAACATGGATATTCACAGCTATCAACAGCTGTTTCAATAAACACTATGGCTATTAATTGCTCTTTATAAATTCTGACCGCGTTATATGCCTACAACCAATCATGGCCCGGTACTTCAATGTAGCCAGGGATTTAAATGGGCTATTTAGTAGTGTCTCCTGTCCCTGATGAAGCCCTGGGTGAAACACATTGGAGAATATAGATCTGCTGCCAAAGATACTTCTAGGAAAGAACTCTCCTGCTAGAGAGCCACTGGTTCATGGAATTGCAAGGCAGTTGATAATGAGCATTCAATAGGACATTTTGCTAAGGACTGGACCAGTGATGAAAAAAGCAGGGAAACCATGCCAGCAGAGGAGCATGAGAAGCACTACATAAGTAATTCCGAAGCAGCACTGAGCACAACCATGACCAAGACTCTTACCCTAAAGTGATGCAAGTGAATTAGCAAGATGCAGCACATACACAGGGGCTGTAGATTCCCAATAAAGGACTTTACTACTGAAGTCAGACTTAAGCATTACTGAATAATGGTAAGCAGCTTATGCTGTAGATGTCTTTATCCATGGCAGCTGTATATCAAGGAATAGAGGACCTCATTCAGAGTCGGTCGTTGTGACCGCACAGTCGTACGCCACCGATGTTCGCTATACTGCACATGCATAAAGTTCGCAATGCGCGTGCGCAAACTAGCCGCTACGATCAGAAATTTCTCTCTCCTTGAACACAGCCAGGTCGGTAGTTTGAGTGACAGATGGAGGCGTTTGTGGGTGGTAACAGGGGAATGTGCTTGAAAACGGGGGAGTAGAGATCCGAACGCATGCATGCCTCATTATGCGAACGGCGTTTTATGGGAGTGCATACGGATTATGGGAGTGCATAATTAACAAAGTAGCATCATGGCACATGTGACATGGGAGGTTTTTACACTGACATGATCGTAGAGCTTAAGAGACGGTATGGTCAACCTTAAGCTCTGCGACCAGTTCCGATTGTTCCCGATGGTCTCGATTAATCTTTATATGCCCGGAGATGACGTGCAATGCGTACGAGAAGGGGGCGTATTTTTTTGTCTTCCGACCGCTTCGTCCCCTTGGTCGGCCAACTACCGATCTGAACTTAGGGACGCAACTTGCGAGGGAATCATTTGAATATCTGGCACCTTTTCCCGTACGACCATGCGGCCACTTCGACTGACTCTTAATGAGGTCCAGAGTCTGGAAACCTGTGGATGGGAGTGTGGATCCTATGTATAGTATGTTGTTCGATATATTTGATTCATTGCTACTTCATTGCCAGAAACAGGAGGCGGCAGATATTCTACCTCCTTATCTGGAGGTCTATATCACTCAAAAACTTTTTTCTTTTGGCATCTGTAATTACATGATTACAATATTACTATTTCATCATTAAGATATGTTGGATAGTGCCTGACTATTTTTTATGTGTGATTATTTTACTTATAGACTGTGAACTACATTCGCTATGAATTCTGTGAACTTACAGACTGTGAACCTCTTTCCTATTTCTTTTACTGTTGAAATAGGAATTAATTAAATTTTATTTGAATATATTGAAAGTATATAATGTATCCTTACCCAGTGCCACTACAATCTTAATTTCTAGTGTTATTAAGATTGGAGGGAGGGATCCCATATGGAAGAGCAGAAAGGACTGCGGGTGAACCATTAGAGATCCTTGCCCAAAAGTAAAGCACTTGTTTCAGTAGCTAGCAAGTAAGGATATAGAACTTGTAATGATGCAGAGATCCAACTGACAACAGACAGAATTTAATTTTTAATGATCTTAAAGGGCCAAATATATTTAGTTCCAAGCTTCACAGGTGGTTGCTTGCTTCAGTCTGATATTGCGGGTAGACAGCCACTCCCCATACCCAAATTTAAAATTATAGATCTACTTGTGCCAATGAAAAATAAAATTTAGCTCAAACAGCTGTTTTAATTTAATACCAAAAGATAGTATTAGGGATGCAAGTAACTTAACTACTTAACTGATTAATTGTTTTCAACAAAACCACACAGAAATTGATATTTTGTTTTTAATTAATTAAATTTAAAAAGTATTTTGACAAATATATTTAAATATTTTATTAGATATATCTAGGGGATGTTTTATACCCCCCGACCCCCATTTCCATAGACCTATTGTAATTTCACTTCCCACCCCATCAAAATTATCCCCCCAAGTATCAAGAGATCCCCAACAATATCTACTCCCACCCTCTAGGGGTAAAAGGTTTCCATAACAGATCCCCACGATTACCCTGAGGGACAATGGGTCCAAAGTTTAGTCCCCCCTTCCCATTTGTCACTATATAGTACAACAAATGTTTTTATATATCTTTCCCCAGCAAACAAATATTTTAATGGAGAGCATAACCCCCCTCCACCCCTGTGCCTAAAGATGCCCCCCCATTATCTGCCCCACTCTCCCTCACTTTGGTGCATATTTATGCTCGGAGGGAAACCATGTTCCCTTCCTCACACTTTTAATTTAGGAGCATGCACCCCATTCTGGGACACAATTCTGGCAGTGATGTAGGTGGTCACAGAATACCAGGTGCGGGGAGTCAGAGGAGATGCAGTCTGCAATTGTGCAGAACAGATCTCCTCTGGAGAAGTTGGTAGAAAGAGGTGGCTGGCATGGTCGCATGTGATGTGACCTTGCCAGATGAAGCACTTTTGGCTCTCATTGCATCAAATGCAACCACGTCAGTTAAGTGGCTATAGATATGCTGGATGAACATTGCAGCAAATTACTTGGAAGAGTTAGTATAAAATTGAGCCACTGTTCTGCATCTGTATGCTACTCAAATAGTATTGAACCACTTTGCTATAGGTAGTTCCACAATAAAATTCTTGAGATCATGGCTGTGAAATAATAGGCACAGGCATGAGAGGCCTGTGTGACTGACCCTAAGATTCATGATGCAGGCACAGATTAATGAAGAGTTGGTCACCATACTGACTGTAACAGAATACTACTTGTTTTATAGATGTCTGGATGTCCAGAGGCTCAGCAAGAACAGCATATCTAAGCTTTTTAGGTGAAAGAGCAGATCTGATGGAGTTTATAAAGGAGCTTGGCTTTGATTGGAGTGTAACTATATTGATAGATTTCTGGTAACGCCTGCCACAATCTTATCAGGAGGAAAAAGTGGAATAAGTTGAGGATAATCAGAATAAGAATGTTGAGTCTGTTTCTATAAGTCCCTACTGTCAGGATGCGGCCTGGGATCGGTAGCTGCCTACCCCTGAGCTGGTGTCTCTGTGCTCCGAGGCATGGGGATGTCAGGCCTAGGGTCCCATGTTGACTGAGTATTCTCCCCAGGATCTGCTAGTATTCTCATGTGCGCACCCTGGTTCTATTAGCATGGACATGGGTGCCACCATGTTAGTTCATGTCATCTGACTGGTATCCTCCAATGGTAGCCTGCAGTCAGTCAGCTGTCTCATTTAACCAATGATCAGCTATTAAGGGTATTTAAGCCTAACTCCTGGAACAGGAAGTTGCCTATGCAACTTTGCTTCTCTTGTGGTTACTTGCTAAGACTGCGTCCTAAGGCTCCACACTTACCTCAAGTGTTCTCTAATAGTTGCAACCCTGAGTATGTATACCTCTCTTCAGCATCTGGATACTAACAGTATAACACTTCTATTCAGCATCTGGATACTGCCAGTAATAACACCTCTATTCAGCATCTGGATACTATCAGTAATAACACCTCTATTCAGTGTCTGGATACATACCAGCTTTAACACCTCTACCCAGCATCTGGGATTCGCTGTCACCACTATTTGCATCTAAGGTCATTCCAGTCACATTGCTACTTAGCATGTGGATACTCAATCACCTCCTGTCATCTCCTAGCTGTCCCAATGCTAGTCAGAGATTGTATTGTCAATACCGTTATCACATGAGTGTGGCTCCCTAGTTTACTCAGTATTGGTCTTGTCTCCTCGCTCTTTCCAGATACCTACTCTAGGGAACGCGACCTGTTCACTTGGTGCCGCAAAAATTCATATGGAGGGGTCACTGGTGAACACCTTTGAGTGGTTTAGACTCCACGCCCTGGACTAGGTCTCATAAACATCTGGCAACAGCCTATGTGGAAGACCTACATTCAGCCACACTACCTCCTACCTCCTTCCCCGCGGCTCTTGGAGTAAAAACTAAGGACCATTCACCCCAGGGCCTGACAGCTACCTCTTAATGGGTGCAGGCTCTGTTGAATTTTGCTTGTTGATTCATTCCCATTGGTTAAATCATTTGTAAGAAGCTAGAATACATTGATTAAGTTCTGTTAATACAATTTGGGGGTATTCAGGCTTTTAATCAGCAAAAAGCATCCCCTTTGTCTGCAGTCCGGATGTTGGCATGGTGGCTTTGCTGTGTTTGTCTTTGAACAGCATATTCACAGAATGGCACATTCCTGGAAAAGACAATATTATGGCAGATTCCCTTTTGCACTTTAATTTTCTCCAATTGTTTGCATTAGCCCTGCATGCTGCCTGGTTGACAGAATGTGCCCTTCTTTTATTTCACTAGATTAGAAGCTTTTGGGAATAAATCTTTGGCACCATCTATACTTCGCTCATAAAGGGTTGCCTGGCATGAATGGGTGTCATTTTGTGGATTGGGCAGACATTAGGGTAATAGTGGACATCATTTAATGCTCATTTATACATGATCTCTGCATGAGTTTGGGTGGAAGTGCAGAGTGGTTTTCTGAATTTTAGCAGGGGTGGTTTTCTTTGCCCAGCTGCATGGAGAATGTAACTACATATCTAGCTTCCTCATACTGTACATAAGATTTTAAGGGCTGGCCAATGCATTCTCCCTCCCCTCTTTGCTCATAGGCACTGTCTGATAAATGTCCCTTTGCTAGCAGCTTTAATTGCCTGTTCATTATGTTCATCTGTTCAGTATGAAGCTACATTGTTTAGTTTTTCCTTCACTATCACTCACTTTGGGGCATTTAGGATTAGTGAGCTAGTACCTTCATCTAAGTGCATGGCTGTGTTATGTTTGCTTATCCAGGATGTTCTGGTGGGACTATTTGAATTTATATGTAATCTACTTTGTTTAAAGACTGAACAGTTGGCATGTGGTTGTTGGATTACTCTACCCACCCAGGTGGCTGGGGGGGTTTGCCCCCTTTTATGGCAAATCATTATATTGCGAACCTTTGCTGGGGGTTCATTGTTAGTGCACAGTGATTCAATGCCCTTGACAAAGATCCAGTTTGGGCAGTGGTCAAGTGATTTGTGAAGTTTCTTGATCCAACAGATTTCAGTATCCATCCCTTCTATATTTGTGCTGCGATGTACAATATGATAATAGCATGTTCTTTTTACCTTGGGAGGGGGGGGTCACTTATATTCTCCCTTGCAAGGTTGTTTTTGGTATGTGTTTTCATGTCATTTGTGTCATCCACTTTTACTCTGCATTCTTTCACTGTTAATTTTTGTGCAAGTCCTGTATTTTCGGTTGATAAGCATAATTTTTCTAGAAAGACCTCAATATTTGGTCAAGTGCAGTAGGAGAATGTTTTTGGTGATATCACCCACATGGAGATCATAGATACCTCCCACAAGGGGAATCCAATTTTGATTAAGTTAAAACTGATTGGGAGGCAATGCTTTGGTGACCATGTTGTACAGAGGTGAGTGGTATAACCCCCTTATTGCCTGATGTTAATTATCTGAATCACATCACTGGCCTTCACCTTCGTACTCGTGCTTTTAGTCTGCCACCAGTTATTTAATTGTAATTAACAAATTCATCTGCCAAATTTTACACTAAAATTGGTTTAATAAACATGTTTTAATTCACCATATCTATGTCTCTATTCTATATACTTATACAGTGGTTAAATATTGTGTATCAAGCTTTATGCCATCTAGAAGGTTTGCAACATTTATTATAGTGATTTCTGCATGGGTATGTTGTTTCCTTGATGGGCCTGCTTTTTCTACTACTCCTAGGGAATACAGTGATGTTTAATGTGGAGATTTAAAAACCATCTAAATTTCAGTGTTTTAGTCTATAATAAATCTGGAGGTTTCAAAAGAAAATCGCTGGTAAACTAGTAATTTTCCAATACTGTAATTTAGTCCATTTCACCATAAGCATCTTCCAGAATCTGATACAGCACAATGATATGCTTTCATTGTTGGCACCAATAGGAGTTTGATATTTCTTTCACATTTTAAGATGATCAACAGCTTGCACTGTGCAAGTGTGCTTATAGTGTGTGTTTATGATTTAATTATTCCACAAAGTTAGAATGACGTTTAAGTTATGTTTTTAGAAACCTTAGTGCACTGTGCCATTGTCTATAATAGACTCATTTTGGTTCTTTTAGATAAAAAAAAATATTATAATTTGAATATGTAGAGGACCTGATTCATTACGGATACAACTGCTAATGCAATAGCGATTACGTACGCAGTTCCACTGTGATAGTATGCTAATACTTTGTGATCGCTATACTGCTGCAGCACAACATAAGGATGCCCACTTTACCTAACACACATCCATAATCCTTAGCAAGACTGCAAAACCATCAGTAACATCGAGTACCATCGCAGCCACATGCACAAGCTCTGACCTTGCTCAGGATTGCTAACCTCATCACATGCTATGAGTACTCAGGCTGCATAGGGCATCGCAGTGGATAAGTTATGCACACCCATGCATTGTCGTTCAAATGCACTGGCTCACCTGCATTTGCCAACCACCCCCCAGTCACCACCCACAAACGGCACTTCCTGTCAATCACTCTATGATGGGTCTGAAAGTCACTGCAATCATAGTCCCAATCACAGTGCCTGGTTCGTGAACATGCACTGCGTTGTATGTGCAGAACGCAACAATCGGCCAATTGCGCGTGCATTAGCAGTTGCGATCCTTGCTGAATAAAGCCCAGAGTTGCTGTTTTCAAAACACTGTTATGACCCTTTGATAAACAAAGCTTGCACATGAAAAGGAAAATAAACAACACAGCACTCACTGTGTCAAGAGCACTCGTTGTGCTCATAGAAATTCTTATATTGTTAATGGCAGAATTATTATGCACAAAATCATGGAGTTAGCAGAAAATTTACTTTTATAAAACACAGTTAAATAATACAAAAACTTAATGAGGAAAGTGATCATATGAAGCATGTTATGAAATGTCAAAGGGGAGCCACCCTCTTGAATACTGATAAATCTATGCTCAATTGAACAGAGTAATTAGAGGACTGCTACATTTAATGTAAGCGGTCATAATGTAAGCGGACATATTTCACTTTGGGCAGAAACCAGTTCTGAAATGGAGAATTAATATCACATCCAAATAATTGGCCAGATAGTCAGTGACCATGATCAGTGCTTTAGATGAAATCTCTCCCATACCCAGATTCATTACACATTCAATTTATCTTTCCCTACTGGCATGTTACCTCACTGTAGTAACGTTTGCTAAGTCATATACTGTGCTAAAATTCCACTGTTTTTAAAAATCCATTTTGATGTGTTTGCATCACCTGATGTCTGAAATCTGTTTAAGCACACTTATCAACTGAAACACATAAGGGATATGGGCCTGATTCAGTAGCGTACGCAAGTGTGATTACAGATGCACATCAACCGATTGTTTGTTATCGCGTATGCATATAAGCAGCACTGCGTGTTTGCAGCGATTGCACTGCAACTAAAGATGCACAGAGGAATCTATCACAAAGTGAGTGACAGGCTGTCAGCGTTTGGGGGTGGTAATGGGGGGTAGTCGGAAGAACGCCGACGTGTCTGACCATTTGAATTCCATGTCATGGGCGTGCATAAATTAGCCACTGCGACTTGCAGCTACTGGCCGATGTACATCAATGGCACCAATGTTTACACAGAAGAGCGACATTGGACGGATATGGGAAAGCAGTACTCGGCGTCTTTATGCCGGCTGAGCTTTGGCAAGCATTAGCATGTTTTCGCAGCTGCTTTCCATGTAAATTTGCAGCTATGATCGTAATTGCAATCGGTACTGAATCAGGCCCATTGGATAGTGGATAATAGGAGAAAGAAGATGGATGCATCAGGATGCTCAAGTTTCTGCATGGTTAATAGTTGTGAGCAATAGGTCCTTGCAATGTCTACTGCTTGAAATTGTAATTTGCAAAATGCTTTTTTTTTCTTTTAACCTAAATAGACATTTTTGACATAAAATATAACAGAAAGCTGTATTTAAGCCTGGTGGTGGTTGAATTCTGAGTTTGTAGCGAATTGTGGCCATTATGCTTTATTTTAATATGTTTTACAGAAATTGTATTTAGCTAAGGCCTGTGTGATTGGCATTCATAAGGGCACCAATGGTTGCTGGGATGATTTAAAAGATTTCTTAAAGTTAGAGGATTGTGAGAAATGGGTTACGATGAGTCATCATAAGTTGTTTGATGTTATTCAGATGCTTTTCCAAAATATTCACTTGCTTTAAAAAAAACTAAATATTAAAAATAATAATAATGTACAGTACCTTAAAAATTATTCAAAATATTCAAAATTCATGACAAAACACATATAATCAAAAGTTATGTATTCATTATTATTATAAAAACTCAGACACAATTTCTGTATATTCAAATTATAATAATTTTTTTAAATAGTTTAGAAATTAAAAAAAATATGTAAATTCCTAAAATAAATGTCTGTAAATCAAAAGAAAAATACATCATGAGAAAATTCATAAAATGTACTTTTAAAATCTCTCATCATTACCTTATGCTAAAGAAAACCCATTAAAAAATAACTGCATAAAAAGCATACATTTATTCCTTCTAATTAACATGCTAAGAGGCATATCATGCATTCCACAACTGTATTAACTAAGCAATATAAAATCTATACTAATTAGTTTCTTTGCTGGTAAAGGATAATTAACCAAACAAATTAAGAGAATCATGCACCGTTCGTACTCTAGAGAGTGACTGTCATAGACTACTCAGTCATTCTCTTCAGCCTTAGCAGCCAAACTAACATATCAGTGAAAAAAATATACATACAATCTGTGACTATTCACAGAGAAATTATGGCAAAGTCATAGGTCCCTGTGATAGCAGGGTAATTAAAACATAATTAACAAAGATAATGAGTGGCACCATCAGATAGAAGTGTTTCCCTTTTCCAGCAGCCCTGTGTAATTTAATAACCATGGTATAAAAATTGCATAATTGCATTTAAATTAGATGTTAGTAGAACATTTTAAGACCACATAACACCAATTTAATTTAAATATTATTTTCATATTAATGTTACTTACAAGTGACAGTATATGATATATAGCACATTATACATGTATACATTTGTATGTTAATGGTGTACACTGTGGAGATCTCAGTCATTGTATGAATTATTCTTGTAAGATATGTTTTTGTAGAGGATAGAAAGCAGTATGCAGCTAAATCATTACTTCTTTCTGTAAATCATTCTCACAGGCCTAGGTCTTTCATTCAAGCAGAGTGAGAGTGGGTTAGCATACTAGGCTAAGTTTTGATTGTGCAAGTTGTAACATGTTAGTTATCGGAACAAATTTGGAGACAAATTGATCCAGTTGCAGGGGCATTAGAACAAGGGAGCAAAGGGGCAGATTGCCCCTCCCAAAAATTTGAAAGGGGCGCCAGACAATGCTTTTGGGCGGGCATCCGGAGGGAGAACACAGCCTTGCTGAAAAGACCTTCAGATTTCTCACTTATGTGCTATAGAGGGTATTTTACATGGTATTAGATGGTGAGGATGCCAAGTCCTTCAGGATGCACTCTGACCAATCAGCAGCCCTGTCCTGAGCTGTCAATCACTTATTTTTTGGCAGTGGATGCAGAGGAGCCTAACCCTAAACCAAACCCTAACCTTAAAAATCAACAAAAATACCCATATGTTTAAATGATGACATTCTATATGTGTTAACATTTTAACCATGTTAACCTAAATGCATGTCTGCATATTGATTGTCCACCTAATGACCAGGTCAACATTCTGAATGTCAACACTCAGAACATGTCGACATTCTGGTGCCAACATTCTCACATTTGATGGTAACTGAAAATAAATTACATGCGCAATGGCTAACAATTGCTCAATTTGCGCAAATATCGGCATTTGCATAAAGATCTGAATCAGGTCCTGTGCCAACATCTCTGTTACCAATAAACCCATTATTCTGGTTAAGGACATCTAACATCCACTTATACATCCTCTGTCACCCTATTGCAGTCACCTTAAGGCTCCGCCAATAGGCCAAATCAATATTAACTGCATAAGCTTTTTACTGACCTAAGAAGTGCAATATTCCTCCAGATTTGCACTGAGGAGTCTCTTACCTGTCTCATTCAGGACCATTACTTCACTTTAATCAAGTGACTTCAAGTGACTTGTCGGATGGACTTCAGCCCTAATTTTATGAACTTCTGTATATTTCCATTGCCTTTATCAGCATACCACGCCACATCTATGCCAGAGACTTACTGCAATACTCTGTTAATTACCATCCTGTTTACAGCATGTCAGTGTTTTTTCCATTTTCTGCTGTGTTTCCATATTTCCTTACCTGTTATTTATATCTGCATTTTGATTGGTATTCATTATGAAATCTGCATTGACCTTGCCTTATTGTATATCTTGTACCAAAGTTGCTTTGGAGTTTCATAACTGCCTCATATTTCTTGTCTGCATCAACCTAACACCATACTCTGCATGACATTATAAAACAGCTGTATTTAGACAGATGTGCATTGCTGTCCAATTGGCATTTTCAGGAATGCAAGGATTCAATAGAGTAATTCAAACATGTGGACCACATCTTTTTAAATAGCTATATATTTCTATATATTTCTCAAGAATCTATTTTGTGTGATGTTTCTGGGATTGTATTAAAATGTGCAAATTCTTCTAATAACTGAAATATGTAAACTTCATGTTGTTGGATGCTGCACTTAATTTGGATATTGTGGCAGATTTATATACTGTAAGTTCACCAACATTTGGCATCTTAAAGATGTTCACCACTGGTCTTACACAAGCTATTTTCAAGCTTTTGCAAAGAAACACACAGTATGGTTCATCACTATAGTTATTTACTGTATAATAACTAGAGATGAGCAGGTTCAGTTTCGTGGAATCCAAACTTGCCCAAACTTACCTTAACCAAGGTCCGAGCTGCTACCATTTTTGAATTAAAAAATGAGGTGCAATGTCATCTTCCCGGCGTCAGATCTTCCATGTTTTGGGTCTCATATAAGTCCCTCCCACGTTGATTCAGCATCATTTGTCATACGACCACGGGAGGAGAAGGAGGGTAAGTTAGTTAGCATAGATAGTAAGTGACAGTGAGAGTTAGGAAGAGAGAGAGAGTCAGGAGTAGGACAGGTTTAGTGAAACTGTCTTTGATGGACAGTGCCACCCACAGTGACAGTCGCCTAGGTAATAGTTAGTGTGTTTAATAGGCAGTCAGCAAATCATTATTTGTTTTTTTTATAGTGTAGGTACATAATTTTATATGTAATATTACTTGTGTGTGGCTTAAAAAACGTAAATTTTTTGTGTTAAAAAACTTCAAGCAGTGATACTATCTGTGATATATGACAGTCAATAGGTCAAGGGCCACCACTTATACTATCTCTGCAGTGTATTGCAGTTGGTGGGCACTTTTTTTTTTAAATAATAAATAATATTAAACAATATTTTTTTTGTGCTAAAATCTTGAGGCCATGATACTGTGCTTATGATATATAACATTCAGTAATGGTCAGTAGGTCAAGGGCCACCACTTATATTATCTGCACACTGTGTCGCAGATGATGATGGACACCATTTTTTTGTTAAAAAAATTAAATTTTTTGTGAAAAAAAATTCTGGCATCGATCAGTCAAAAGAACAGCAAGAGTAGTAACCAAGCACTAGCACTGAAGTTGCTGCCACCACCAGTCATCATGACGATAATGCTTCAACAACATCTACTAAAGCCGATGCTCAATGGTATAGAAGCTTTCAGCCAGGTCATCTGAAATCCTCAAAAAACATATTTGACTAAATTGCTATTGAAAAAAAATCACCTTTTAATAAAGGGAAAGTTTCAGGCAGAAAAACTTGAAATCTGCAGAAAAATTGCCAACATGCCATACACTACACACAGTGGCAAGGAAAGGCTCAGGCTTTGTCCTTTATTTCTGAGTTGTGGTTCACCAACTGCTGTCAGTCAGGCATTTTCTTCTACTTTACATGACAATGTGGTGAAAAAAAACACTAAGGAAGTAGAACAAACTGTATTGTTGAGAAACATCACAAATCCCTGAGGAGATCTTAAGTGTGTCCGTGAGTGCTATCTGTAAGCCTAACCTTCCTGTACTCATATAGAAGCCTCCTTCCCCCATTTCTGCACCCTCTGCCAATGTGGGATGAGCAGCACAGGTCAAGACGATGTGGCCTAGACATTGAGGATGCTATGGTAGAAGTGCAGCAGAATGAGGGGATTATTTGTGTAGCTGATGCAGGCGCTAATCTGCATGTTGATGATAAGGATGTTGATGCTAGGGATGTTGTTTGTGTAAGTGAGGCACCAGTCAAAGCAGTTCTTACCCATGATAAGAAGAAGGCCATTTGTCATGCCTGGTCATAAAACAAAAAAAAATCCACCTCTTTTGTGTGGCATTATTTTTACCCAATTGTCTTGCCACCAGTAGTGGTTTTAAAGCCACAGTAAGTAGAGGTATGGACTTTAACCATCTAGGAACCTTCTCCCAGTTCCATAATTTGCAGCGCATTCATGAAAAGTTTTTAGCAAAATCAGAAACTTTTGTTAAAAAAGTAACAACAAGCAGTCCAGCTTCAGCTTAATCCTCTCTTCTCTGTTATATACAAGCACCTGTACAAAACAGTGATTGGTCAGATCAGATTAATAGTTTTTCACAGGTGCTTGTAAAGGGAGGGGTTTACTCTAGACTAGAAACAAAAATGTTCCCTCCAGCACACTGCATAAAAAATAGGAAAAAGACTTGAATACTACATGAAAAAAGAAATGTAGAGATGTTTGTTGCATATATTTTCAAATGCATGGAACAGTAGATACACCAAAAGGCGCTCTATCATTAAAAAATACTCATGTGAATAGTAAACACACGTTCCTTGAATCAGAAAAGAATCCTCATGTACTTATTTCTTAAGGACTCCATATGTAAAATTTCACAGTAGTCTTCCTCAATATGTTTTGAAAATGGAAAAGACAAAGAGAACATGTATTGTATCACTGTTTTTCATTAAGGGTTCTTTTGAAAAACAGTGATACAATCATGTTCTTTTTGTCTTTTCCATTTTCAAAACACGTCGAGGAAGATTACTATGAACTTTTACACAAGGGGTCCTTAAGAAAGAAGCAAATGAGGATTCTTTTCTGATTCAAGGAACGTGTCTTTACTATTCACATAAATATTTTTGCATGATAGAGCGCCTTTTGGTGTATCTACTGTTCCATTTTTTTTGTGTGATTTGATTTGTGTGTAAGGATATGGTGATATCCTCTGTAGGACTAGGAGATCCTGTGTTGCTGCTTTGTGTTGCGCAGTTCTGTTATAACCCACCACATTTTTTATGTTTAAATTCAAATACCTGGTTAAGCACCGGGCTGCGTCAAGGCTTCTCTGTACCGGCGTCCCCAGTGCTACATGATAATAACACCCACTCTGGGTCATATAATTGCATACTGTTGTGCCAAGTGATAACAGTACATACATAGATATACTGTATTTAATTTGAGAGCTAACTCACTTGAAGGTACCCCAAAGACCTCCAATTAGCACTATGAACCAGCACACCCTCCCAATAGTGGTTGCTTAGATCAGCTTAATACTTTTTCACTGGGGCTTGTAAAGGGAAGGGTTTACTCTAGACTAGAAAAAATAAATAAAAAAAGTTCCCTCCAGCACACAGGAAAAAAACAGCAAGAAGACTTGAATACTACATGATAAAATAAATTCAGAGATCTTTTTTTGCATATATTTGCAAATACCTGTACATGGTTTGCAAATATCTAGATCCAAACACTTGCAATCTCCACCACCAACACCTGAGTGTCATCCGCCCTAGGGCTGATGCAGCCTTTGGGCTGATGACACTCAGGTGAGGTATGCAACAGAACGTGGGGCTGCTACCAGTGCCGTCAGGATGACACTGGCAACGGTGTGCTTAATAGCGCACCTGGAATGCAGAGTGGCTACCAGTGTTGCCGGGATGACACTGGCGATGGTGTGCTAGATTGCACACCTGGAACACAGAGCTGCTACCAGTGCCGCCGGAATGACACTGGCTACCAGATGGTGACAGACACTTCTGAGATAGGAAGCACTCCGTGCTGCCCAGATGGTACAAGCAGCACGTGAGGATGGGATGCAAGTGGAGCCACCTGGATGGAGTAAACATCATACACAAAACACAGCTAGACTGACTCAGGAACTCAACTGACAAGCAGGAGACAGGAACCAGAAGTACGAAAAAACTTCTATCACTGGCATGGAGTGATGGACTGGTTTGAATTTAACAGGTAAAATGCCCAAACAGAGCAAGTCTCCCTTGATGATAGACCAGTGTGCAGCTCTGCGCAGACAGGGAAATTAATTAGCATGCACCTGACACTGCCTACAGAGAGGCAGTAATTAATGCAGTGCTTTAGGCTGTAAGCTGCAGATCCTGACAGTACCCACCCCTTGACGAGGGGTTAAGGAACCCCTAGCTCCAGGTTTTTCCGGAAAATCTTGAAAAAATGTTCTTATTAAGAAAGGAGCATTCAATGATCTCATAGGCACCCAGGAGCATTCTTCTGGCTCATACCCCTTCCAATGGACTAGGAACTGAAGGGCCCCTTGTGAGAGTCTGGAGTCCAGAATTTTCTCCACCACAAGCTCTTGATGTCCTTTGATAAGGATGGGTGGAGGTCTTGCTGTACTGTATCTGAGTGAAGAGGACACCGGCTTGAGTAAGGAGCAGTGAAACGTATTGTTAGTCCTCAGGTTAGCAGGCAGCTTCAGATGGAAGGCCACAGGATTGATACGAGAGATAATCTTAAATGGTCCAATGAATCTGGGACCTAATTTCTGTGATCGTTGACAGATATTAATATTCTTATAAGACAACCACACCAAATCACCCACTGTTTATCCGCCCAGATCTTGGCATGACTGGGTGCTTTCATCAGACATTGGCAAACTTTTTTCCAAACAGACCAGAGCTGCGCCACGCATGTGGAGAAAGGTATACCAGCTGAAACTGCCTCAAAGGAGTTTGCTCTATGGTGCAGCCCAGAGTTGCAGAAAAAAGGTGAAACCGATGAAGAGGAGTGACAAGAAAGATTAAATGCCAATTCTGCAATGGGAAGAAGAGACACCCAGTTGTTCTGGTACTTGGAAATGAAGAATCGGAGATACTGCTCCAATGACTGGTTCATCCATTCTATCTGCCCGTTTGACTGTGGATGGTACCCGGAATATAAGCTGATGTTGATAAACAGAACTGAGCAGAAATTCTTCCAAAACCGCACCACAAACTGAGTCTGTCGGTTGGAAACCATATCCGTCGGTAAGCCATGAAGTCTGAATATGTGGAGTAGAAATAGAGAAGACAATTCTTTATCAGAAGGCAGTTTGGTGAGAGGAACAAAGTGAACCATTTTGCTAAAACGATCGACAATTGTCCAGATGACAGAGCAGCGGGAGGGAGATGGATGGTCTACGATGAAGTCCATGGCAATATGGGTCCATGGCCTGGAAGGAGTAGGAAGTATCTTGACCCATAGATTGCCACCACACCGAACAGGATAGCAAATCGGTAGTTTTTGCAATTCCTGGGTGCCCTGGTGGCTTGGAAGGATGGAAGTCCAATAGCACCACTTTCTGAAATCTTTCCAGAACAATCCGCAAGATCCCTGGTCACAGCAAAATGGATATTAGAGGTAGGGATAATGGTTTCTTCTAGTCTGGTGAGTGATTGAAATGGTTGAAAACTGCGAGACAGCGCATCAGCCATAACATTCTTGGAACCAGGCCAAAATGAGATGACATAATTAAAATGAGTAAAAAATAATGCCCACCAAGTCTGTCTGGCATTCAGCATTTTGGCGGTCTCAATATAAGAAAGATTTTTATGATCAGTGAGCACTGTGATGACATGATTTGCTCCTTCCAGCCAGTGCCTCCATTCCTCAAACGCCCACTTGATAACCAACAACTCATGATTCCCTACATCATAATCTTCACGATCCTCCTGAGACAATACGGCCCCCACAATGATCTCGGAATCCTGGAAACTGATTTGGATTGGACAGCAGCAGCTAGGCGGACAGGGAGAGTAGGGCAGGTAGAGGCACATGAATCACTCCACTGGAGAATTTTTCCAGTCGGCCAGTTGATGACAGGGTTGTGTCTTCTGAGCCAAGGAAGACCTAACACTAATGGAGCCAATGGACACTGGAGTAATAAGAACATAATCTCCTCAGAATGCAGGGCCCCGATGGACAACTGGATGGGAGAAGTTTGAGAGACCATGACAACTCTGGAATGTTCTTCTCCATTGAGACCAACCACCGAGAGAGGTTGTGCTAAAGGTTGAGATGCTAGTCCCAATGATTTGAAGAAGGAGATTTCCATAAAATTCCCTGCTGCACTGCTATCTAAGAATGCTGGAACAGAAACTTGGCCGCCTTTTCCTTGAATAATGGTGGGGATTAGAACTGAATTTGAAGGAGAGACAGATGTAAGGCCTAGGGTGTAGCTCTCCTACGACACCTAGACCCTGCCTTTTCTCGATTTAACAGGACAATTCAAGGCTATATGCCCTTTTCCTCCACAGTATAGGCAGAGGCCCTGAGAGCATCTTCTCCGTTTCTCTTTGGCCGAGAACCGATAGGCACCCAACTGCATAAGCTCTACAGGATCCAGCTGAGTTACCCAAACTGGAGACCGAGTAGCAGGTGTAGGAAGCTCCATTCTACGTTCTTGGATGCGGCGGTCAATACGACTGGCTATATGCAAGAAGTCATCCAATGTCTCTATAACGGTATGCTGGACAAGGATATCTTTAATCTGGTCCGAGAGACCAAGGCAGAATTGACTTCATAGCGCAGGGTCATTCCAACCGGAGTCATTCGCCCACTTACGAAACTCTGTACAGTAATCCTCTGCAGCTCTTTGATTTTGTGACAGGGACCGGAGATTCGACTCTGCTAAAGCTGCCTTGTCTGGGTCACCATAGAGGAGGCCTAGAGTGGCAAAGAAAGCATCCACTGTCTGCAGAGCACTATGAGCCAGAGGCAGACCAAAGGCCCAGGTCTGAAGGTCACCTTGGAGCAAGGAAATAATAATTCCGACCCATTGAGTCTCTGATGCAGAAGCGGCAGGCCGAAGCCTGAAGTATAGTTTGCAGCTTTCTCTGAAGTTAAGAAAGTCCTTTTGGTTGCCCACAAAATGATCAGGCAGATTGAGTTTAGGTTCGAGGGGCCGAGCTAAGGCAGAAACAGAAACTGAGACGGGAGCTGCCCGTGTCTCTTTTACCTGGAGAGAAAGCTCCTGACCTTTTGTGTTAGGCCCTGTATTTGGACAGCCAGAATTTGAGCTAGGTTCTGACCTGGCTCCATGATCACAATCCATGGCTCTACAAATTTTTATGGCCGGTGATAATGTTATGATTCCTGGAGGGAGTAGATGGTATAAATGTAGAACCAACTGATGACAGCCTTGAGGGCTGATTGTGACCTGAGGACCCAGGACTGATGCAGCCTTTGGGCTGATGACACTCAGGTGAGGTACACAACAGAACGTGGGGCTGCTACCAGTGCCGCTGGGATGACACTGGCGACGGTGTGTTTAATAGCGCACCTGGAATGCAGAGTTGCTACCAGTGCCGACGGGATGACACTGGTGATGGTGAACTAATTTACGCAACTGGAATGCAGAGTGGCTACCAGTGTTGCCGGGATGACACTGACAATAGTGTGCTAGATTGTGCACCTGGAACGCAGAGTTGCTACCAATGCAGCCGGATTGACACTGGCGACGGTGTGCTAATTTGCACACTTGGAATGCAAAGGTGCTACCAGTGCCGCCAGGATGACACTGGCGATGGTGTGTGAGGTTGCGCACCTGAAATGCAGAGCTACTATCAGTGCTGCCGTGATGACACTGGCCACCAAATGGTGACAGGCGCTTCTGGGATAGGAAGCACTCAGATGGTACAAGCAGCACGTGAGGATAGGATGCAAGTGGAGCCGCCTGGATAGAGTAAACGGTACACAAGAAACACAGCTAGACTGACTCAGGAACTTGACTGACAAGCAGGAGAAAGGAACTGGAAGTACAAAAAAACTTCTATCACTGGCATGGAGTGGTGGACTGGCTGGAATTTAACAGGTACAAGGCCCAAACAGAGCAAGTCTCCCTTAATGATAGACCAGTGTGCAGCTCTGAACAGACAGGGGAATTAATTAGCATGCACCTGACACTGCCCACAGACAGGCAAGTAATTAATGCAGTGCATTAGGCTAGAAGCTGTAGATCCTGACATACATGCATTTTATTTTATGAAATATTAGAATATTAAAGACAGATTACTTTTTATTTCCATTTCTTTAAATAATGCAGTGTGGTTAAACAGACTTCTCTGCACTTGAGAGTTTATGGGTGTTGACTTTATATCTGGAGGATGCAAAAAATCATTGTTAATTAGCTACACTTAAAATTATGACAAGTGATTACCAGGAAGGCTCCAAAGTCACAGTAGCTAACAACCTTTACAATAAAATTTGAATTTAAAGTACCATAATTTAATAATACATTTGTATTAATTAGTGTTGCAAACTTAATCAGTAAAATACATTTTCAAGTCTTAAAATTACAATACAGCCAAGAGTAAAATTATATTTGTTTGGAATATATATATTGTGGTGCCAGGTGCCAAATACCTGTAAAAGAACTGAATGAATCAGGCTAGTTATGGTCACATATAGCATCCTCTTTTTTTTTCTTACTGCTAAAGGCACTCACCTGTAATTGATTGCCCCCAAGTCTAAAGGTGGCCATACATGGTGAGATTCAAAAGTTGAATGATTTCCCTTGAAATTATTCCCTTAAGATCCTGGACGATTTGTTTTGGAAATGCAACAATTTCATGTAAGACTTCACATAAGACTTCACATAAGACTTCACATAAGATTGCAAATCATACACGATAGGTTGAGGTCTCTCTGCAAACCATGTGATCTGAGATCCAACTAGACGACGGCGGGGACATGCATCGGGGTCGCAGAAGACTCAAAATACAACTATTTTCATAAGAATGGTCTGTCCAACCTGTAAAAACTGCCCAAATCGTATGATCAATCGTCCCATGTATGGCCAGCATTACGCATACTGTAGTAGATTAGTATTCTGAAATTGAGTCATACTAGAAATTCTAGAAACAACAATGGTGATATTAGAAATGGAACAAGTAACTGTGGGCCTTATTCAGAGATGGACGCTAATGCAATTTTTACGCAGATTGAGCAATTATTTGCCATTGTGCATGCGTATAAGCTGCAATGCGCGTGTGCAGTGATCATATTGCGATTGCGGATGCACAGTGGATCCAATCGCAAAGTGACTGACACGTTGTCAGTGTTTGGTGGTGATAACAGGAAGTGGTCGGAAAAAAGCAGGTCTGCCTGTCCGTTTAAATTATGTTACATGGGCATGCATAAATTAGTCACTGCTATTGCATACACAGCTCTGTGTGTTAGAATAGCACCCAAGGCTGAGCAGCTCAGACCTGCTGAAAGGGTAAGATGGCCTCTGATGTGTGTTGATGTTACCGATATTTTTTTTCAAGTATGCGTCATCGGACCATGCAGGTAAAAAAGCAGCAGTGGGCGTCTTTATGCTCAGGTGATCTTTGTTAACATTAGCATATTTTCAGTGATGGGTTGCATATGTCATCGAAGCTGTGATCGCATTAGTGTACATCTCTGAATAAGGCCCTAAGGTACTCACATCATACAGAAAAGAATGGAATGATCCCTTTCCTTTGCAGGCAGATAGGCAGTGTTGAGAAAATAGTCACAGCACCACATATGGCCCCCTTCACTGTCTACCTCAAAGTACAGCTTCCCTCACCAATCATAGTACAGCACCCCTCACAATAAAGCACCCCAGACTCTCCACTCACAGCACACTGCTATAACTAAAGAAAAAAGGGACAGGTCTTAGGGGAAAGTTCTTATAACCCCACCTCAGAAAGTAGTCCATAAGGCACATTCTACCCTCACAGCACAGAACCCCGGGCTCTCCCCTCCCAGCACCCTTCTTCCCTCAATGCACAGTACCCCTCACCTATCACAGTACACCACCTCTCACCCAGCACAACATCGCTCATCCAGCACCCCTCTCCCAGCAGCACAGCACCCCTCACCCAACACAGTACCCATCTCCCAGCACCGTACCCCTCCCCACTCAACACAGGGCCCCTCACCCAGCAGCACAATACTTCACACCCACCAGCACATCACCCCTTTCTTAGCACAGTACACCTTACCCAGCGCCCCTCTCCTAGCAGTACAGCACTCCTCACGCTGCATCTCTCTCCAAGCACAGCACACCTCACCCAGCACTCCTCTCCCAGCATAGAATCTTTTTCCCAACAGCAGATCACAACTCACCCACCAGCACAGCAGCCAGTGCAGCACCCCTCTCCTAGCACAGCATCCCTCACTTAACACCCCTCTTCCATCACAGCTCAGTAAAAACTAAGCCCACCACGATACAAACAACTAACTCAATAAACCCCCATAATCAGCAAAATACTCCCCAACACAAAGACAAATGCCTTACTCAGCGAATTAGACTCCACCAACCCCAAATAATAAGTAATCCAGAAAATGTATTAGGGGCAATGCAATTCTCCACCTCCAAGATGAAGACACAATTAGCCACATGTGTGCACATGTGGTCTGGACCTCTTGATTGTATTAACATGTTTCAGACTATGCCAATAGAGACAGGCAAAGAGAAATGATAAAACCACCACTTTTTTAGCCCACAGCGTCATAGTCACAAAAACAGTATGAACCACTTAATGATGCAACTCCATACATATCTAACATAAAATATTGCACCAAGATGTGCAACCCACACTCATGGGGTACACAATTCAGCTGCAGACCATTGATGTCTAGACAACATATCATTCTGGATCATACCCCTAAACCCAAACCCCCAAATGTTTCACAATAATAAGACAACTAATCAAAGTGAAACCAAGACAGGTGGGTGGTAGGGAAAAGGGGGAATGGATAAATTGACCAGAGGTAAAAACCTGGCAAAAATCCTTCAGGATCCTTTCTATGTTTCATATATATATATATATAGTCTTGCCCTGGGAACAGGTGAGAGTTTACCACAAAAGTGAATCTGGTTCATATTATAAGCTCCTTTTGGCATAAGGAAAATGCCCTGCTAATTTGATATCAGGATTGTTGACATCTTTTTTCGGAATTGTTTACCCCTGATGAAGTCCTCATGGATGAAATGCTTACAGTACTAATTTCTTGAATCCAATTGCCCAAAGGGAGGAACCTGCTAAATGAGCTCAAGCCCGGTGTGGGCAGTAGCTGGATTTTTGCGTTACCATTCTTCCCCTAATAAAGCAATGGATTATTAATGATGTAAGCAAGTTTATAAAAAAAATATGAAAATTGTCAAGTGACGAAACATTTTAATAAATACAATCTTTCAATTGAATTTAATCTGAGGTGATATGGCCATTTGTCTGGGTGTTTTTTGGCGAGAGGGTCTTTTATAGAACCTTGTTGGAAAATTATCCGGGAACTCCATTGAAGATTTTCCAAGGGTCATCAAAGAATGGAACAATTCTAACAGTGCTCACCACTGACATTCCCACTTGGACATTCATTTATTGGTTTCAAAACTGTATTGAAGCTCTTATTTCAGTTAATGTCTCTGTGGTTTAAGTGTGCCCTCTAAGTGTTATTTGTTTATATATATATATATATATATATATCTTCAGAGCAAATATTACACTTATATTAATTAGATTTCCACTATAACCCAAGAGCCTCAATCTCATGAACTTAAAATCCAGCTGACGCAGTGTGAGTCGTGGTACCAATACTAACAGAATAGGTGCTGTACTCAGACAGCAAAAACTATTCATGTGCATCAACCATGCTCCAGGCAAGGGAGAATGGCAAGCTAATCCAGAAATTGCTAGGTACACTGGACAAATCGGAAACTTCGCTGAACAAAACATGAAAAAATAGTATAAGAGGGGGAATGGATTTCAAAGAAGCAACAAATTGACTAATGTTAAAAGTCCAGTGAAAGACGATCGCAAAAGCAAGTCTTGGTGCCTCTGTATAGGTCACACCATAAAATCTGTATGTGTAGTGTGAAAGAACTGCAAATCCTGCTGACACTGTATGACTAAAATGTAAACAGCCTCTTAGTATTTTTAGCATGTATACATACTTAACCCTATATTAGTAGAGATGTGCACCGGCTGTCATGTTTTGGTTTTGGTTCTAATTCATCGTGTTTTGGTTCTGAATTTTTTTTTAACAGTTAAAATCATGCTCTTTATTACAGGCATAATTCATCACTATGACCAGAGCAAGGTCCCAGGTAGATATTATTATTGCAGGAGAAATACACCATTAATCCCAGCCCTAACCATACTTTAAGTGTAACATTTAAAAATAAAAAAGTACAGAACATACCCAGCACAGGTGGCTTCTCAGGAGTGACCATCTTCTCCACTGACCTGTGGCATCACCTGTGTCTTTCTGTGTAAAACATAGTAAGTAAAGTGAGAACATTTGATACAATTTTATATAAAACATTCATATTGTATTGTAACATTACTATACAGTATATACAGTACTATCCTGTAAATGAACATAACATTACAATATTCTTTGACTGTGTTTACTATTAACTTCCTGTACAGTACAAGCATACAATAAATACAAATACAGTACACTACTAAAATTATTACAGAAGAATAAAATATAAGGATAGAGGGCTCATGGCATACAAGCTCACTCAACCTGCGCTGAAGCAAATTCAGGTTCCTGTCCCTCCCAATATCTCTTCTAATATTGTCCTGGGCATGCAGGTAGGCCTTTTCTTTGTCTTGTTGTCATTTCTAGCTGCGGACAACCCATGCAATCAAATGGGGCACTCCGCCTCTGACCCCTACTGTATTTCACAGCAGTCACAGTGGCTAACATTCTGCAACTGCGCTTGCCACTCCCCCCCACCTGTCTGTCAAGGCCCATCTCTGCCCATCACATGACGCGGTTGTGTCATGACGTCACAATGAACAGCCGCGCAGAGGACGAAGTCCACCCATCTGTACTGGCTCTTAGTGTGCACTGTGCAGACTGTTCAGCCCCAGCGGCCAGCCAATGAGGGACAGCTCAGTAGAGCAATCAACAGCAGGTAAGTGTAGTTTCATTTTTTTTTCTTTGGAGAAGCAATGTATTTTTTTTCTGTGGGGGATCAATGTGCTTTTTTCTGTGGGGGAGCAATGTTATCTCCTTTGCTTTGAAGCAATGTGCTCTTTTCTGTGGGGGTGCAATGTTATTTTCTCTGTGGGGTAGCAATGTGATTATTTCTGTGTGGGAGCAATGTCATGTCCTCTGTGGGGGAGCAATGTGTTTTTTCTTTCCTGTTGGGGGGAGGACTGATGGTGTGCCTTGGAACAGAAAAAAGGAAAACAGCAGTTGGTTTTGCAGTCCCTAATCCTATGCTTATGTTAATGTCATTTATTCATAAGATATTCATTTTATTTGAGGCCACGCCACTTACTGTGAAACCACACCCCTTAAGATGAGGCCAGGCTCCTTTCCGGAGATGCACATGCAAACTTACTAACATCTGCATGTTTTGGGGGGGGGTGCATTTTGTCTGTTCGCACTGAGAACCCCAGCCCCTAGAAACGGCCCCGCTTGCAGCTCACTAAAATGAGCAACTCAGGCTCAAAGAAGGCCCACTGTTAGCTGCCATATTCTCTGCCATATTCTCTATCAACACATCATGAACACTGCCAAGGAGCGGACGCATGTGCATGTGGGCATCTAGGATGCAATATTAAGGGGTCTATGTACTAAGCAGTGATAAGAGACAGAGTGAAAAGTGATAAGTCTGTGATAAGGTGCCAGCCAGTCAGCTACCAACTGTCATTTGTCAAACACAGCCTGTGAGATGGCAGTTGGGAGCTGATTGGCTGGCACCTTATCACTTACTTATCACTTTTCACTCTGTCTCTTATCACTGCTTAATACATAGACCCCAAAGTCACAAAAATTCAATTTCTGTGATCTGCAAGATTCTTTAGTGAATACTGCAATTTTAAGCTGTAGTTAAAAATATTTAGAAAGTTCATGGAGTACCCCCTTTCCATCTAAAAAGCATAAACAGCCCTGGACCTTTCAGCCTGGTCTGCTAATGAAAAATTATGGGAAAAACAAAAAAATGCAGTCACTTGATCCATACCAGACACGCTGTACAGTGCTACCCAAGATATGATAGTACGCTGGTTCCTTGCGGCAGCTGCGGTTTCCTTGGTAACCAACTAGGTGCCCTTTTCCCCCAGTGGTAGAGAATATAACAGCCGGAACTATAAGAGAAGTTCTATGATTGGAGGACGGGACTATAAGGACAGTCTGTATTTAAAAACGGACTGGATTGAGATTGCGGATCCTGGACCTGGATATGTGTATATTGCTATTGCGGACTCTGACTCTGGATACATGCCATATATTTGTTTTGGCCTATTTATATGTTTTTTAATATTTTATATGTACGTATTGGATACTAATATAAACTATGGATGTGGATATGAAGCAGAGACACTATTGGAGGTCTCCATATGTGTTGTAGACCAGTATCTTTCTCCAATTCCTCCTTTTACAAGGGGGGGGTTTATTGGCTGATTAGACACATGGTATTTTTAGGGTATAAAAGCCCAAATGGTTTGTTCATCTCCACACCCTGAGGAAGGATAACATATTCCGAAATGCAGTGGTGAGCTGGAGGATCCCCTATGGTTTGAAATCGACTTGTCTCTAAATTTGGCTGAATATCCACCTTATGAACAGTGCCATGTCCCATTCCTATGTCCGGCATATTAGTGGCGAGAGGAATGTGTTCTCAGTCATA
The DNA here is from genome assembly GCA_031769625.1 of Taudactylus pleione. Classification (NCBI taxonomy): domain Eukaryota; kingdom Metazoa; phylum Chordata; class Amphibia; order Anura; family Myobatrachidae; genus Taudactylus; species Taudactylus pleione. The sequence goes on from JAUIMM010000258.1 coordinate 6,357,999, forward strand.
GTGGAGTAGAGGAGAACAAACCAATACATCATTTTTAATGGGTTATTGTTTTTATTGTTTTTTCTTCTCTTTTTATATATCCTTTTATATGTAAATAAATTTTTCTGGAATACTAAGGAATCCCTTTCCAGTTTTTAAATTGAATGCAATTCATTTTTGGTTCCCTCTGGAAAATAATTGAAAGTGCTTATTAGTGATCGGTGTATCCAGATGGAAAAAGAAACCTTTTAAGTGCATGTAGCAGCGTAATAATCGGTGAGTTATTTACCATTGGGGATACTATGGTACACTGAATGCATATAGAGAAAAGTAAAGATACCTTTTGATGTCCATATCTCACTTATTTGCGGTGAGTTGGGAAAAACAGATACAGCTTTTAAGAAAAAGGAATCACATATGTTATTAAATCACTACTTCTTTCTGATCTTTTGAAGTATATAGGAATCCTATTACAGAGGAAATCGAGGGTCCCATACATATACCTGATTCCAAACAGTGCTTGTGAACCACTCCATTCTGTATTTGTATGTTTATGAGGTTTGGTGTCCTTTCTGAGTGGGTATTGAGCTGCTGTAAAGGGGCGCATGTGATCTTCAGATGGTTTCTACTTGGGAATGCAGATGCAATACAAAGATACAGTATAAAGTTGCAACGACTGGCAACATTGCACTGTACTGTATGTATATAAGAAAACAATTATAAACAAGATGCTAACTGCTTAGATAATAAGTCGCAAATCATTGCAAACCTGACATAGATGTACAGTAAAATATTTATGTATTTAGTAGTAGTACTTAATACTGCTTAATATATAGTCTAAGTAAGAAAAAAATAAATAAAGATGCTACCCACTTAGAGAAGTTCACATGTGTGACTGTTTACACTGTTCATACGTGAATTACCACCTGTCTTGGCTTGCTATTGTGTAGTACATTTATTTATTATAACATAAATTACAGTACTGTAAATTAACGTTATTGGTTATATGACGCATGCACAGTGCAGTTTAGGAAAAGCGACATCTGGTGGACAGAAAGTAGTATTAATCTCTCTGGCGTCACAGTCTATTATGTTGTGACTGAACACACCATGATGCAATGTAATACAATCTGATGTGACACCATTCTGCAGGAGTATAAAATGTATGAGGACTCATCTGTAAATAAAAAATATACACACACACATATATATATATATATATATATATATTTAATCAGTTGCACACAGTAATGGGAATTTGAAGACCTGTGGAAAGCAGCTCAACTTGGGAATGATGGAAGATGTCAGTGATCTGTATGATGTATATTTGACATGTAGTTGAGTAGCAGTGGAAATGCATTGTGAAAGTATGACCCTATGCCCAAGATAATTTTAATCCAACACTGGCATGTCTATATCTATTTTGAGATTGAACACTCTTTTTACTGAAAGTTCCTGTTTATTAAACCTTTCACTCCTTTTGCTTTGTAGTAATAATAAATTAATGTATGCAGTAACTATTGACAATGGTCAGTGTATTGCCCAAGACAAAGGCCAATGTTACATTATTCACATCAAGTAAGGAGCAAACTGATTATATCAATTTATTTTACAGATCAAAGTGAAGCTTTTTTTATGATGGTAAAAACATTGTAAAACATTGTTAAAAACCTTTGATCAAAGTTGTAGTAGAGACAGGTTCATACAAGAGTGAAAATATTACAAAGACTTAAGACATTTTCTGAATCTAATTTGTTTTCAAATTAGATATGGATACTGTTGTAAAGGTGTTCAATTAACCAGGGACTTGTGTGCTACGAGAAGCTTTAGTTTTTATAAAAGGGATCTTCAAAGAGAGTAATGAACATCAATAATACAGCTAAATTGAATTTGTGCCTGTAGATTTTGCAGCTGAACAGCAGAGTATCAGCAGTGACTCAAGTTTTATAGTTTACCAAGTTTAGAAAATCACAATGCAATATTTCATGGGAATTGTTAACTTAATTTTTAGGTGTTTGTTTCTGTTGTGTGTTTTATGAAGATGAAAAAAACATGACAACCTTTTAAATATTTTTTTTTAATATAAAGAGTCTATTTGTGTGCACGTGAACACAGAAGGAGTCCCTTAAAGGTTGATATATGCCTGTTTTTTTAATGAAAGTATGTGTACCAAAAATACATGCACACACATCTGTATATTTTTTTTTGCATAATGTATATGCCACTTAAAACTGCCTATGTCTGTAGGCAGGGCAGAAACTAGGATTTGTGTCACCAGGGGCAAGACAGTAATTTGGCGCCCCCCTCTGCCAATCATAAGATGGCCTTTTCTGACATAAATTTAAAATCCATCCATCTATAAATATATATATATATAAATATGGAGATATATATAACTACGTATATATCCTCTTATATATATATAGAACACTATGTCCCCTGTCCAAACAAGTTTGTATGTACATATATATATATATATATATATATATATATGAGAGAATAAGCCGCTTAGGTGTAGGTGAACTCAATGAACCTTTGCTTTTAGGTTCTGTCCCAAAAGAAGTATATAAAATATACTTCAAAAACTCCTCAATTAATGAGTGGCAGCTCTCTGCAGTGAAATATGTATAGGTAAACCACATATACAAAAAATTTTATAAATAAAGATGAGTGCCTATTAGTATGAAAAAACAAACATAAAGTGCCAAATAAAGTGTATAAGAAGAATATGAAAGGATCCAAAACTTATCTTAAAACAGGAGTAATCTTCAGTCATATGACTATCAAGTTTGTTCAATATATGTAAGAAAAAAAAACATATCAATCTCACATAGTGCGTACCATAAAAGTGTCCAGTGGAGCAAACAGTATTAATATACAGAGTAGATGTTTAAACAATAGGAACACTTAGGTCCCAGAAATATAGACACTCCATAATAGCTTAAAATATAAGGAATTTATTAAATCCGGACAATGGGCAAATAGTAGATAGCACACATATAAGAATAAAGATTAAAATTAGCTTATCTGTCCATAGGGGTAGCAGCAATGGTCCCAATGCATTTCATCTCATGACAGAGACTTCATCAAGGGAAGTCTCTGTCATGAGATGAAATGCGTTGGGACAATATATAACCCATGACTGAGAAGCAACCCCACACATGAATGGTCTCAGGATGCTTTACTGTCGGCATGACATAGGATGAAGACTTTTAGAGGATGGCCTTGTGTCAAGAAGGGCAGCAAAGAAGCCACTTCTCTCCAGGAAAAACATCAGGGACAGACTGATACTCTGCAAAAGATACATGGACTGGACTGCTGATAACTGGGGTAAAGTTATTTTCTCTGAATCCCCTTTCAGATTGTTTGGGGCATCTGGAAAAATGCTTGTCCAGAGAGGGAAAGGTGAGCACTACCATCAGTCCTGTGTCATGCCAACAGTAAAGCATCCTGAGTTAATTCATGTGTGGGGTTGCTTCTCAGTCAAGGTAGTGGGCTCACTCACAATTTTGCCTAAGAGCACAGACATGAATAAAGATAGGTACCAAAACATCCTCCAAGAGCAACTGCTTCCAACCATCCAAGAATAGTTTGGTGACAAACAATGCCTTTTCCAGCATAATGGAGCACCTTGACATAAGGAAAAATTGATAACTAAGTGGCTTGAGGAACACAACATCGAAATTATGGGTCCATGGCCAGGAAACTCTACATACCTTAGGCCCTCATTCAGAGCCGCTCGTTAACAGCAGTACACACGTTGCGTTCCGATGTTGAGAAAGCGCGCATGCGTCGGTGTAACACTGCGCATGTGCGTACGGCATATTGCGAGTTTTTTTCGTCTCGTTCGTCAAATTGCATACAGGAAGTGACATGTCAAATGTGATTGACAGAACTGGGCGTTTTTGGGCGTTGACGGGGGTGGAGATGGAAAAACGCAGGCGTGGAAAGGCGTTTTTTGGGCGTACATACATTATCTGATGCGAACGTCAAATGTGTTCGTACCAAGTCATACGTCACTGGATGATCCTCTTTCCGTTCAAACTGCTCGCACAGCTTGGGGTCTGGATTACTCGACCACATTGGCGATGGCCTTCTCCTCCGTCCCGGCCCTCCACGATGTTTCATCGATTAATCACGGCTTGTCAGAAAAACAATCAGTTTTGTTTTGAAAACCAGCTTGTAATGTGTTTGGAAAACAGTTTTTTTGGTTAGCACAAAACCGTACGCAGGTGGAAATCATAGCTGCTAATTTCAGGTTTACACAATCAATTCGCGTACATTTGTTGGTCTGTTTTTTTGGGTTGATATTTGGTTTTTGTGCTACTGTAACAATAATGTCATCATGTTTGTGTGTATTTTTCCATTTTGAATTTGTCGGGCGAATTTGCATCCTTATGTGTTGCTTAAAGTGCCCATTGTTTTTTTTCAACTTTTAATTTTTCGGGTGCTCATTTTTGCCTTGTGGGCCAGGATTAAATGTAAACCATTTCTAAAATAATGTCAGAATACAATGTCGAACATTTTTTCTCAATTTATTGGAAATTAAAATCAATTTCTGGCACATTTTTGGCCCAAACATTTTTGGCAGTGTTATTCCTAAAAAAAATATAATTTGTGCAAACATAAAAGGTATGGAAACTTTAATCAAAAAATTAAAAACAATTCACAAGAAAGGAGAGGGAAGTTTTGGCCAGAAAGGAATATGGGGCAAGCACAGAAGGAGTGAGGGAAAAGTAGCCAGTGCTGTCAATGTTTTTTCCCCCGTTTGGCTGTGGGAGGGAGGGCGCCAGACTGGGTCCGGGATGTCATCGGGCTGGCCTGTCCAGAGGCAGATGTTGTGGCCTCTGGACTAGGCACAGGGCTAGGCACATTTGTAGGATTGGCTGATGTTGTGCCAGAGGTGGAGGATCCTGATGTTCCGGCAGGATGGGAGGTCAGCTCCACCATGTGCTGGCGAACGAGCTGCTCCAGGGCATTGGCGATGCGGATGTTGGACCTGGTATTTTCTGCCAGGGCCTGACCAATGGTCATGTTGGCCGCAGCATTTTGCTCCAGGGCCTCAGACACCCGTACCAGACTGGCGTCCATCCTCTGCAGAATCTCCATATGGAAATCCAATTTAAAATTGAGTTCTGTGAGGAGGGACACTGCCTGCGAGGGGGATTGCCCTGGACTGGCTTCTGCAGGGTCCTCAGCCGGATGTACTGGTTCCTCCCCTGCAGAGCCAGCAGAAATTCTGCGGCCAAGGCTCCCCTCTGGAGCAGACTCATCCGCCTGTGTCTCTGTTTGAAAAATGAGAAAAGAGTCACATTAGAATCTACATATTGGCACAATAACATTTCAGAGATGGTGACATCACAATATTTACCTGGGACAACATGAGGAGCCGCAAAGTCTGGCATGTCCATATCCATGTTGGACACGCCAAACACCTCCACAGCCTGCACACACCCCTGTGCCAGCTCTTCTAAATCATTCAACTCCAATGACACAGGGGTGGGACCCCCACCTGTCCCCCTTGCATGCCTAGCCCTGTCCGCCATTTTTTGTTTCAGGCGATATTTGAAGTCGCTCCATCTGTGGGTGAAAAAGGAACCATTATTCCGGGTTTTTTTTGGGTTTTGGTTTTAGGGGGGTCAAGTTTTTACTTACCGCCATTTGACATCCCGGGCTAGACGGACATAATCACCCACCCTATTGACAGCACTGGCTACCTCCTCCCACATTCTCCACTTCTGGCTTGCACCCATATTCCTGTCTGCCTGTAGCAGGCAGTCCACACACTTCTGAACCAAAACCTCCATCTCCTTTCTTGTGAATTGTGGCTGCCTTTTCTTTTTCCCTGCTTTGGCCGGAATACTGGGCCCAGCAGCCTCTTCCATGTCATCCTCCTCACCTATTTGTTTAAACGTTGAGAAATTGAAACTTGACAACTTGCACTATATTATGTTTCAAAATAATCCTTGTTTGGAAATGCATGAAATACTTACCGGCAGACTCTTGGCCATTGTTTCCCTGGTCTGTAGCCATTTCTTATCTCCCAACAAGAAATACACCAGAACGATTTTTTTGGGTCGTGACGTATTTATACATGCGTCCTTATTTTTCGTCCGCATCATTCATTGTGCGTTCCTATGATCCCTCCTTAATTTGTGCGGGAAAATAAACACTATTTATGGCTTGGGGCGTCTTGAGTCGAGGTGGCGGTTGTTAGTTGTTGGAGGTTATGTTGGTCGGAGTGGATTGTTGGCGGGATTTGGATTTGGCGTTGTTTGGAGTGGTTTTTGGTTTGTCTTTTTGGAGTTTTATTTTCCGTTTGCTTTTTTTGCTGTGGTTGTTTTCTTTGTCGTGGTTTTTTTTGGTAAGTTTTTGCCAGTCTTATTTTTGTTCACTTTGTGTCTCCTTTTTGTGAAGTTTGGCTCGTTAATTTCTTTAAAAATCTCCTTTGTTAGGTTTCTTTTGGCTATGCCCCAACGACCTTTTTATCCGGTGACTTATATATCCTCTATTGGTAAGTTTATATTTTCACTTGTTTATTAAATGGTCATGTTTTTTTTAATGCAACTTTGTTTGACCTTACACTTTTAAACTTCTGGTTTTGTGATTCCGAAATGTATGAACTAATTTGCTTTTTTTTATCTGCGTATTTTTTGCCTTGTTTTTGCGAATTCATTAGCGCATTTTTATCTCCGTATTTTTGCCTTGTTTTTGCAAATTAATTAGCGCATTTTTATCTGCATATTTTTTGCCTTGTATTTGCGAATTAATTAGCGCATTTTTATCTCGTATTTTTGCCTTGTATTTACGAATTAATTAGCACATTTTTATCTGCTTATTCTGTACCGTGAAATTGGTTGTGATTTCCCTTTAGCAATTTTTTAAAACATTTGGGCCCAAATTGAGGTAGTCTGCGCACTGTTGTTTTGCTCTTTGCCCAAATGTGTGTTTCTCCCCTTTTCTGTTTTGTCTTGCACCCAATTTAGATTCCTAAATGCCCACCCTAAATTGTTGCATTGTTTATTTGTTATTATTTATAGGTTGGGAAAATCATGACAATACCCCGGCATGTAAGCATCATTGGATTGTATCGTCAAGCTAAGTAATTTTTCAATTATTTTTGGGCAAAAAAACCTTATATTCAATTCTTGCAATTTCAGGTTTATCTTGGTCGGATTGTTCTGGCCATGCTCCCAGAATCCGACCAACCTCAATCTCATCCCAGGCATAGGCATCGTAGGCGTGCAAGGCCCCAGATATATCAAACATGTGTCACCCTTTTTGGAATGCCCGATAATGAGGTGTTAAGACGCTACCGTCTTCCGCCCCAAATCATCATAGACACTCTCTCATTAATAGAGAGTGATCTTGAGCGGCAAATTGACAGTCCTACAGCAATACCACCACTTACGCAATTTATGGCGGTGTTACATTTCTGTGCCTCAGGATCGTTTCAAACAATGGTGGGAATAGTGGCGGGAATCTCACAATCCTCCTTTTCCCAGATCCTGAGGGCAGTGATGGAGGCCCTTTTCAAGCACCTCCATCATTTTATTAAAATGCCTTTGGATATGGGTGCCCTTAGTGTGGCCAAGGCCAATTTTTGCCAAATAGCTGGCTTCCCACACATCATAGGGGTTGTGGATGGTACTCACATACCACTTCAGCCTCCAGCACGGCTGGAGGCCATATTTCGCAACCGGAAACACTATCACTCCCTGAATGTAATGGTGGTATGTGATGCCTCCCTCCAGATCCTGTCCCTGAATGCAAAAATACCCGGAAGTGCACATGACTCATTCGTCATCCGGCAATCAGGGATATGGCACAAATTAAACAACCTACAAGCTAGTGATGCGTGGCTTCTGGGTAAGTGGAGACCTTTAGTACATAACAATGTTAAGCTTGATACACAGTGATCCTGATGTTGTCACATCTTTTTCACAGGAGACAGTGGCTACCCTTGCACGCCCTGGCTGCTCACTCCTTATTTGGCTCCCACACCAGGGCCACAAAGTAATTTTAATGCCGCACTTACAGCCACCAGGCAAGTGGTGGAGCGCTGTATCGGCCTTTTAAAGGGCCGATTCAGATGCCTCCACCGCTCTGGTGGTGAGCTCATGTATTTGCCGGATATGGTTTCGAAAATTGTGGTCCTGTGTGGGATATTTCACAACATCGCCATAAGTAGTGGTGTCCCAATGCAGCCAGAGGATGCCTTGCCTGAGGATGGCCCCTCCGAGGTCGGTCAGAGGTCAGTATGTGGGGGGGCCATACGCGATGATGTGGTGGCCAGATATTTTAGGTAATTATTGGCAACAAAAAAGTTTTTAGACACAATGTGGTAAGGATTTTTGGAGACCATCAAATTAATTTGTTATTTGTTTCCCATCTTCTGTTTGATTTCATAATCTTTGGGACTCAAACGATGACTACTTCCTGCTACCCAAAAAAAACCTTAATGGGGACACATTGGATATATATTCTGGAACCAATATTGCAACGCAACATTTGTGGAATCATGTTGGCATGCTCCTTCATCAACCAGTTCTTGATTTTTCATTACTTTTTTCATATGGTGTTTGATGGGTTGTATTTTTTGTTTTCACTGTGTGTATTGTTTGTGAGTCAACACCTTGGTTTTTTAGTTATGTTGTGAATAAATGTTTTGAGAGTGTAATTTTGCAAATTTTATTGACCATTACAAGCAAGTGTAACCAGGTTCACCCACGTTAAAATTTATTAAGGGTTAATCCTGTAATGACGCAATTTGATCTAAATTTAAATATGCTTTCTAGGTCAAAACCAACACCAAAAGGAATTCTGTACAATCAGTAGGCTTTGTAATCTCGGCTTAAGCAGGTTGCCCCCCAAATTGGAACATGTAAAATGTAGTAATATATAAATTGTCACACACAAAAAAAGGCCAAGCAGATTGTTACTGTTAGGTGTTTCATGTGCCTGTTTCCCTAAAAAATACAACACACAATCTTAGTGACATTAATTGCAAATACTTGCTGGAAGAGTCTACTTATGTCAGTGTAAACAATCTAAGATTTGGAGACAAGGAATGAGACAGAATGTTAAGTTTAAATTTTTAATTAATACAACTATTTAAAAAAATAAAATAAAATTAGGGACGCAGGATCACAGACATATGGTCAAGGACCACCAGCAGCCCGATGATGTAGCCCTGCATCCTTTCGACGCATCCGGCTAGGTCCGCCAAATGCCTCTGGTCCTCTGTGGGTAAGAAAAGTGCGGGGCTTAATACATAATTAATGAAACCCAATGAAAAAACAAGCCAAACAAAGCAATCCAAAAATGACAATATTGTGACCAAAATCACATTTAACCCAAAAAATCCAAGGACCCAAAAATGAACACCCAAAAAATTGCAACAAAAAACATCAGATTTTGACAGGTGGGATATGTGTATGGGGAAATCAGCAGTAAAAGGTAAAGACAAACCAGAAATCTACACCAAATTCTGCAAACCAAAAAAAGTAAAAGGCACAGACACAGGATTAGATACAAACATTAAAAAAAAAAAGAAAAAAAAAAGGCAAACATACCATTCAAAATCACACCCGGTCCAGAAGCAACTCCCTCGTCCTCCTCGGAGGTGCCAACATTCCCCAACGAGGTGGGAGGGGTGATTTGGGATTCAGGGGAGGGGGTAGTTATGAGAGGGGTGGTTGGAGGGGAGGGGGAATTGGGATGAAGGGGAATTAGCCCCGACACATGTGCCACAGGGTCTGTGCAGGCTGGGGAGGAGGGGGAAATTAGGGAATTTTGGGGTGTGGATGTTTGGCTGGGGGTTGGGGAGAGGGGCCGAGAGCGCGTCTTTGACGGCAATGACGCCATAGTCTTCGCTCTGCCCCTAAAAGTTGGGAAACAAATTGTGGTTATTTTCAACCCTGACCTTGTTATATGCTAATTTTTGACACCACAAATATGTAAACATGCACATGCAGATATGAGTACAAAGAATAAATAGGCCATACATGAAAACAAGCCCATGCAGATATGAGTACAAAGAATAAATAGGCCATACATGAAAACATGCACATGCAGTTAGGGCCACAAAGATAAACATGAAAACCACAGTCACAAAAACTTATTTTCCACGATCTGCATGCGAAAGCATGCCAGTAAGCGGGGCGTCCGCCGTTGCAGGTCGGACCACCTGCGCTCCAGCTGGCCGATCTGGAGGCGTGAGCCGAAGGAACGCAGGCGGCCACGTACCTCCGCATATGCGGAACGCTTTTCCCTATTGGTGATGGGGGGAGGCTGGCTGGTGATCCACCTGTCCATCACCTCGGTTAACACCATCAGCTCGCCCCTGGTGAATGCCGAGGCTCTCATGATGGCAATGGTGTATTTTATAAAAAACTATTTTAATAAAGACCCGAAAATAAATTTGATTGGCTAATGTATTTGGGTAATTAACAGGACAAATTCTATTGGTTAGTGTATGAGTCATGTGTTCGACAGGGCCACAAATCTTTTGCGAGTTATGATAGGCTTAATGCAGTGACATGTGTAAGCTAATTTAAATAAAGAAATTAACCCAGTAAAATATGCATGGTTAAAAACAAAGAAAACAAATGTTTTATTGGCTCAAACATGTATTTTGACAAATTAAAGCGAATGTTTAAGCCGTACGTATTCTGCGGGTAAACACAAACACGGACAAGAGTAAAGTTTATTGCATTGCCAAAAAAAAAAAAAAAAAAATGATGAGCAATTAAGCTAATTGATATATTGATTGGCATGATACGATTGAGGGAGGTAGGCAGAATAAAGGAGCAGGTAATCGGAATCTGACAGGCCCACTTCCGGGTTGAACTTGTGCGTGCGTTCCCTGCAAGCCACATTGGGGATGTACGCTCGCTATTTGGCACGCTCGTTAGTTAGGGGAGGGGTTGGTAGAGTTTGGGGAGGATGTTTAGATGCGTTCGAAATTACGAGCGAGTGCTTGAATTAACATATTTCTGTACATACACCGAACGTACGAACGCCCACTTGCGTCCGGGTCTGAATGAGGGCCTTAATCCCATTGAGAACTTGTGGACAATCCTCAAGAAGTGGGTGGACAAACAAAAACTCACAAATTCTGACGAACTTCAAGCATTGATTAGGCAAGAATTGGTGGCCATCAGTCAGTATGTGGCCCAGAATTTGATTGACAAGCATGCCAGGGCGAATTGCAGAGGTCTTGAATAAGAAGGTTCTACTCTGCAAATATTGACTCTTTGCATAAACTTAATGTAGTTGTCGATCAAAGCCTTTGACACTTATGACATGCTTGTAATTTTACTTCTGTATACTATAGTAGCATCTGACAAAAAGGTCTAAAAATACTCAAGCAGCAAAAGTCTTTGAAAACCAATACCTTTGTCTTTCTCAAAACAGGCCCCAGCTGTTCATAAAGGGGGGCTGCAGTACATAAAGGGGTGCCATGTCATCCAGAGGAGCTCTGTCAATCCAGGGGTGCTCTTACCCAGTTTAAAAAAAAAAAAAAGTTAATTAAAATTAATAATTATCATTCCCCACAAAAAATAATCTTTTTTATCAGATTTTTTTGTAGCTATGCTATTATTGTTCATTGACAGTACAGCCAGCCAGACCACAGCTTATCATCCACATATTGTGACACTATAAGTCGTAGCATAGTGTGTTATCCTTTTCATAAAAATCTTGTAATACTGTAAGTGGTAGCACAGTGTGTTATTCTTTTGTTATTTATAACAAGTCTTGTGACAATGTAAGTGATAGTGCAGTGTTTTACTCATAAAAAAAATCTTGTGATACCATAAATGGTAGCGCAGTGTGTTAAGCTTATTCATAAAAAATCTTAGGACACTATAAATGGTAGCGCAGTGTGTTAAGCTTATTCATAAAAAATCTTGTGACACTAAGTGGTAGTGCAATAATTTACTTGTAAAAATATTGTGACACTGTAAGTTACTACATTGTACAGTGTTATCCATTTATTATTCATAAAAAATCTTAGGACACTATAAATGGTAGTGCAGTGTGTTAAGCTTATTCATAAAAAATCTTGTGACACTGTAAGTGGTAGCACAGTGTTTTACTCATAAAAATTCTTGTGACACTGTAAGTTGTAGTGCAGTGTGTTATTCTTTTCTTAATCATTAAAAATCTTATGACACTGTAGGGCATTGATGCCACAGTGTAATATTTAATATTGGTACAAATTGACATGTTTGCTGTACCCCACTTAATTTGTGTTTGTTGATATGGAGAATGATCAGTTGAGATGAGAGCAGGAATCACATACTAGTGCTGGAGCTGCTGCCAGTGAAACCTGTCATGATGATACTAATCCGTCTACGTCACCTACTAAAGCCGATGCCCAAGGGCATACAAGGCTTAAGTCAGGGCATCTGAAATCAAAGAACCAATCTTTTACATTGGTAATGAAAAAACATCAAAGGGATAGTTAGCTGCAGAAAGACATAAAATTGGCAATATGCCTTTCACCACATGAAGTGCCAAGGAATGGCTAAGGCCTTGGACTTTATTTATGACTGGTGGTTCTACCTCTTATGATAATTTAAGCCACTTTCCCTGTAGATGTTTCAAAAAATGAAAATTGTTAAGGCACAGGAACCAACTGTGCACTCAGAAATGTCACAAATCCCTGAGGAGAGTCTAAGTGTGTCTGCGGATGCCATGTGTAAGCCTGACCTTTCCAAAACTGTCCTCAAAGAGAAGCCTCCTTCCACCACTTTTGCATGCTCTTCACATGTGAGGCTGAGCAGCACAAGTCAACATGCTGACATAGAAATTGAGGATGCTTCTGTGGAAGTGCGCTAGGATGAGGAGGATAATTGTGTAGCTAATGCTAAAAAGGATGTTGATGAAGGGGATGCTGATGATAAGGATGTTGTTGATGAGGATGTTGTTTGTGTAAATCAGGCCCCAGTGGAAACAGTTGTTTCCCATGATAAAGAAAAGCCTATTGTCATACCTGGGCATAAAACAAAACAATCCACTTATGTGTGGAATCATTTCTACCCAAATCTGGATCCATTGTCATGCAAGAGTAAGTAGAGGAAGGGACCCTAAACTTCTAGGAACCTCCTCTCTGTTATATCATCTACAGTGCATCCATCAAAGTATTTGCAAAATCTGGAAACTGGCTAAAAAACTAACAACAAGTAGTCCAGCATCAACTAGCTCCATTCTTTCTGATAGATTCAAGCACCTGGAATCTTCACCACCAACAATTCATCAACAATGTCCTCAATCATAATCAGAAGTATTCCTGCATCCAATTTGGTAAGGCTAAATTAGTCCTCCCCTATCCTGGATTCCTGAGTATAATACGATGTATCGCTGAGCATAAAACCTGCTGCTGCTACTAGACAGGTGTATTGCATTCAGCAGCACCAACAGCAGCAGTAGCATCTAAGAAAAATCAGCTTATTCAGAGGAATTCTACTATGTGTGTAACCAGTTTCAATAAGAGGAATACTGCTGACATGCTCTTAGAAAATCTTAGGGAAGTCATTGCAAAATTACCCCTTTTGAACTCTCCTCAGGATTTGTGATTTCTAACAACACCACCAATGTTGTGAGAGCATTACATCTGGGTGAATTCCAACACATCCAATGTTTTGCTCACATTATTAACTTGGTGTGCAAATTTTTTTTTAAATGACAGGGCTGTGCATTAGATGCTCTTCATGACACGCACAATTTCTGGGCATTTTTGCCATTCAGCATGTGCATGTAGAAGAATGCAGCACCTGTAAGAAATGTTGAATTTGCCTTGTCATCAGCAGAAGAAAGAGGTAGTTATGAGGTGGAACTCCACCCTTTTTATGCTTCAGCGGATGGAGAAACAGCAAAAAGCCATCCAAAGCTAAACAACAAACTATGACATAGGAAGAGGATTATACCTTACTCAAGCTTAGTGGAAAATACTTTACATGTTGTGCAGAGTGCTGAAACCCTTTGAAGTAGTCACCTGTGAAGTGAGGTTAGACACTTCCAACTTAAGTCAGGTATTTCCCCTTATTAGACTGTTGGAAAAGCAGCTTGAGAAAATGAAGGAGGAGCTAAAATGAAGCGATTCTGCTATGTATGTCAGACTTGTAGCTCAAGTAATTTATTCACTTTGCCAGGATCCAAGGGTTGTCAGGATCTTACAATCGGAGCAATACAGTGTGGCTACCATGCTGGATCCTAGGTTTAAGTCAAACATCATGTCTTTCTTCCCAGCGGACACAGATCTGAAGAGATGCAAAGAGCTGTTGGTAAGAAAATTGTCAGCTCAAGCGACATGTGATGTAGCAATGGCTCCTACTTCAGTTTCTCCAGCCAGTGCGGCTGCCAGGAAAAAACTAAACTTTCCCAAAAAAGACCCACTGGTTATGCAGATGAGTCAACACAACCAAATTTTTACATTTGGTTGGGTCTAAAAGAATTGCCTACAATTAATGAGACATCAAGCGTAACTCCATCTGATCAGGTCACCATTCAAAGAATGGTTGAGGACTAATTTAATGATAGCATCCGAATAGGCATGTCAGAGAGTCTGTTTCACTACTGGTAGGAAAAAAGGCAATTTGGAGGCCCTTGCACAAACTATCTTTGCTTTACTTGTGCTGCACAATCTCCAGTGTGTGCTTAGAAAGAGTTTTCAGCACAGCCGGGCATCTTGTCAGCGATCAGCGTAGGAGGCTACTTCCTCAAAATGTGGAAAAGATGATGTTCATCAAATTGAACCACAATTTCATGAGGAAGACCTTTACTGCCAATTACATCTAAAAAATACAGAGGCTGTAATGGTGGATGCCAGTGGGAACAAATTAATATTGTGTGAAGATGATGTAGACACTGATGAGGGTGAGGAATTGGATGATGATGAATGTGACAGCATCTTGCCTCTGTAAAGCCAGTTTGTGCATGGAGAGATCATTGTCAGCAATGTCAGCTACCTGTTGGTACAAACAAACCAATTACTTCAGCAACAATTGGCAGTCCCTGTTGCTGAAGTGATTGGTTTGTTAAACTGTGCATGTCCTACATACAACATAAGGGTGGGTGGAAGGGCCCAAGGACAATTCTATCTTTCACCTCTTTTCTTTGCATTATGTGCTGTTTTGGGCATTGCTGCCTGACATTTTTATTTCAAAGTTTATGAAAATGCGATCCTGTGTGCAAAAGTGTAATATTTTCTTTAACTGTCGTGCTTTTATGCTGCTGATCTGACAGTTATTTTTTATAGTTTCAAACTGTATTTATTTCAACTAAAATCAGAAATAAGTATACTTGCAAAATACTTTTATGCCATTTTTCAACCTTGATTTGTAGATACTAACCTGGTGGGCTTGGTTTTCCTTGATCATAACAGCCATGTGGGGTCAGATTGTGATGGTATTTGGAGATGTTTTCCCACCTCCCCTTCCAGCCTTCCCATCCATAATCCCAGAAGCACAATGATAACAGACACTGGAAAGCAGTTTGGGCTTCTTCTGCCCATTTGGTGGAATAGCTCCTTTTCGGATGAGGGCAGTGAGAGGAGCCACCATAGTTGAATAGTCCCGAAAAACTTGCGGTAGTATTTAGTGAAGCCCAAAAATCTCTGTATTGCTTTTGATGTAAAAGGTTGTATCCTATCAAAAATCACTTGTACTTTATCAGGATCCATTTGGAGACCAGTGTCTGAAATTATATACTGCAAGATGGGCATGGATTCCACTTCAAAAGTACACTTTTCTAGTTTACAGTAAAATATATGTACCCTATGACAATGGATGACTTCCTTTACATGTAAAAGATGAGACTGGAGATCAGATGATATTAGGATATCATTCAAATATATAATGATTGTGAGGTAAAGCAAATCCCAGAAGATTTTGTTGGTGACATTTTGGAAAACTGCTGGAGCATTATTCAGTATGAATGGCATGAAAAGGTACTTATAGTGCCTCTGTCTGGTGTTATAAGCAGTAAAACATTCATCACAATGTCTTATGTATATCAAATTATATGCCCCTCAAAGAGCTAATTTGGAATAGATTACAGCTTCCTTTACAATGTCAAATAGTTCTTTGATATGTACATAATAAAATACCTTCTGATGAAACCGTTATAATCAAAAGAACGGAGAAACGCGTTAAGGAACTAGAGTATCTATACCAGCTATATTTACATATATCTCTTTTGCACCAGTTGATGGATTAATTATCATATTCAATCTGTGGGATACTAATGGGCGGAGAATACAGAGACCGCGGCACGATTGGAGCTGGATTTAACATCTGAGCTGGAAACTTGGAACGAGTGATCTTATCCACCATAGCCGGATGGAGACTGTGAGTACGCCGGCTATTGAGTGCTGATAAGCGGAGCTCTTGACAACAATCTCCCTGGATACACTGTCACCGTGATATATACCTGGCTTGCCTTTTATGAGTTAACCGGAGAGTAAGTGGCAACAAGTAGAATCTTGCTATTAGGATTCTCAATTGAGCTGGTGACTATTAATTTACATTATTAAGCTACAAATATCTTGCTACGGATGATTGACTTTTATCTTGTACTAAAAAAATTTTTTGGGTTGGATACACGAAACACACAATAAATCAACTAAATCAATGGTGTGTAAAAAGTTTGAGATCTATGTTTGCTCATTGAACTATATTTTTGGAGACTTTGGACATTTTTTTGTACATTGATTTTCATGTATTTTATAGTTGGTGTATGCTATATATATATTAATCATTGTTATTTAGTTATATTGGCCATATGAATTGCATTCTTACAATTGATAATTGTTGTTTATTTTATTATGTGCTGTAATAAATACTGATTATATTTAGCGCTCTCTCTTATATTTTAATATTGTATTTATCCTGCTGTGTGAGGTGTCCCCAAACACTTCTTTTGAGTGCTGCTACATTAGTTGTGTAACCATTTATATAGAGTGCACCTGATATATGGTAATTTGAGCATATATATTTAGTTTTTGGTTTTCTTTGATAAGGGGCAGAGGATACCACCTCTTAAAGACCTCTGTAGTCTATACATGGACATTAGCCACCATCCTCCCACAAGCGAGGATGATGGATGAATAAAACCCCTCTCCAAATTTTCTTTGATGTAGCCGGTTATTGCCTGTGTCATAGGGATGGAGAGCAGGTAGGTTCTGCCACATTAAGGGGTCTTGCCAGGAATGAGGTTAATAGGACAGTCCCAATCATGAAGAGGATGAAGTACCTCTGTTACTAAAAAACATAATTAAAATACTTGTATGGTATCTAGAACAGGCAACACTTTTTTACTAGCAGTAGTGCAATGTAAAAGCACCTGATGCAAGCAATTCAGATCACATCCTAAAATTTGGGGAGTCAGCCAGTTGACATGAGGATTGTGGCGTTGAAGCTAGAGGAACCCCATAACTATGGAATTAGTTGCTTCTGGAATAAATTAAAAAAGAATTATATTTGAATGTAAAACTTTCTACTTGGAGTGTCACTGGAGAGGTCTGATAGGTGATAGCAAATCCAGGAATATGGCTATAAGGAAGATGGTAGACAGAATCTTCACAACAGGAAAAGATTAATTGAATAGTCCCTGCAACACCTGAGTCTAACAAGGCTGGGATATACAGGGAGCTATTAGAATGCTTGAGCGTTATAGAAATAATACAGTCTTTAACATGTGGAGAGTGAAGGGTCACTCCTAGACTGATCTTTACAATGTCATCTAAAAGGAGGAGTTTCCTGACTTGCGGGGATGTTAATTCAACAGATGCCTTGGTACTGGCACAGGAAAACAAGTATCTCTTAGATACACCACATACATTCTGTGGGTGAGAGATAAGCCCTGCCCAACTGCATAGGTTCTCCAGGAGGAGGTGATAAAAAAATTAACCTGTGGAAGAGGACAAGGTTTGGGATGCTCCATTCTTTCTTTTTCCAGAGCTCTTTCTCTAAATGTCTACTCAATTGCAATTTTTAATTAATACATGCAAAGCTAGTAGGCAGTTCTTGAATAGAAAGTTAATCTTTAATGCAGTCAGTCAGAACAGGCCAGAATATGGCAATGAGAGCCACATTGCTCCACACCAATTCAGAAGACAGGCTATGAATCTGAATTACATATTGTCCTACAGACTGCTCTTCTTGTTGCAACCACAGGGTATCAGAGGAGGCAGCAGTAGACCTTCCAGACTCATTCAATATCTTCCAGATAGTGGACAGGAATTCTCTGATATTAGAATTGGATCTAAACTTGCCTGGAGAGGTGATGCCCATGCCAGTGCTGGCCTCAACTACAATAAGATGATATTTGTTGTTTTGGTATGTGCTGTAGGAAAATAATGGGAACTCAGAACCTGTGAGGTGACACCATCAAACTGATACACAGAACTGTGAATGGAACCTGTGACTCAGTTCTAGCTCAAGCTACCTGAAAAAGGAAACATGTCACAGCCGATGGTAACGCTAAAAGATACTGGTAATCTGGGGTACTTGAGACAGAAAGGCACAATGTTGTAATAGGTCTGGAGCAAAAGGAAATAGTCTGGGTAAAAACTGAGCAAAACTGTAGCAAACAGGAACCACAAATGCTTTGAGGAAATCAGGAACAGAGAAGAACTACTGAACAGCAATGTTCTGGAGTCCAGGGCTGCTTTAAAAAAGGTGCTATCAGTGTCTATTTTGTGGCTGAATCATGTGAGCATTGTCTCTGGAATCTACTTGGGCTTTTCAGGTCACCTGAGTGAATTCAACATGGCCTCGCACATACTGGCAGATAGTAAACACAATAATGGAGGTGTGGTGCTCAGGTGCACTGTGGACAGACATTTGGCAGCCCACCAACAACTGAGGATCACCCACACTCATGCTATGAATTTATTTAAGTGGTGACAACATCTGTGGCCATTCTTTCCACATTCTCTCATGGTCCAGTTGACATCCAGACTCTCTGGATAGCAGAAGAGTGTTTTTTTTCTGATTAAAATTGGGGCAATAATTTCTGACATGGCCATACCAAACTTCCTCAAAAATACTACTCATGAAGGCCTATAGCATGGCTCTCTCTGCCACAGATCTGCTTCTCCACAAGCACCATCCTGCTCCATCTGCTTGGTGTTTGCTAGGCACTTGGAAAGATAAACACTAGCCCCAAGACTTCATTGGTGCAACACTAGCCCTCTGCTGCCAGACAGCCACAAGCTCCTACTGCTTGCAGTAGTCAAGACTATGTTAGCAATTTAAGTGACTCACTCAACATCTTATGAGCCTGGATGCAGCATGGATCCCCTGGACTACATATCCTGCAGTACTGTGGTTTAATATATACAGCAGGGAAAGCAAAATTACTGCTTCCCCTTTCAGCTTGTGAGTACTTTCAGATTACTGAAATGACTGAACTTTTTATATGCAACTCCCTTTCTGCAGCCCTGTTGTAAATGTAGACTGGGGGGCACTGTTGCAAGGATTCTGCTGATAGATCTTATTCTGCTATTAAGCATTATTATTGTTTTCATTACCCCAGTGAAGCACCTCAACCTGATTTCCTCTCCTCCATGTTAGAATTTGTACTGGTTCTCAGATTAAAGCAGAATACATGTCTTAATGCCCAACTGAAAGTGTCACAACCCCTTCTTCCTTTGTGGCAATAGACTGAGTAAATCACTTACCAAGGCCTTATCATAAAAACATATGGTCATGTTCATCCATTTCATTAAAGATGAAGGAGTGTTACATTTTGAAATTAAGGTGATAGTCAATATTTTTAACTCTTACTTTTCCTAATTTAATAAAATTATAGGAATAAACAGGATCTATGCCAAATTGCCTAAAGTCTCTACCTTCTGTCCATGGAGACCAAATTAATTTTGTCCTAAGTCATGAGGCCATAGTCAACACAAATAAAGTAATAAACCTTGGCCCTCATTCAGAGCCGTAAGCTATGAGCAGAGCGCACGCTCTGAATGAGGGCCGCCCTCCATAAAAATGGAGCGTCCTCCTGGACGCTCGTATAGCTGTGGGTCACCACCCACAGCCTATACAAGCGTGCAGTTTGATTGCCGCGATGGTCGTGACCATCGCGACCATCGAAACTGCGAGCCGGAGCCTGCGGTTGAGGTTTTCAACCGCAAGGCCTGAAGTGATTTTGGCTCTATCAGAGCCAAAATCACTCCCACTCACATCACTAGTGATGTCAGTGGGCCGGCTGCTGACAGTAGGTGTTCCCCCAGCATGCCCACCAAAGGGGGCGTGCTGTCAATCAACATCGACAGCATGCCCCCTTTGATCAGACACAACGAGCGAAGGACTTTCCTTCGCTCGTCGCGTCTGGCGCATGCGCACGACGGAGCTCCCTCCGTCGTGCGCATGCTCAGTGCAGACCATCGACCCACTTGCGAGCGGACAGCCGCTTGCGAGTGGGTCTGAATCAGTGCCCTTGTCCACTAGGCCTCTTGTCTACAGACGTTGAGAAGCTTTTTGACAGAGGTGAATGGAGCTGTCACCAGAATCAAGGTAAATGTCTGAGGCCTTTGATATATAAAAGGTTACCTGAAAGGGCTGCTACCTTTCTCCTTCAATTTTTGTAGTATAAATGGGGGCCTTGGAGAGATCAATCTAATATAACCTGAACATTTCAGGAATTTAGTTAGTGGCTCAAGAACATAAATTGGTGCTTTTTAATGATGACTTGTTGGCCTTTATCTATAATTTAGTGGAAGAAAGGTGGTGGCTAAATTTCAAGAGTTTAGTTGGATATCTAGTTTCATGATAAACTATCAACTATATATTGACATGGGAGCTACTTTATGAGTTGAGTGACTTAAACAACCATTTGCCAATACCTGGAATGCTACTTGCATCAAATAGTTTAAGTTATTTTAAAAAGGTCCTTTCTCAACTTTCTCTACAAATTTCACTTCTACTTTAAAGACCATATGAGCTGACTACAGATACTGTTAAGGCAACAAATGGTCTTAGATATGAAGGATACATTTGGTCAATATGAACATACTGCCAAAGATCTGCAGACTCTACTGATTCACATTCCATCCCAATGTCTTCAAACTATACTGGTACTCATTAGGAAATGTGTATGGGAGGGAAACATCCTAGGTTATGGAAAGATAACTTGTTTAAATGTAAACACTTAAGTGCGTACAACATTTAAAAATAACAAAAGTTTATAATGCAGTATTATTGGACAGAATCTTGGAGTTCTACTTACAGTAAGAATAGGAAACAATGGTTCATTTTTGAGGAACACAATCTTCAAATCTCACCAGATATTGCTCCATGGCTCCCAAAATTAACTGTACATGTCCACTCAACCATCACTTGTATATTGACATACTGTAAGTAATTGAGTATGTTACACTTTCCTCATGATTTTCTCTCTAAGTCTTGCTTACATTACCTCAATTTCACTCCACTCCATTTTCCAAGATCTAATAACGTCTATACAGAACTTAAACCCTTGTGATCCTCTGTGTGGTTTTACAAACTTCCACACTTACTGATATGAAATTGTACAGATTGATTACTGAAAATAACCTCTCCGTTTTCACCAAAGCTTGGGAATAAGAGTTGATTATATAAAGATTGTATAGACACCCAAGCTTATTACATAAAATGTTCCTTAGCGTCTCTGGAGATTGCTACAGATGCAACAATGCTATAGGCAGCTTCTTCTATATATGTTGGGAATGCCCTCTGCTGCTTTTTTCTGGAATTCAATTACAGTATTCATTGTGCTGGTTAATGGTAGAGTGCACCATGGGGTAATATAATCGTAAGCAATTTGAAGGCAGCCATAAGATTTTGCCAATTTAGCCTCTAGATATAAAGTGGCAATGATTTATAATTTATTTTTTAACCAGCCTGGTTTTGCCTTTTAAATTATTTGTGGTTTAAGTCTAGAGGTTAAAAGGCCGATTCTGAGTTGCACACAAAGTGGCTGCAGTTGTAACTTCTTTAGCCTGATTTACTACCTTATGCTAATGTGAGTATCTAATAAATTAAGGTGGGAAATCCTGCATGTACAATCAGAAACATGTAACGTCTATTGACTTTAGCCTGCCTGCAGCAACCATCATCATAAGTATAGGCACTTGCACAAGCCATATGCAAGGTACAAGAGATACATCTGAAACAGGTTTCCAATCCCTGTATGCATGATTGATGACTCACCTACAGATTTTTATACATGACTATGACACTTCCATGAAAGTCCCATGACACTCCCCCAAATAGTGACGTCATGATGGGGGTGCGGGCCGCACCCAGGTGTCAACCTCGGAGGGGGTGACACCAAAATACCAGCTCCTCTGCAGTGACAGGAGGTGAGTGCTGCAGTGTGACATTCTCCTGCAGCACCTGTCTCCTGTCATAGAAGAGGAGGCGACAGTGCAGACTGCCCTGTCTCCAAGGTCAGCCCAGCATCTGATGCTGGGCTGCCCCCGGAGTGAAGTTATCAGGATCCCCCACGAGGTCCCGCCCCTTTATTTAGACCATGCCTCTTTTTTTGCTGGGCACACCTCTGATGCAAGTGGGGTATCCAGAGTACGCACCCGGTTTCACCAGACCCAGT
The DNA here is from genome assembly GCA_031769625.1 of Taudactylus pleione. NCBI lineage: Eukaryota > Metazoa > Chordata > Amphibia > Anura > Myobatrachidae > Taudactylus > Taudactylus pleione. The sequence continues at coordinate 6,380,586 of JAUIMM010000258.1, forward strand.
GACATTTCTGTCTCCAAACTCGGAACTCTGACCTAAAATATGGATTTTGCACATTTGTGCTGAAAACATTCAGTTAAATCATTAAATTTCACAGGATCAATGGCCTAATTCAGAGTTGTACGCTAATAGCATCGATGTTATGGCTTTGGACATAGTAGCAATGCTAAAACATGCTTTTTTTAAAGGAAAAAGATACCTTCTGCCGAAACGTAGGTCCAAGTGCTACATCTGAAGATGTAGCATTGGATCACTATCGTGACCATTGGTCACACTTGCTGCAGTCATCACCCATCTGAGTAAGTCTAAGCTTACTCAGAATGGGCAATGGAACTCTTCTGCCGGGGCCAGGAAAACTGCATCGGAAGACGCAGACACTGGCCTTGGCAATCCCACAAGTTGACACCTTAATTTTTTGGAACAGTCTAAGTTGCCGCCCATTCATGTAAATTCGGCTAGAGCATCCAGAGCACTGCGACCAGGATCAGAGTGGCATCACAGCACGTGCACACTGTGGCCCTGGCACACACACTGTCTGCTACTGTGTACTTCTCTGAATCAGGCCCCAATATATTTTCAATGCTGCAACTAGCTCAAGTGATATTAGTATCTGGGTCTAATACCTTGTGATTCTTGTAATGTAAGTTTTTCTTTTTTCTCACCTTTTTTGCCAATGTAAATGATCAGCATTCAGTTGTAGTGGTGTGTCTGCACATATTTATTTTTTCATTTTTATTTTCACTTCATTGAGCAAGTATTTAAGTGCTTGGATTCTGTTGGTGCATTTTTGTTTATGTTTCATTTTTAATTGCAATTTGTAATTGTACTTTGTAATTATTTTTACATTTTTAAGCCAACATATTTAACCTTTAATTATCCTCTTAACTGCTCAGGGCTGTGCAGTGGCCATTTTCAGGCCATTTTCTGGCATTATTGCTCATCACAATTGAACATCAATGTCACTTTGTTTATAGGCTACTCACACAAATTATACCTATATATCAGAAGAGTTTTTATATTCACAGAAAATACCATTTGTCTTTTTTTCCATTCTAACATGAAAAACAAATACAGAAAGTGGGCAAATCTTTTTTTTCTTATTTGAAATTTCCAAAAAGGAACCCAAAGCAAACGTGTTTTTTTGTTTTATAATACCACAAAGAAATACTTTTTGGCTCAGTTTTTGCCAATAATCCACCTTATAAAAAAAGTAAAAAACAGGATTCTATGTGTAGGTTTCAACAAAACAAATCTGCACTTAAAATTAGATTTTTTTTTTCATTTTGCTGTCTTGATTTAAATAATTACTGTGAAGAATGTGGTAGCCAAAAAGGTCTACCTTTTTCAAACTAAACCATTTAAATGAGGTATTTTTCTTTATTTGACAAAAAAGGGGGGGAAGAGATGGGCTTTAGGGCCCCCCATATGTAGAAAATTTTAATTTTGTGTACTATTTCCGTTATTGTCTGGTGATCGACAGACAATAACTAATAATGGTTCACATTATTAGAAAGAGCAGACTCTCCTTTTTCAAGACAGGTTGTGCCCATGTGTGAGTGGGCGAGTATGTGGGAGATAGGGCACAATATGTCCATCCTCCATATATGGAAAACGTTTCTTTCTGAAGTGCTGGGCGATATTGTCTGGTTATCACCTGAGTAAAGCTGTAAAATGGGCAACATTATTTGAAAGAGGAAAATTCCATTTTGAATATTTGTGTGACCCCATTATTACAGGTGTCATTATGGGCATTATAAGGCCTGTAGTACCCTCCCACTCATATATTGAAAACAACTTTTGTTTGTAACGCAGGGCCAAATTGTCTGATGATAAAAAAGGGACCACCAGAAAAAAAGATACATGTGGGACACATCATTTGAAATTGTGGACTCCCCTCTTTCATATCTGGGTGCCCACAAAGCTGCCGGTGTATTTATGGTGGTGAGAGGGCACATATTCATAAAACATTTTCCGTAGCGTAAAGGAAAATTGCCTGATGATCAAAGGTGATCACCAGAAACTAAGTACTAAGGGGTCCCATCATTTGAAAGAGGGGATCCTCCTCTTTCTAAAATGTATGCCCCTGATTTTATGGATTCTTGGTTGGGGAAGATCTCCCTGATTCCTGAACTCCATAATTATTCTATAGTGCAGGTGTTTTGCCTGGAAATCACACTAAGCAACAGGCAATAATCTTTATGGAGGGTAAAATAGTTTAAAAGAGTAGACATCCCTCATTCAAATGAGGGTGCTCCCATCTTTCTAGGTGCTGTAGTTGGGCTTGTCCTCTGCAGTCTAGTTGTGCAGTATATATGGACGATGAGTATCACTTGTGCTCCACAGTAAAGGGGTTAAAATCCTGGTTATGTTTTATAGTATTATCTTTCAAGACAACACATACAGTAGACAGCAAACTTATCCAGAAATGTTTTACATTTTGGGTTTTAGTATAACAACAATTAATTCTAAGCATTTATGCCAGCAAATTGACATCTCACTTTCATCTTCTATGTCTTGTGTTCTCCACCTGTGTTTCATTCTAATTTTTCAATTACCATTATGCCCTGCACTCTTATATATCTCTTCTTCTCTTTATTGTTTTACATAGGAAATCTGGATAATGACTAGGTAAACATAGGATCTTTCCAGTGTCAGGGTGACAGCTGCAGGATATGGAAGTCTAGAAAGATAATAAGTTGCGCGTTGATTGAAACTAGTACACTAAATCCCAAATATTTTAATTTCCTTAGTAAATATACCAGCTTTAAAAAAAAAAGTTATGTTCTCAGTGAAGCTTTTGTTACCCCAAACCCCAAATATGGTATTATGGGCAGTATTTTGTTGGATATTCATATACGTCCCCTTAATTCAGACAATGTTTTACATATAACAGACTTTACATGTAATTTTATTGGAGTGTTTAACCACTTGCCTGGCATGGTCGCATTTTTCCGACCACACCAGGCAGTGCTTTATCTGATCTAGTTGCAATATTTTGACCAGTCAGATAAACAGTGTGGGCGGCTGCAGATAGAGAATCTTCCCACAGCTGCTGGTCTCAGAGGGACCTTCTGGTTCCTCTACTTGCCTGCACCCTCCCCCAGTGTTTGCTGTGCTGACGATTACTGCCTATCAGTCAGCACAACAGGATCATCCACCCAGCGGCTGCAGAGATTAGCAGCTGCTGGGAAAAGGTAAATTAACCCCCCTTCTCACACCAAAGTGTACCTGGTGCTTGAAGCCACTGTGAAATGAAAAGTCACGATTTTCCAAAAAACTATTTTTTACAAATATTAAAAAAAAAAAAAACTTTTTTTTTGAATAAAATCATTTTGGATAAGTTGAAATAGAGGTTCTTCACTGAATACACTCATAAAATGTTTTTAAAAATTTCTGAGCGGTATTTAGAAAAAAAAATGTCAGTTAAGTGGTTAATAGAATTGTGTGACACATTTTGCCAAAGATGGCAGCTTTCTCACTAGAAGGGAAATAAAATCCAATTTACAGTTAATTTAATTGCCCTCTAAAAGCTGTTACATTGGAAATATAACTTAAACCCATTGCTTGTTTTTTCAATGGAAAAAGGTGCCAGTACTCAGCAAAAAAACATTTTGTCATTTAAAGTTACAAGTTGATATAAGATTTATAGTAGCTCTTATAGTCTGTGGGGAAGATGTATGAAACTTTGCAAGAGAGATCAAGTGAAGAGAGATAAAGTACCGACCAGTCAGCTTCTAACTGCCATTTAACAGGGGTATATGTACGAAGCAGTGAAAGGTGTGGAGAAGTGTGCCAGTGGAGAAGTTGCCCATGGCAACCAATTAGCTTTGAGGTTCTATTTATAAAGTACATTCTATAAATGTTAGGTAGAAGATGATTGGTTGCCATGAGCAAATTTTCCACTGCCACACATCTCCACTTTTTTATATAGTAGCTTCACACATGTATTCCTATGTTTTAAAAATGACAGATGCTGATTTGTTGGTACTAAATCTCTGTCCTAGATTTGGTATATCTCCCCCTTATATACTCTATACTATTCATTTCTTAATTACTGTCACAGATATCTTCCTATGTCTGGAACTACATACTGTACTCTATAAGAATGAAAGATTAAACACAAGAAAAAGTGCTGGTACTGCATACTGCTGAGTTCCTTCACAAAAAAGCAATGGTTTAATATGAAAAATGCATCCAGCAATATTTCTTAACATAAATGTAAAAATGTAATTGTTTAAAATTATTTATTCTCTTACTGTATCACTTGTAATCTATACTTTGACTAAGTCACATCACACAATGTACAGTATTCAGTATGCTCTACAACAGGAAGAATAGCATTTACATAAACTATATTTTCTCACTTATTTGGCTTCCATGAGTATATATTTAGCAAGGCACACTGTAATAAAAAAAATCTGTCCTTGATCTTATTACTGTCTGAGCAAGTGAAAATTCAAATTAACCTCAATGTACAAAAATACAGATACACATACATGTGTATAATTCTCAGCAAAACTAATTCAATTAGATTATGAGAACTGGGTGCACAAAGAGGGCCCTAGGGCTTTAGGGAGTTGAAGGACTGGGTTAATCATATTTGGTAAAGCATCTTTAAGCTTTTGTACTACAATATTGTGATCCAAATGGTAAGTAATATCCTGTAATAACCCAATTTATTTTGGATGATAACTTTACTTCAGTTTGGGTAGGGTGGATTATGACTGTCGGGATGCTGCTGTCGGTATCCTGACTGGTGGTACCCCTTCCGCTGGGGATCATCCTTGTGGTCGGGTTGCCACCAGCCAGAGTACAGACCAGTGGCTGCTCCTGGTGTGGGGCTGCAGCGCAGTCCAAAATTCAAAGTCCAAACCATCTATATTTGGCAGTGTTTGAAATGACAGTTGGTGTGGCTTCCCTATTTGAATCTTGGACTGCGCTGCAGCCCCACCCCTGGAGCCACCACTGGTAACAACACAGCGGTATTCCGGCAGTCATAATCCCAACACCATACATGCCTACTCACCTGGAAGTCATAGTAGAGTAGGCATTTCTCCTGCATTCTGCCCACTTCCTAGTGAAGTGGGCAGAATGTGGAGAATTTCCGTGCCATTGTGGGTCGTCATGGAGGGGGCAGGGCTTAATGATGCAATTCTTCATTAATCGTGTCATTTAACCCCACCCCTATTTACATTTGTGCCAATCGTGGCAATTTACCGTGAATAGGGAGGGGCTTAATCACAGGGGAGGAGAAAAAAAAGTAGGCAAGTATGCCCAACATCATCATGTAAGTACCCTAACACTAACCCTTACCCCTACCCATCCCTTCCCAGTGCCTGTACCTAACCTCCCTCCTAGTGCCTAACCCTAACCCTCCCCCCTAGTGCCTAACCCTTAAGGTGCCCACACACATACCGGCTTTTCATCCAATTTGGCCAATTTCGATGAATCGTGATGACAGATCATGTAAAAAATTGCCAAATCATGAGTTTCTACTCTTGATCACGATGCCAATGCTCATCCCCGCTCGTCGTACCTCGCATCTTCAGATCTGCCGTGCTGTAGGGCAGATTAGCCAATCTGGGATAAAATCACTGGCTGCATGATAGATCTTAAATCAGATTGGACATTTTTAACTCCAAATCATGACCACCACTGCCTGCGGAGAGTTCAGGGGAAATCGCGTACATCGGCTGATTGGGAGCAAGTCGGTATGTGTGTGGGCACCTTAACTTCTAACCTTAAATAAAACCCTCCCCCTAACACGGGATGCCTGCGTTCGGGATACTGGAGCCAAATTTTGACCGTCGGTATCTCGCACGCCGGGATGCTGACTACATCCCCTTTACCTCAACACTAAACAACATCACTGGAAAAAACTGTCATAGTGCTATTTTAATCTTCCCTTCTCATTTATGTAATCGCATTCATAAGAACCAATGCATCATGGGCAGGGATGACTTCTATGTAAAGGGGGGGGGTATTTATGGCTGTGGTAAAGAGAGTATGATTATTATTCAGAGAGGGGAATCAGAGCTGGGGTATGATTTTTAATAAGGTAAGTTGGGGTTGGACATATCTGAATCTGAATTTAAAAGAGATTTAAAAGAGGGCGCTCAGATTTGGATCTAATTTTAAATGAGATAGCTCAGCTCAGATCTGGTGTTTGATTTTATTGGAAATTATAATACAGTATGTTATTTCTTTAGAAGGAGGTCACTATTTTGTTCTGTTATGGCACAGTATATACAATAGATTTATTTTGGTTGATGTTGTTTTAAGGTGTAAATAAATATATGTTTCTATGCCAAGTCAGTATTATGAAATAAAGCGTGAGACTTTATTAACTACATTTTTTTGTCAAGCTCATTTTATTTTGCTATTAGTTTACTGGTAAAAAAGCAGGGGCCATGTGCTTGTGTTTGTCCCCAAGACTGACAATTGCCTGACGTTAAAAAATTGGAAAGGCCAGACACCCTTTTGATGGGATATATTTTAAGCATCTGACAAGAAATCTATGTATTCAAACACAATGGGGTAAATTTACTAAGAATTTTGTTTGGGCGAGATTAAACTCGAACAGGTTCACACAAACACACATTAGTTTTCCCAGACCAAACTCGCAAACCAAAGTTTTGCAAAATCATGTTTTTGTATTGTGGAAACGTGTTTTGTCCTGTGAGTTTTTGGAAAAACATGTGCAAGTATGGATGTGTTTGTAAGACACATAAAGAATGCATGCATCATCCTAGAAACATTTTCTGATTGGTTGAAGAAGTCATGTCATGTACACACTGCCCAAGCATATAAAAAGCCACAAACAGCCCGACCTGCCGCACACTTCACAGGAGGGCGCCATTGTGCCCCTCAGCCAGAGATATATCCAGAGAAGGGGTGATCAGTTGGATTGCTCAAATCAGGTGCAGGCAGAGGAGACAGCTGCTGCACCAAGTGGCAGAAATGTAGCCTCCCTGCACTCACTGCAGCCCAGCACACAGCAGTGCATGTTGGGCATTGATTTTTTTGGCTGAACAAATAGTATAGGGTGATTAAATAAACATCGTAAAACAGGGATTATTGGCAAAAAATGCCCATTTTTCACTCCCGAATAATATCGGGGCTAATTGGATACCAGGGTAAGTTTCTTACCTTAATATTCACTTCCTTTTTTGATCCATAAATTTTAGACATTGTGATCAAATGAACCCATAATCGTGAACCCATAATCTACTTACTGTAAATACACAATTATTGATGCATAATATGTTTGAACTTAGAAATGTATTATACAGTGTTACCAAATGAAAATTAAAACAAAGTTATATGCTGAGTAAAAAAAAAGAATTACAGTAACATCCTGTTGATAGAAATGCCTATTGTTGCTTTGTATGAAAGGTTAAATTAATTTATATAGACTTGGAATGGAATACTTAGCGGGCAGCTATCATTGGCAGTATAATCACCTGTATAACAGCAAAAACAAATCTAATGTTGAAAATTGGCAGCAGTTGGAGTTTCCAGATGGATACATTGGTATCTATTTATCAAGGCACACAGCAGCATTTTGAAGTAGATTGGGTCTTTGCATATATGTAATGTATGACTCATACTGTATGCTCCTGATATGTTTAATATGTGATCATTTACTTTCTATCAATTAACAATTACATATTACATTTTACCAATTTACACGCAGCAGTTCTAGCAATTTTGTATATGCATTTGTCAGCACACTTTCCTATGATATGTCAATTTTTTTAGATTCATATATAATAAAAATAAGTTTTTTTATTACGATAATATAAATGTTAATGCAGAGAAACAAATGCATAAGTATTTCTGAGAGAACATTTTATTTATATTTGTTTTTACGGATATTTGATAATAGTAGTTCTGTATATTATTGCGCCTAGTATTAATTATTTTATATAGTATTTGATAATACTGTAGTTGCCTGTTAATATTAGAGATCAACTTTCATCTTCTACCAGGGTTTTCAGTGAGAAGAAAAATATTTTTCAAGTATGAATTTTGAAGGACTAAAACTTCTAGCACATTTTGTTTCCTCTTTCTCATGCTGCAAGGACAGTACAGTACATGCATATTTTGCTAATTATCCACTTCATTGGCAAAGCAGCTCTACTCCCTCTGGCAATGAATGACTTAAATTTGTTATAGTTTTTAGAAGAATTTTGCTTCTAGTGCTGAGATTTTTCATTGTAATGCCTTTTTATTGGAATTGACCTTATGTCAAACACTGCTATAGCCTTGTCAACTATCTAAATATGGTAATGACATATAATGGGGTGTAATTGAACAAAGTTAACCACCCGAGGCAGAACATTAAAATGTCTTGTCACTCAGTTGAATCTAGGTTATGATATTAACAAAAGTAATATTACACTTAACCCATGCATCAGTCCAAAACACATCACTTTGTTCCGTATTGCAAAATTTGTGCCCACTGTGCACTTTAGCTATGCTTCCACAATCAGAGAAAACACCAGTAATGCCATCTCCAGACTTCCCAGGCAGGAGAAAAAATAAAAAAAATATCTAAATAAACTGTCTTTTAATTATGAAAGTGCACAGACCACTGTGTTTTGGTTTTGGATCTGTATCTCCTTCAAGGTTTTGAATCTGGATTTGGTTTTACAAAATCACTCTTGCATGTTTTGGTTTGGATTTTTTCAAAAAAATTATAAAAACAGCTGAAATCTCATAATTTAGGCCTGGTCTGTTCCTACAGTATTATTAACATCAATAACATTTGTTTCCAGTCATTTCCAGTCAATTTTTTACCAGCTCAAAGCTCATAATATTGATTTCATCCAGTTTAGGCCAAAAGGTTGCATCACGCTAGCTGGCTGGATAAGCTAAGCGACAGCAGTGGGCGGCATTAACATGTGGCAGTTCAGCTTCCAACGTGGCACAGAGTGGCACTGCAGTGCCAGACATGATGGCAGTATAATATCTATAAAATTAAAAATTTCAGGCAGCAATGCCCAAAACAGCACATAATGCAAAGAAAAGAGGTGCAAGATGGAATTGCCTTTGGACCCATTCACTTATCCTTATGTTGTATATAGTAATGTAAAAAGGACATGCACAGTTTAACAAACCAATCACTTCAGCGACAGGGACTGCCATTTGTGGCTGAGTCGATTGGTTTGTATGGGCCCCCACAAAACAAGTTACCAACGGGCAGCTGACATTGCTGGCAATGATCTCTCCATGCACAAACTGGCTCTACAGAGGCAGGATGTTGTCATCGTCATCTGATTCCTCACCCTCATCAGTGTGTACATCATCTTCACACAATATTAATTTGCCCCCTCTGGAATGAACCACTACAGCCTCAGGTGCCGCTGTAATTTTTGGATGTAATTGGCAGTAAAGATCTTCCTCATAGAATTTGTAGATCATTTGATGAACATCATCTTTTGCACATTTTGAGGAAGTAGCCTCCTATTCTAATCACTGTAAAGATTCCCGGCTGTGCTGAAAACTCTTTCTGAGTACACACTGGAAGGCGGGCAGCTCAAGTAAGCAAATATAGTTTGTGCAAGGGCCTCCAAATTGCCTGTTTTTCCTGCCAGTAGTGAAATGTACTATTTGACATGCCTATGTGGATGCTATCATTAAAATAGTCCTCAACTATTCTTTGAATGGTGACCATATAAGATTAAGTCACAGTAGAGGTTTCATTAATTGTAGGCAGTTCTCTTATACCTGATGTCAAAACTTGGTTGTGTTGACTAATCTGCATCACCAGTCGGTCTTTTTTAGGGAAAGTTTAGATTTTTCCTGACAGCCGCACTTGCTGGAGAAACTGAAGGAAGAGCTGCATCACGTGCCACTTGAGCTGACAATTTCCTTACCAACAGCTCTTTGCATCTCTTCAGATCTGTGTCCACTGGAAAGAAAGACACAATATATTACTTAAACCTAGGATCCAGCAAGGTCGCCAAACTGTATTGATCCGATTGTAAGATCCTGACAACCCATGGATCCTGGTGAAGCAATTAAAGAACTTGATCTACAAGTCTGACTACCTTAGCAGAATCGCTTCATTTTAGGTCCTCCTTCAGTTTCTCAAGCTGCTTTTTCAACAGTCTAATTAGGGGAAATACCTTACTCAAGCTGGCAGTGTCTGAACTCACTTCACAGGTGACTACTTTGAATGGTTTCAGCACTTTGCACAACACAGAAACTATTTTCCACTGAGTTTGAGTAAGGTACATTTCCCCTCCTCTCCCTATTTCATAGTTTGTTGTTCAGCTTTGGATGACTTTTTGCTGTTCCTCCATCTGCTGAAGCAGATAAAGGGTGGAGTTCCACTTTGTAACTAACTCTTGCTTCAGCTGGTGACAGGGCAAATGAAAAATTTCTTGCAGATGCTGCAATCTTTTACATGCACCTGCTAAATTTCCAAAATGTCCAGTAATTTTGTGGGCCACAGAGAGTATCTCCTGCATGGCTTTGTCATTTATAAACAAAATGCACCACCAAGTTGATTGTGTGAGCAAAACATGATACGTGTTGAAGTTCACCCTGCTGTAATGCACTCACAGTATAGGTGGCATTGTCAGAAACCACAAATCATGAGGAGAGTTCAAGAGAATGTCAGTGGTTTGCCTGTTAGTGAAACCAGTGACTCATAGAGTCATGCTGTTGTTGGTGCCACTGAAGGCAATACACCTACCCATTTGTCTGTTATAGTCATGAAATCTTGTGTTTGCCCTGTTCCACTTGTCCACATATCTGTGGTTAAGTGGACAGTGGGTACAATGGCATTTTGGAGGACACTAATTAAGTTTTACTTACTGTACCTGTACATGCTGGGAATTGCTTTCCTGGTGAAGTGGAACCTAGATGGGATTTGGTAGCAGGGACACAGGACCTCAATTAATTGTCTAAAACCCACTGCACTAATGGCAGATAGAGGATGCACATCTAATACCAGCATAGATGTTGACTGCTGTCATACTTGCTCCCTCTTGCAAATGATTGTTTAACAGTCAATTGTTTTTTTGACCTACTACTAGTCGTTTTCCTGGTCCCCTTCTGGGATTAAGATCCACTCTCTGCAGCAGCAGGCATATCACTCAAGGATTCTTCTGAGGAATCCCGGAAATGGGAGGACTGAGTTAGCCTTAACAAATTGGATGCAGGACTAGTTCTGATCATTATTGAGGATATTGTTGATGAAGGTGTTGGTGGTGGATATGCCTGGTGCTTGGATCTAGCAGAAAGAAGGGAGCTAACTGAAGCTGGACTGCTTGTTGTTACTTTTTTAGCCAAAGTTTCTGAATTTTGCAAACGGTTTTGGTGGATGCACTGTAGATGATGTAACATGGAGTAGGTTCCTAGATGGCAAAGGTCCCTACCTCTACTTACTCTGGCATGACAATGAGTATAGATGGCTTGACAATTATTGTCAGGATTTGGGTGGAAATGATAAGAGAAATAACTATAAAGATATTATAGTGTAGAGGGCGCTGTCATGTGTCAGTTTTCCTAGCAGCTGCTAGAGGGAGGTAGTCAGCCTCCTATAGAGCAATAGAAACAAGTGATAAGCAGTGCTGATATTGAAAATGTACACAATTTAATATACATAAAAATAACACTAATTGCTATAAATGCAATATAAAAACCATAAAGATTGAATCATATGAAACATCAAAAGGTCACGTGACATGGAGAGATAAAAACACATGATATTGATCTCATGCAAATAGGTAAACCCTGTAGGCACTAAATGCTGCTGCAATGATATTGGAATGGACACCAATAAACATCATTCAAGGAGAGGGTAGGATTAAATTTGTAAAGGAAATCCATTGGTATAACAATAGTTTTACCAGCTCAGACCTAGATGATTGAGGATCCTGAAATTAGTGATGGCATTACAGTAAGCGAAAATCCAATGCAAGGGATGTAGCCTCTTAACAGTCAGTGCTGGAAACAATAAAAAAAGTCCCAAATCCAATGTGCTCCAATGCAGGGTAAATGTTGATGTCCAAATATTAAGTGCCGTTAGCCAGGGGAAATTCCACAGATAAGAAGTTGATTTTTTTGTCCTATGCCCAGGTATGACAATGGGCTTTCCTAATCATGGGCAACAACTGTTTTCATTGGGGCCTGATTTACACAAAAAACATCCTCATCAACAACCTCTTCATCATCAACATCCTTATTAGCGTCAGCTGCAAAATACTGTATCCTCCTCATCCTGGTGCACTTCCACAGAAGCCTCGATTTCTATGTAAGCATGTAGACTTGTGCTACTCATGCCCACATTTGCAGAGGATGCACAAGTGGTGGAAGGAGGCTCCTCTTTTAGTCCAGTTTTGGAAAGGTCAGGCTCACACATGGCACCCGCTGACACACTTATAATCCTCAGGAATTTGTGACATTTCTGAGTGCACAGTTGGTTCCTGTGCCTTTAATGATTTCCAATTTTTTGAAATGCCTACAGGGAGAAGGGCTTATAGTACATCATCATAACAGGCAGAACCACCAGTCATAAATAAAGGCCAAGGCCTTAGCCTTTCCTTGCCATTTCTTGTGGTGAAAAGCATATTGCCAATTTTATGTCTTTCAGCAGCTAACTTTCCCTTTGATATTTTTTTTCTTTACCACTGTAAAATAAAGCTTCTTTGATTTTAGATGCCCTGACTTAAGCCCTGTATGCCCTTAGGTATTGGCTTTAGTAGATGATGTAGATGGACTAGTATCATCATGACTTGTAGCACTGGCAGCAGCTCCAGCACTTGTATGTAGTTCCTGCTCTACTCTCAAGTTACCGTTCTTTATATCAACAAACAAGAATGAAGTGGGGTACAGCACACATGTCAATTTGTACCAATTTTAAATATTACACTGCGGTATCAATGACCTCCAGTGTACCAAAATTTTTTATGAATACACTGCATGTCCACTTACAGTGTCACAATATATTTTATGAATACACTGCACTACCACTTACAGTGGCTCAATACATGTTGAATATTACACTGCCTTTCCACTTACATTGTCACAATATTTTTTATGAATACACTGTGCTACCCCTTAGTTTCACTATATTTTTTTGAATATAGTGCGCTACCAATTACAGTGTCACAATATGTGTTGAATATTACACTGCAGTACCACTTACAGTGTCACAATATTTTTTATGCATACACTGCACTAACACTTACAGTGTCACAATATTTTTTATGAATACACTGTGCTACCACTTAGTGTCACTATATTTTTATGAATACAGTGCGCTACCACTTACAGTGTCACAATACGTGTTGAATATTACACTATACTTCCACTTAGTGTGACAATATTTTTTCTGAATACACTGCACTACCACTTACAGTGTCACAATACGTGTTAAATATTACACTGCATTTCCACTTAGTGTCACAATATTTTTTATGAACATATTACACTGCAGTATTACTGACAAACTGTCACAATACTTGTATAAATATTACACTGTGGTTTTACTGATCGACAGCATCACTCACAATACTTTATGAATTATACACTACAGTATGATGAACATAGAGCATCACTCACAATATGGCCAGCGGCTTCACATTGTTTTGGATACTTGGAAACACTTGGGGGTATGGCACACAGCATCACAGTGTGGGGTACAGCACAGAAAAAAATATATTTTTAACTTTTTTTAACATATGATCTTTTAATTTTTTTTCAAACTTTTAGTTACTTTTTTTACAGCCCGTGGATGAACATCCCAGCACAGAATACCCCTGTGTTGGACAACACAGCACAGCACACCACTGTATTGGACAACACAGCCCCACTTGGATGAAGCACGGCCCTAACAGCCTGGGACTCAGCATGTAAATGGCACCGATCATTGCATGGAGGGGCTTATATACAATCCAAAATCCACGCGAATCTGATGGAATGATGGCTTTTGCCTCATTTTGGGATCCAAATTAGGTGGGAAAACCCGAGCTGGACTTGGATACCAGCCCGGATCACGAAGTTTGGGTGGGTCCACTTCTTAGAGAACCGGACCCGCTCATCTCTACTTTTAATGAGATTCAGGTTTTGTTATTTCATGAACTAGAGATTAGATGTCACTGATGACAAGTAAAAACAGTACTTGTTAATCCTTCCAGTACCTATTAGGAATGCCCCTGTAATTTACTACACAGTATGTCTCCATGCAGAGGGTTGTTGGGAGGTAGCTTGCAGATGACATTTGCTATGATAAAATTGGCACAATTATTACCCAAGTTACCCACCTGTGTTGCTGCTGTTTCAAGAGTCCCTAGTGTCCTGTTGTTGTGGAACATGAATTGACACATTGATCTTTTTTTGGGGCTGAATATTCATGCTTCTTCCTTTAAGGTGTATTTTCAGTGTCCTGGAGGCAGACAGTGTCATCATAACAGAGTCATCATAACATGATTACCTCTAGTGATTATTATGATTTGAACTCGTTGCAAGTTGAAACCAAATTTTGGGAGGCAGTCATCATGCCTCCTTCCTTAAATTATGAGAAAAGTCACTCACTTCTGATTCCATAGAAACAGTAGTTTTTCAGAAGTGAGAGACTATTCTTATGCTGCTCTGGTCTTCCTTGATGGAGGGTACACACAATCAGACTTGGAGACAATCAGATAATGATAATGATCATTATCTGATTGTCCTGCATGTTTTGGATGTTCAATATCAAACATCCAACACATGCATCAACACCCCAACTACTATAACAACCTGCGATCAATGATCGCGGGTTTCTATAGTAAGCAGGCTTACCTGGTCGATATCGACCAGATTGGCCTGCATGCACGGGCGATGGTCGATATTGATATCGACCACCCGTGCACACACATTGACCATCGTTTGGTCATTTGAAGGGGCCAGAAACTGGTCAATTTGAACAACAACAATATATTGATATTGTTATTGTTCAAATCGACCAGGGAAATCTGACCGTGTGTATGCATCATTAGTTTTCCCAGTCTGTCTTCAAACTGCATGCGCAGCATCAAAACATGCTGTGAAGATTCTTGAAGATCAGAGGTGCACGAGAAAAGTGAGAGGGACCAGCCAAGCACTGGCACCCACTGCAGGCAAGAAAACTTCTTTCATGCAGTAGTGAGTGCAATGGAGCCTGGAGGAAAGATGGGGCAGCCAGAACACAGTGGGGAGGAATCTGAAAAGATCCCTCTGATGCACAAGAGGCCAAGTAAATGGCAGCTTGTGAATACTATTGGGGGCTGTACACCATCTTAGGATGGCATACAGTAACACAGTCAATTTCTGAATAAATATGATTTTTGGAAATTGATGAAGAACAGGCGAGGGAGGTGGAAAATTGTTTGCAATGCTGTGGGAAGGTAGCAACTGTATAAATCACCTGTAAAATATTTCCGGTTGCTAAGAAAAAGAAAATAGGAGGTTCACTTGGGGCCTGATTCAGTGGTGAATGCAGCAGCCACAGCCGTAACTAAGGCTCTGAGAGTCCTGTGCTGTGAAATCGCGCATAAGGCAATGGGGACACCGGCACCTGAAGCTGCAGCAGTGCTTGGAGCATCTTCAAGATGCTTTGTGCAGCTTAAATTCTGGCAGGGTGCTTGCCTGTAGTATCAAATGGATTCTACAGGCAGAACTGCCACAACGATTCTGGCTACAGGCACCCTGCAGCTAGAAGTAGGGGCCATGGGGTGGTGACAGTGCCACCCACAGAGCCCTTCTCTCTGCATCTGCACTGGCCACTTACCCCTAGTTATGGCCCTAGCAGCGATGTTGTGTGTAACTGCCCAATGTTTTAAGTCTGTGATTGAGAACGAGTCTTACTGTACGTGAATCCTGATGGTTACAGCTGTGGGCCCACAGAATGAATTGGGATGCAGAGAAAGGCATTATAAGTAGACATTCCTGGGTGGTAACAGAGGAGTGTATAACTAGATGTGGGCGTGTCACAGTCAGCCACTGCATTTTTTCCAGTTGCACTGATTTTGGTGGCCATGTTTAGATAAAATTTTGTGGTGCCGCCATAGGGCTGGTGCAATGTTGCATGGTGCGACCTATTTGCAACCGATTGTGCGTCTTTGTACGCACAGCAATGGATTAGTGCTATAGCTGGAGGGCATCTCTATACAAATTTCATTGGCTGTGGAATTAGCCTAAAGATGCAGTAGCACTGCATAAAAAGATGCAGTCACGGCACATTAGAGATAACCTCTGAATCAGGCCTTGGGTCTTTAGACATTAAACCCAATATAGCAAAACAATGGGGTTAATGTAACAAGCAGTGAAAAGAGTGGAGAAGTGGACCAGTGGAGAAGTTGTCCATAGCAATCAATCAGCATCTACTTATCATTTTATAGAATGTAATTGATAAATGCTTCATCAAAGCTGATTGGTTGCTTTTGGCAACTTCTCCACTGATCCACTTATCTACTCTTTTCACTGCTTGATACACTAAACCCATTGTATTGTAAGCTGTATGGAAGAGATCTTCATTCACTGCATACAATCAACTGAATGATAATCAGGAAAATCAAACAGGTTTAATAACCACATCAAATGGTGAAGACTAGAGATGTGCACTGATACCCATGTTTTGGTTTTGGATCTGGCCTCATCTTCCTATTTTGGTTTTGGTTTTGGATCTGTTGTTTTTTTTTTTTTTAAATATAAAAAGTTTTTAAAAGTAGCTAAAATCATGTAAATTTTGAAATTCAAAAACCAAAATTCGGAATTAAAATCTGAATACCAATCCACAGGAAAATCAGAACCACAATTAGGATCTGCCAAGGTATCTTTAGGAGATGAAAACCACAACTCAGATCTGTGCAGGTTAATGAAATTCAGGTGGATTCAGATCTCCGGCGACCCAAACTACACTTCATGACCATTTTTCAAACATTTTTAAACTTGGCCAAAGTTTTAGAGTCTGAGAACTTGTAAACTCGCATGTTTTTCAGACTCAAAAAACTCCATAATCCAGATGTTTTCCCATTTAGAAAATAAAACTCGACCAATGTAATAGTGTGAGAGTTTACTGCTACATTTTCTAAACTCTCAACGTATTACATTTGGCCCTTTCTGTCTGTGAACGATTATGTCAGTTAGGTACATACATTGAAAAATAGACGTTCAGAAAAGTAATTTTATTGTCTGATCGTTCAGTGAATGGCCAGCTTAAGGGGTCAATTCAATTACAAACAAGTTGCCACTGACAGTTCATGCTGCATCTACAAATTTGTCCTCATACACCCCTTAAGATGCCAATCTCCATTCCTGAAGTCAAGCTAAATAGCCCTTTTTGGCATACCAGACTAAGCAAACTTTTAACTAATATTTGCATCTTATTTGCTACAACTGAAAGTGGCAAAACAATATTGCTAGCTTGTACTAATCAATTTCATGTGTGACATTTGTATGTCTGTATGTGACTGAGAAGGGCTCAGATGCAAGCAATTTTTTCTCAGTTCCATTGTGCTTCATCTTCAACTCTGTATGTATTTAAAACTAAGGGCCCATTTATTTATGTCTTTTATCATACACAACAAGTTTCAAAACTTGTTGCTTCAGCCAATCAGCTCCTAACTGTCATCTGTTTGAAAAATGACAGTTGGGACTTGATTGGCTTGAGCACCATTTATTATAGGCAAAAAGTTTTAAAACTCATTGCATATGATAAAACTTGTTGATTAATGAGGCCCTTATTCCTTTGGGGTTAAAGTCACAGCTCTGCATTTCTTTTACACTGTCGGCCTGATTCATCAGTGTGTGCACTGCTGAACGCAGATTCCCAATGGTCGGGAATCTGTGTAGGCGCCAGACTCAAACTGCGCATGTGCAGTAAGGGTCCTGAGTGATCGCACGCAGAGCGTCAGAAGACTGTCAGTGAGTGACAGTCTGCTGCCATTTGTGGGAGGGAGGAGGCGGCGTTGGCCTCATTTCCTGAAATGAAGGAGCGCCATTGTGGGGAGGGAAGAGGCCAGGATCTCCAATGGCTGATAGTGATTTCCTGGACCTTTCTTGTAACTGCAGCAGCCAGCTTGTGTGACCCCATGGGTCACTTATCCGGTCGATGTTATCGCAAATTGTCCGATGCTGCATCCTTGAACACAGCTCATATAAATAATGCATGCAGGAGGAATGATGCCTCCTGCTGCATTACCATATTCGCAAGGACAGCATTGCAAAGCTGCTTGTGTGCAGCTACGCAATTCTGTCCTGTGCTGAATCAGGCCCTGTGAGTGCTGTCAGAGCATCTCAGTCACACCAAGCTTCTCTTCTCTTCTCATATGGTATATAGATACTAGGTCTATGAGGACACTTCTGCATATCAAGACATTATGGTACAGTAGGCGGATTGGACTTACATGTCCTTAGGCTGCAAGCAAAAATCAGCCTGATATAGCTCCCACAAAGCTACCAGAACAGCTTCCGGTGGTTCTCACTTGTGATTGAACCCCCCACCCCCCAAAAAAATAAAAAATAAAGTAGAGACGTTTGAGTGAAAGCTTCCATCATAGAGCAGAAAACAAGTGACACAGAGGGCTATATTTATAAAGACGCTGCTTCTCGGCCGGTTGGAGCTGAAAATTTTAAGTGTTACACACATTCAGGGTAAAGCACATTTACGCAGAACGTGGGTGACAATTTAAACTTTCAGCTCCAACCTGCTGAGAGGAGATGGCTTACAAATGCCACTGCTTCGTAAATATTGCCTAGAGAGAGTTAATGAAGAGAGAGAGTTCAATAAGAATAAGAAATCTAAGGCCAGAATCCAAAGTAAAGCTGGGTAAACACTTGACAATATATTGACCGATCTGCATTCTCCCATATCTACTGCTGCTAAACCATATGTGATGTCCATATGTATAATGCACCCCTATTCTCCCATGTGTCCTGTTGCTGACCCCTATGTAACCTAGTAATGCCCAAACATATAATTCACCCCTATTCTCCCATGTGTCCTTTTGCTGACCCCTATATTACCTAGTTATGCCCATAAGTATAATGCACCCCTATTCTCCAATGGGTCCTGCTGCTGATCTCTATGTTACATAGTGATGCCGATACGTATAATGCACCCCATTCACACAAAATTCAAGCCATGCTTGTTTTCCCGAGCAGATGGTAAATTTAAGGTTTTTGAGATGAGCTTCTCTTAGAAAGCTGTCTGCTTGATGGATCCACCATCAGAAGCATGATCATTCTTGCTAACATACATGAATAGGAATTTATAGTTTGCATTGACCATGGCTATGAGAACAATGCTGAAGAATCCCTTGTAATTATAGTAATAGTATCTGGTGTTCACAGGTGGGGTTATGCACACATGTTTGCCATCTATAGTTCCCCCACAGTTAGGGAAATTCCACCATCTTTCAAATTCCTCAGCAATAGCTTTCCATTCCTGAATGGTTGTAAGGAACTAGAAATCCCCCAAAAATATGTATTGCAAATACATGAACTTTACTATATCTTTATTATTTTACAGACTATAATCCCTGACCTGCTGATTGATATCTACCCAGAAGCAACCTGCCAGGTGCTGGAAAGTGAGGGAGAAACTTCATCCCAACCCCTTCCTCCACCCAAACAATAAAGAAAGAAGAACACAGTACAACAGAGATGGGCAGCTTTTCAAATGCCCCAACGTGTCCTGGAAAGTGCAAAAAGTGCTTTAAAATCCACCTGATAAATGGGACATATTTGGGTCTCACCTTGCATGTGGGCTGCGTTATATGGGGAATGAACAGTTGGTAGAATTTGAAAGGCTTGTATATGACCTGGGGCATAGAAGGGTAACTGATTCCGCAGATGCAAATTATAGAACCACCACACCATCTCATAACAGTACTCCCAGAGCCGGCCCTATGCATAGGCATAATAAGCAAATGCCTAGGGGCAACTGGAATTCCCAGGGGCATCTGATGGCTCTGCTGCTGCCCCCTGGTGCTGCCACGATCGGAGCTCAGCTGGCCAGGTCAGAATGAGCTTCTGTACAGAAGCTCATTCTGGCTACAGGAGACAGTGGCAGATCCCGGGGGGGCTATAAGGGTGATTGCCCCCATAACACTGATCCTACAGGCAGCAGAGGCTGGGGTCAGCTGTGGGTACCAGCCAGGACCTGGCCGCGCTGGCCATATACAGTTAGGGGTGTACACTGGGCAGCTGAGGCACCCAACCGGCCAGAGAAGGAAGTGGAGTGACATGGCATTTGTATTTTTTTTTTACTGCTGAGACTTTTAGCAGTAGAAGAGAAACTACAAATCCCATGAGTCATTGCCTCCTTTTCAAATATGGCCGCCGCTGGAGCAGCTCAGCATGTGAATTGTGAATAGGAGTAATAAAGTAACTTCCTGACTGGACTAGGGGGGTCATTCAGGCCCACTCGCAAGCGGCAGTATGCTCGCAAGTGGGTCGATGTTCCCCACTGCGCATGCGCACGACGGAGGAAGCTCCGTCATGTGCATGCGCGAGACCCAGACTGCGACAGCCAAGCTGTCGCTCGGGGTCTCGCACCAAAGGGGGCCTGCTGTCAATGGTGACTGACAGCACGCCCCCTTTGGTGGGCGTGCCGGGGGCATGCCTGCCAGACGGAGGCGTTCCCATGGGAACGCCTACCGTCTGAAGCCGGCCCCACTGACATCACTAGTGATGTCAGTGGGAGTGATTTTGGCTCTGATAGAGGACTTGTGGCTGGGAAACCCTACCGCAGGGTTTCCGTCGCAAGTCCGATGGTCGCGATGGTCAAGACTGCAGACTCTGGTTACAGTGAATGAGTGCAATCACTGGAAACTGACTGGGGGCAAACATGTATGTATATATATTTATATGTGTGTCTGTGTATATATGTGTACTATATATATATATATATATATATATATATATATGTAGGGGGCACCAGTTAAAATTTTGCCTAGGGCAACAAATTGGCTAGGGCTGGCTCTGAGTACTCCCATACTGCCTCCACCCCATCATTTGGTAATGCCCCACCCAGCTTTCCCTCCACCACTTCAAGCGGCATATATTCAGCCATGAGCAACCACCACTTGATAAAATCATTTTTTCAGATTGTAAATTATCCAGAACCACCAAAGTTATTGAGTATGATAAAACTTATTGATAAATGATGTCAAAAGTTTTAGCGTTGTTCAAATGTGCACTTTGTTGTTGTGCTATACATTTTTATATTGTTATTTTCACTTATTGGTATTTTTATAGTGTGCGTATTGTTAATGTTATTGCTAGTGACTTTTAAATAAAGAAATATTTAAATGCTGCTGTATTTCACGCATGGTGCAGATTTAATATTGCAGATTTGATATTGTCTTATTAAAATAAACATTTTCTTTCAGAATAAATAAAGGCTGGAGTTTTTCTTACCTTCAAGTAGAGGTTGAGTCTCCAATATACAAAATGTTTGGAACCAGGGTAATTTTGGATATCGGAATATTCCGTATTTTGGAATATTTGCATACCATAATGGGATATCTTGGGAAAGGGACCCAAATCTATACACATAATGTATTTATGTTTTATATATACACCTTATACACATAACCTGCAGGTAATTTTATACAATATTTTCAATAATTTTGTGTCTCAAACAAAGTTTGTGTACATACATGAAATTCATTTATATTAATATACACTTTATACACAAAACCTGAAGGTAATTTTATACAATATTTTCAATAATTTTGTCTCTCAAACAAAGTTTGTGTACATACATGAAATTCATTTATGTTCATATACACTTTATACACAAAGCCTGAAGGTAATTTTATACAATATTTTTTAATAATTTTGTGCCTTAGACAAAGTTTGTGTACATTGAACCAGCAAAAAGCAATGGTGTTACTATCTCAGTCATGCTAAAAAAAAATCTGTATTTCGGAATATTTGGATATGGGAGACTCAACCTGTACTACTGCTTCGGGACAGTAAAGATAGCTTTGCATGTCTCTGGGATTATGAGGCACAAAGTTTGAGGTGAGATAAGGCAGCCAAACTTCAGGTCAGCCAGGGACTTACCAGTAGCCAGGAACCTCAGGATAGCCACCAGCCTCTCCAACAAGTTGGCCCTCTACAACTTGGTATTCTGCCTCCTTATATAGGGAGTCACCAGACACAACAACTCCAGGAAGGTGGCATCATCTATGCACAGGAGATTGTGGTAATCGTTTGGATGGTTCTCCCGAATCTCATTAAGCAGTGGCTACCATGCTGAGACCTGTAGTTCTACAGCAGTAAAAAAGGTGGGAGATGCAGGTGTACACTATAAACACTAAGGATTCTAATGATCAAAATATTTATAATACACTGCAACAATTAATATGTTTTTTTCAGTAAGGTTTCTTAGTACATGTTTGGCCAAACATGTCATGGTGAACCTTATAAGGTGGGTTCCTAACATCCCTAATACTGACATATTAAATAATTTATCTAGGACTTACCTTTAATAGAGCCCATTAAATGTATGAACTGCAATGTAAAGGACCCATACCAATTAAAATCACCTGGAGTAGTAGGAGGAGTGCCAACCCAAGAGAAGGGGGTCTCACCTTCAAAAGTACCTTAAATGTACACATATACAAAAGAAAAAAGGAGGGTCTGGGCTGCACATCCTAATCTCAAACATATTAATAGGTGCTACCACGCTGAGACCTGTAGTTCTACAGCATAAAAAAGGGGGGATATGCAGGTGCACACTATAAGCTCTCAGGTGCTTATAGAGTACACATGCATCTCCCCCCTTTTTATCTTGTTGATGTCTCCACAATGGAAGAATGCATTGCCTTTGCGAAGAGAGGGCCTGATTTAAGATGGACGGAATTGCTGAGCCACACACAAGCAGCTTTGCAATTCCATCCATCATAATGCAAATGCAGAAGGAGGTTCTGACACCTCCTTGCTGCATTTGCGAGAACCATCGCAACTGTCACGACCAATGGTAGCGATAGTAGCTCCTTTGGTCAAGCTGCGGGAGCTGCAGAATCCCACAGCCTAACAGGGTGCTGGTTACTTCTTAGGCCAGGAATCTACATCCGTCGATGCATAACCTGGCCTCATCATTCCGGATAGGGGGCGACTCCCCATTTCTGAGAATGGTGACCAGCCATGCCCCCGCTCCACCCCCCAAATGCCACAGCATGTCAATCATTCTGCAGCTTGGGGGGGTCTGCGAGCATAATCACAGGACACATGCTGCATATGCGCAGAACGGGTCCTGTGCAGGCACAGACCCCATACAATTGGAAATGTACGTTCATCATCCAATGAAAATACATCCCTGAAGCAGGTCCTGAGTGTGACGTTTGAC
The DNA here is from genome assembly GCA_031769625.1 of Taudactylus pleione. Classification (NCBI taxonomy): domain Eukaryota; kingdom Metazoa; phylum Chordata; class Amphibia; order Anura; family Myobatrachidae; genus Taudactylus; species Taudactylus pleione. The sequence goes on from JAUIMM010000258.1 coordinate 6,403,918, forward strand.
ACCCTTAGTGAACACCAATAAGTATAGATCACATTTTCTTTTTTTCCATCAGATTGTATACATGTAAATTTTCAACCTGTTTTTGGTCAAAGTTACACTTCTGTAGAAACCTTTTAACAACATTGTAATGGCGTCAAAAATGTTGGTAGACTGCATACTATAGAATCTCCATCAGTTGGAAGAGTACATGCTATAAAATACCTAATGGTTGGTTTACTGCATGCTGTAGGTAGACTGCATGCTGTAGTAGCATTTAAAATAAACAATTAGCAAAGAGTGGTTATTTATATAGTGGCAGAGTTATTGACTTTCCATATGTCTTCACAGCCAATTTAGCTTCATTCCTTCTGCTAGAGTACTGTACATGGTGAAGCTGAAATCAGACAATTCAAACAGAGTACCTGGTCTAATCAGCTTTATATATGAAAGCTGGCAAATATTAGTCTTGTGGAAAGTAAACCGAGGTTTTATGACAGTCAATTAGGATATTTTTGGGATGAGCATAGTTTCTAAAAATGTGCTGGCTCCTGTGGGCAGCTCAAGAAAGATATATTATCTTTTGATTCCTCATGGTATAGGAATTTCTGTTTATGAATATGCCACCTTATATTGGAACAATTTATATTTTTAGTGGCCAAATATGAACACATCACAGGCAATGATATAAATATATTAAATTGCTACAGTAGAGTACATATACAGTATACATTACTGTAGTAATGACTGGTTGAAACAGGTAGAAAACATTAGAACAATTGTACATTCTCTGTACCTCTTTACTGTATATTCAAAAAGGTGATTACGTGTCAAAATCTATAAAGATGAAGAGTAGAAAGGAAAAGGTCATTTATTCATTTTTAAAACCTAGATCTTAGCCTGAAGCTAGTGACAAAGCTTAAAAAACAAAAATGTGTTATTATTTATGTATTAGTTTAGATTTTGCTCAGGGATCAGCTCCAGTATTTTTACCATTCTAAATAAAATATATGTGCAAACTGAAAAAAACTTGACTTGTTGATAAATGAAACCAACATGGAGGATGATTGTATATTTGGTTTACATTTATATAAAGGGGAGATAAAATACATAATTGTAAAGAGTAACCATCTTTTCTAGCCATAAACTTACAGCCATGCTGGCTTGCTGAGAATTTTACTAAAACCAAGTACATTTATATTGTCTTTGTAAATATGTTTATAACTAATGAGCCATTATACATAGAATTATGTAGATTTTTATTTTTTAAACTGCATTTTCAAGGTTGAGCTCAAATAATAAAGTTAATTCAAATATTGAAATGTAACACATATATTACCAAGAAAATAATGCTCAGTGCTCCAGGATTAGCATACAATGTCGGGAGATTGTTCATCTTGTTATCCAAGATACTTACTTAAAGAAAAAAGCACTTCTGGCCAAGGGCCTAAAATATGCACCCAATAGTAATCAAAATTGATTTGCGCTTCATGTATAACTCAATATATATGTTAGAGATTTATGCAGAAGGAGATATTTCATTAATAAATCATTTAAGAAAATAGTTGAGGTAATAAGGACCATTATACTTGATAAACAGGATAAATAGACTATTGTGATATTGAATGAACATAAGAATGAAGAAAGTAATGCTGACAGTAAACATCAAACTAATAAGTTCAACAAGAAGTCTGATTTCTATTCAATTCCAATATAAAAGTAAGATTATTAAGGCTATACCGCTACTCTTGAGGATTTTAGGGAATATGTGAAAAGGTTCCTAAGAAAAATAAAAATAAATATATGGATAATTTACATCCACAAGAAAGGAGGACCTTTAAAGATTTGATGAATGACAATATAATAATTATAAGAGTGGCCGATAATGGAGGAGGAACTGTATTTCAAAACAAAAGTATTATCTACTGGAAGCTCAAAAAAAGCTTAATAAAAAAAAAAAAGAAAAAAAAGTTATTGACAGATCATATTCCAAAATACATTATAGAACTTAAGCATATATTAATTTATGCTGTACGAAGAGAAATTATCATCAATAAAGAATATTTGTTTTTGTTGAATGCACATCCTATTTCCCCCAAGTACTATCACTTGCCTAAAATGCACAAATCCTTGGCATCCTCCCACGTCGACCTATTTCTGGTACTTGGGTCCCTCACAACAAATTTGTCTTATTATATTGATTCTTTATTGCAACTGTATGTTGTTTCACTTAGGTCACATAATAAATATTCTGCACATTTTCTAAATCTTATTCAAACTATTAAGTGGAAATCTAATTATTTATGTTTAACTTGTGACATAGAGGCACTTTATACTAACATTCCGCATGATAAAGGCCTACTAGTATTGAAACACTTTTTATATTCAGATATGAGATCTAGTGAACAACATAATGAGTTTATTTGGATTCGGTGGCATATATATTATCTCACAAAAATATATTTTTTGATACACACCATAACTTACAGTTGCACGGTACTGCCATGAGCACCAGGTTTGCCATGAGCTTTGCTCATTTATATATGGGGCTCTTCGAAGAAGAGTATATTTGGAGGGGCTCCTTCAGGGCAAACCTGGTGCTTTATGGTAGGTACATAGATGATTTGTTTTTGATTTGGAAAACACATTTTGATTTAGATTCTTCTAAACCTCACTCATTTAAACACTAATTACTTTGGTTGGAAATTCACCAGCACCTATCATGAATCACATATCACTTTTTTAGATATTTCTCTTCCTATAGAGGCAGATACTGTAGGATCATCACTACCACTTACAAAAAGAAAGTTGATTGTTTTAACTTTTTGCACTTTGCGAGCTGTCATCTTAGAGTTGGGTGAAGAATATCCCCAAAGGACAAGATCTCAGATTAAGTGCCATATTCAGGCAAAAAGTCCATTATCGGTGATAATTTATCACCGATGATGTCATTTTCGCCTATTTCAATTATCCCCATATTCAATTTCAAAGACTTTTCGCCGGTGCGAAAAGTCTTTGTTAAAAATACGGGGATAACTTTTCTCCATGTATTACATGGCGAAAAAAAAGTGCAGAATTGGGATTTAGGAGTGCAGGCTAAAAAAAAATAGTCTGCAGCCCTGGGAGGGTCCCCTAAAAATAATCTGTGTAAAAAAAATTTTTAAAAAAAGTCCTCAGGACACCCCAAAAATTGTACTTTCATTTTGGGGGCAACATTTTTTTTTGGGGGGGGAACAAAGTTTTAAACTAGCAAAATTGATTCAGGGGGTTCCCAAGTATGCGGCAGGTGTTTTCTAGAATGTGGGTGCTAGCAGCAGGTGCATTTTTGAAGAATTTAAAAAAATTACTTTAGGGACTTAAAATATGCATGCACCCATTTTCATGTACCCCAAATTTGATGGGACAAGTTATTTTTTCCCAAAAAAAACCTAAGTGCTATTCTTCACCCCTTCTTCTAAAGACGCATTTATGCACCTGCCGCGGTTATTAAAAACCCCGAGTACCTTCAGCAGCCCAAATTGAGGGTACCCATAGTGAACCCCCATGTCAGGACATCTTTAGGGGGGGTGACAGGAAGATTTCCCAAAAATTTTATGTACTTTTCGATACTTACCTTTCCACCGGGTCCCGTTTTTGCTGGATCCTAATTGAATACTGGAATAAAGTGGGCAAGCTCCCGATACTTTATCACAGAAAAAGCAGCGATGATGGCAAAATGTCCAACCTCAGACTTTTCACCTATAATTGAATAAGGGCATAAGATGAAACTGTACAGAAACATCTGTCTTATTAGAACAGGCAAAAGCTCTTACCTTATCTTTTAGGGAACAAGGTTACCCTAGGTACTCAATTAGTATTTTTATGAGGCCCCATATAGGGATCACCAATCTTTACTTATCCCTAATGTTAATTCAGAGACGAAAGATCTAATTATGAGCGATTGCAATTTTGAAACACTACTTATGCTTCAGCAATATCAATAGTTGGGTTTACCCCACTAGGCCAATTGGGTTTTGTTTTATAATAAGTTTGATTTTGATATATTTTATTTTGTATTATTTTTATTCTTAATAACATGTTTTAAATGTAGATGGCTCTATTATAATAATATATATTGTCTAATATTATAAAAGTGTAGAATTTGTGCTTTGCAGTATCATAAACTGTGTATATATATGTGTGTATTTAAATAGGCTCCTTGATAAGAATTGACAACATATAGACCTTGATGGGATTTGAACCCATGACGTTTTACACACTGGTAAGTTATAAAATCATCAAAAGTGTGCACTATATTCTGCTATGGATTATCTTCCCTAACATAATTTTAATAATGACTATTCATCTTTATCCCTCTGATTTTGGTCATAAAAGGGTTGTTTCATTGCTTTGAGAAAGTAATCAAATATCTTTAACATAGACTCACTATAAGGAGACACCCATACCAAAGCAGCATCTTTAATTAGCAAAAGGATACATCAATTCTTTAATTGTTCAGAATGGAAATGGGATACATGCAGTTGCATTGCTTCTAGCATTGATTAATAAATCCATGAAAACTCTAGAGATATCCCCCACACCAGGCCAGTGTCAAAGGCAGAATAGCAGAAGAAGATGCAGGTAATTGTGGTTGATCAATTCTCCAATATGCAAATATAATTGTCATTTGGGAAATTCTAGGTAGAAAATCCTAGAAACCCTTATGTGCATCTCAAGCTTTTTGTAAAATAACTTGTACTTCTTGCTTAAGCTGTATTTCAAGAGCTATAAAGCTATCTTTCAAAAATCTAGGCTCTAATTGGCATTCAATTAGCAAAGTGGATACACTTGCCACAAGCTGCTTAATGGGTATATATTTGTCAGAATCCATTGGAAGGTTTGAGTATTCTTTTACGATACTTGTTTTATTATCTCAAGTGCAATGGCCAGAGTAGATATACAAGTGGGTAGTCAGACATAGCTGGGTTAGTACACAAGTAGGTAGACAGACATAGCTGGGTCAGTACCAGTGTGGGTAGTCAGGCATAGCCAGGTCAGTACACAAGTGGGTAGATTGATGTTGCTGGTTTGGTACCTAAAAAGTTTATCAAAAGTATCAAAAGTTCAAGGTAACATCAACAAATAGCAAGAGTTGGGCAGGCAGAATACTGAAGCAAAGGATCAAACCTGAAGTGGCTTTTTGCTCAAAATGTGCATCCTACAGTATATGCACAAATAAAAGAACTGGAAGCAACAAAGCTGTATTGCTAGTGAATGCATACAGACCACAGTGATTTGCAACATTTGTACATCTGTGTGTGAGTCTAAATCTGTGCAAAAAGGGCTCAGATGTAAATAGCCACAGCTTTTCCACTCCAAATTCCATTGTGCTTAATCTGTGACTTTGTGCATGTGTAAAACCAGTTTATGTGAGATTACATTTGTAGCTTAGTTTCTATAGTACATGATGTGTGACTTTTGCTGATATGTGATGCATATAATTAGAGATGAGCGGGTCCAGGTTCTCCGAGAATTGGACCTACCCAAATTTTCAGTTCCAAGGCGAGATCCGAGTCCGGCTCGGGTTTTCCCACCTGACTAAGATTTCAAAGTGAGGCAAAACATCATCATCCCGCTGTGTCGGATTCTCGCGGGTTTGCCATTTGCTTGCTGAGTCCCGGGCTGTCAGGACTGTGCTTCATCCACAAGGGGCTGCTGTGTCCATCTACGGGCTGCTGCTTCATTCAGGGCAGGGGCTGCTGTGTCCATCCAGGGCAGGGGCTGCTGTGTACATCCAGGGGTTTCTGTGTCCATCCAGGGGCAGGGGTTGCTGTGTACATCCAGGGCAGGGGCTGCTGTGTCCATCCAGGGGTTTCTGAGTCCATCCAGGGGCAGGGGCTGCTGTGTCCATCCAGGGCAGGTGCTGCTGTGTCCCATACAGAGGTTTCTGTGTCCATCCAGAGGCAGGTGCTGCTGTATCCATCCAGGGCAGGGGCTGCTGTATCAATCCAGGGGCTGCTGTTTCCATCCAGGGGTTTCTGTGTCCATCCAAGGGCAGGGGCTGCAGGGGTATATTCGTAAAACATAATGTCACACTGTAAGTGGAAAACACAGTGTATTCATTAAAAATATTGTCACACTGTAAGTGGAAAACAAATTGTGTTCGTAAAAAATATTGTGACACTAAGTAGAAATGCAGTGTATTCGTAAAAAATATTGTGACACTGTAAGTGGAAAAAGCAGTGTATTCGATAAAATATTGTGACACTGTTAGTGGAAAACAGTGTATTCCTAAAAAATGTTGTGACTAAGTGGAAATGCAGTGTATTCGTAAAAAATATTCTCACACTGTTAGTGGAAAACAGTGTATTCGTAAAAAATATTGTGACACAAAGTGGAAAAAAAAGTGTACTCAGAAAAAATATTGTCAGACTGTAAGTGGAAAACGCAGTGTATTTGTAAAAAATATTGTTACACTAAGTGGAAATGCAGTGTATTTGTAAAAAGTATTGTCACACTGTAAGTGGAAATGCAGTGTTTTCATAAAAAAATATTGTCACACTGTAAATGGAAAACACAGTGAATTTGTAAAAAAATATAGTGACACTAAGTGGAAACGCAGTGTATTCATAAAAAATATTGTCACACTCTAAGTGGTAGTGCAGTGTGTTATTCTTTTCTAATTCATAAAAAAATCTTGTGACACTACGTGGAAACTTTACAATTTTACAATTTAATAACACAAAGTTAGCAATAAAAAAATTAAACTTTTCACTTCTTTCCTGAGTCATAAATAAATTATTAGTCTACACACCGACTACAAGACCACAACAAAGTGCTAAATAACGTGCATAATATATTAAACATAATGACATCATAAATGCCTCAGCTGAGATTGACATAAACATATTTTCAAAAGTTGAAAATAGAGGATATGGTTTAAAAAATGGAATAGAGCAGCTAAAACTGCATTCTCTGATTATAGTGTCACTACTCTCTACCCATGGCCCCTCTGCCTTAATTTCAGTGTGTCAGAGGGGCAACTCCATGCAACTGTATTCCAGAGTGCAGCTGCTCTTCCTGAAGCCCAGGTCAGAAGATGTGTAGGGGGTGTGGTGATATGGTCTAAAAAGGAGCTCACATCCACTATAGTGGACAATGAATCCACAATCTAACAGGGAGCACAGCTGTAATTTATACACAACACAGGATGGCATGACGATATAGGCTTGGGTGCTGGTATAATCTGTGGTGATGTGTACATCATTTTCTTCACACAATATTAATTTGTCCCCACTGGAATCCACCATTATAGGTGCCTCTGTAATTTTTGCACGTAATTGATGGTAAAGTTCTTTCTTGTAGAATTTGTAGTTCATTTTGACAGTCATCATCTTTTCCACATTTTGGGGAAGTAGTCTCATAGGCCGATCACTGACAAGAGTCTTTGCTGTGCTGAAAACTCTTTCTGAGTACACACTGGAGGGTGGGTAGCTCAAGTAAAGCAAAGCCAGTTTGTGCAAGGGCCTCCAAATCACCTTTCTTGGAGTCATGATAGAGGTGTCATTAATTGTAGGCAATTCTGACCCGACCAGATATCAAAACTTGGTTGTGTTGACTCAACTGCATCACCAGTGGGTGTTTTGAAAGTTTTGTTTTTTCTTAGCAAAGAAACTTGCTGGAGAAACTGAAGGAGAAGCCATTGCTACATCACGTGCCACTTGAGCTGACAATTTGCTTATCAACAGCTCTTTACATCTCTTCAGATCTGTGTCCACTGGGAAGAAGAAACAATGTCTTCATCCCTTCTGGGATGAAAATCCACTCACAGCAGCAGACATGGCACTCAAGGATTCTCAAGAAAGATACAACATAATACTTAAACTTTAAATCTGAAATCTTGCATTTGCTCTGTTCCACTTGTCCATCTGTGCTGGTTAAGTGGACAGTGGGTACAATGGCAGCTTGAAGGCCACTAACTAACTATGTTTTTTCTAATGTCCCTGTACAGGTTGGGAAAAGTTTCAAATGGAATCTTTACAAAGGATTATTTAACAGTCAATTGTTTTGGGAAAGCACTCTTCCTGGTCTCCTTCTGGGATGAAAATCTACTCCTCGCAGCAGAAGGAGGCACAGGATTCTCAATAAAGACACAACGTAAGACCTTAAATCTGAAATCTTGCAATTTCTCTTTTCTGCTTGTCTATCTGTGCTGGTTATTTGAACAGTGGGTACAGCGGCAGTTTGGAGGCCATTAGCTAAGACTCTTTAATGTCCCTGTACAGGTTGGGAACTGCTTTTAAAGAGGAATATTTGCAAATAATTATTTAACAGTCAATTGTTTTGGAAAGCACTACTAAAAATCTTCCTGGTCCTTTTCTGGGATGAAAATCCAATCCCAGCAGCAGCAGGCATGGTGCTCAAGGATTCTACTAAGGCAAGGATTGATGTGAATGAGTAAGCTATGTTTTGTAAATGCATCCCCTTCTCCCTCATAAATTTACTTAGGAATCAATAAATTAAATTTACTACCAATCAACCCTTCCTGTCCCTGCCTTCAACTACATACATTCTCCAACTCCCTCAGGCCTCTTGAATAATAAAAACATTTGCTTCCTTATGTACCATGTTGGAAGTTGAACTGCCACGTGATTGTGCCACTCACTGTTGCCGCTTAGCTTAGTCAGCCAGCTAACTTGGTCCAAATTTTAGGCCTAAACTGGATGAAAACAATATTGTGAGCTGTGAGGTGGTAATATTGAGGTTAATAATACAGTTGGAAGAAAAACAGGCCCAAATTATGTGATTTTAGCTGTTTTTATTATATTTTTTACAGATCCAAAATCAAAACCAAAAACCAAAACACACAAGGGCGGTTTTAACAAAACCAATCCAGATCCAAAACAAGAGGAGAATCAGATCCAAAACAAAAAGCAAAACCAAAACACAAGCATCGGCGCACATCTCTACATATAATACACAAAATGTAAAACAATATATGGCATGCTACTCCTCACGGACTGTCTTAGTCGTACTTGGCGTCTAGCACCATATGGCATATACTGTAGATACTAGGTGTACAGTGTGAGGACACATCTGTAAATGAGAATCTCTATTAGCTTTCAGGAAACATAATAATTTGATGGTCTATGCCCTTTAGCAAGGTAATTTAGGCAATTTTTTTTTCAACATATATTAAAGAGACCAATATTTTTATTAAATATTAATATATTCCATTATATTACATTAGCATACCCTGCATCTGTATACAATAACTTTACTTTAGAAGTGGCAGAAAATCATTAGAGATAACAAGTTTATTTATACTACACACACCAGGTTAATTCTTAGAGATCACAGTATCCTCCTACCCAAAGACAAATAGTTTACTACTGTATGTTAAATATTTTGTTCTAAACATCTATTTTAATAAGTAAACTTTTTTAAACAAACAAGTGCTTGTGACGTAGTTCTCAGTAATTCTCTAGCAGACCTGCCTCACTATATATTTTGCCAAATCAGATAATCATCCAAGGACAATGTCAATTTCTTTTGGCATAGTGAAGGGGTTGCATAGTTATAGAAAATCAATCACACCGATTTATCAATGCATGTCAACCTTGGTCTTCAATAGTCCAAGGGTATGCTGTATCACATGCCTAGTGGTTATATGCGGTTCAATATAAGTGTGCTGTACAGGAGTGTATTGATAAAATAGAGCTGTAATTAGCCAGGTTCAACTTCATCTCATGAATTACTTAAAATTACACATAGATCACATGTCACACTTAACCTTAATGGCTGTTAAAAGATGGTAAGCTTATCAAAGTAAGTGTGTGCATACAAAATACTTTACCCAGTTGAAATACCTCCAATATTTTACTTCTCTCAAACTATATAGAGGTACTGAAACATGATATAGGAGTCATGGCATTACAGACCACCTGCACCTTCAGATAGTGGTGGTAGTTGGTTCATGTCTGTAACCTGTGAGGAGGTGATCACAGACCAATACATATGCAATCTACAGATCCCATGTAATAAGGGAATTGGTATGAAATACCGCCAGCCGCATTGCCGGTGGTTCGATTCCCGGCAACGCCTGGCCGACAACAGCAGAGTTCCCAGCAGCAGAAGCCCGACAGCGCTGGAAATCCCGATCGTGGATAGGTAAGTATTCTCTAACCTAACCTAACTCCCTAACCCTAACCCTCCTTAGGGGTACCTAACACTAACCACCCCCCAAGTGCCTAACCCTAATCCCCCCTCTAAGTGCCTAACCCTAAACCCCCCTTTCCCGCTGCCTAAACCTAAGTCTCCTGGGGGGGTGCATAACCCTATGTCCCCCCTGGGGGTGCCTAACCCTAACCCTCCCTCCCCCTAGCCTAACCCTAACCCTCCTGAGGGGTGCCTAACCCTAAGTCCCCCCCAGGTGCCCTAAACTTAACCCTCCCCCCGTGGCTGTCCGCTTGTGGCGCCCAACATCCCTTCGGTTGGGATGCCAGGCGCTGGTCTCCCGGCATCGGGGAAATGTCAGGCGTCTACATCTAGATGCCCGGCATTTCATTTTCATCCCTTGCCGGGATATGAAAGTCGGGAAGCCGGCTGCCAGTATTAAGGCAGCCAGCTTCCCGATTGTATACCATAATAAGTTATGACCCATGAGTCTATAGAAGTGTACCATTATTTCTCGCTGAACTGCCTCCAGGCTGTGGAAGTAACTATCTGTATGAAACAGATTTTTTAATGTGCTAAGAATTGAGAAAAGTGTTGAAAATGTTGACTGAGTATTGGAATGAACCTGTGGCATAAAGTGTACAGCATCTAAGGATTTGTACAATCCAATCACTACATTAATTAAAATAAATGCTCCTAATCATCTCTCACCTGCTCATACAGATGTAGAATGTTGTGCAATTGAAGGGCAACATAACAAATACCACTCAAATTGCCTAAAAATTGCCTTTTTACAAACATTTTAATAGGAATCGTAGGGCATTAGGCTGCAACTTGTAGAGTCTTGTTTCTCACATCAATCTCCTTTTTTTCTGTGGGATTTCTGGTATTTTTTCCAATGGTTTGTCAAACCACAGCTTGATAAATTCCATTGTTTGTATTCTCATCACTTTAGTAAATATAGTACCAACATTTAAGCATGAGTAGAGATAACCCTTTGTATAAAGATATTTGTGGATGTATACTTTTATAAAAAAAACTTATAAAAACTCAAACTAATAAATAGTTATGTGTAAGTATTTTCAAGTATTTCCTTAAATAAATAGAATATAAACTTACAATCAAATTTTGGAGTAAACATTGCAGATTTTATTTAACCCTAATCTTAAATCTGAAGTTGCTATATATCTCTAACTAAAGTTCCTGATATGTCTAACAAACTAGATGCCCAATTAGTAGAACTGAAGAAAATGGTGCCAGAAATGTCTGATAAATGTGCAGATAAACAAACTGGAGCCTAAACACATTGTTGGACAAAGGAACTGGAACCCAAATTCATTGTTAGTGGAGTCTGTCTTAAAGAATACAAAGTGATGTGTCCTTCAGTGACAATCAAAGAACCAGTTTTATTGCAGTTTATCCTGTCACGGTTTTTCCTTAGAAAGAGTAAGAAGACACCATTCCCTATTATATAGTCTTGAAACAGAAGTGCTGCTGTGAGGTTGTGTTCATCTTTGTGGTACAATAAGTGTATCTATGCCTCTCTAGGTTGAGTATGTTACTGCACTACCACAAAGACATAATTTGGGAATTTCAAATACAGTACCCTAATTGGTACTAGATGTAGACCTGTATAAAAGCATGTAATTCATCATTGCCCCAACAACAGTGAGAGAAATAAAAGCATAATGTACTACATCATGGCCCAATCTATGATTTTGTGATTGTATGAAATATTTCAAGCAAACATACTGCATATATAATTAGATATATTCAACTTTCTGGTCACTTCTGTGGTCATTAATGGGCTTAAGACTTTAATTTTCAGCTACAGCCAAAGATCTGCATATGCATAAGAGCAAAAATATATTAGTGTATTTACTTCCAGCTTCAAACATTGGTATGATTTCTCTCCACCATACAGTAATGTTGCATTTGAGCCATCTGGAGTCTGGATAATTGTAGCAACTTGGCAGATACTATAGAGTGATGAAATACTGCATCTGGGTTTGATTTTTACTTTATAGAAATATTCATATCAGTTTTTTTTTTCAGTGAAAATGTAATCGTTTGTTTTGGGATGTTATATATCCTACACTGTATCATATTGTATTCTTTAATGTGTTCTGTACATTTTATATTCATTTGCACTCATTACTTGGACAAATACATTGCTGCTTGCATTTTTATTTAAAGCAAGATTATCCTGATTGCAAATACATCTAATCTAAATTCATTGTAATTAAAAAAATTCTAGTATTGTTATGGGGAGCAAATAACTCCCATTTTGATAAACATATGTTTTTTTCAAAAGATTAGGATTATTTATTTAATTATAGAGCTCTTTATAAGTGAGCAAAACTGCAGGCATGCTGACAAAATGCCCTTTTGTGCCATTATACCAATATTTTTGAACAATTGATCCTCTTTGTATGTGAAGCAGATGGATTAGTAGTTTAGAATGACAGCAATTGTGGAGAAAACTAAAGCTGTTTTATTCCAATAGCAGGAGACAGGAAGAGCATGCAATGCCCACATAAATGCTAGTAAGCTGCAGGAAAGTACAGCGTATTGCACCAACATACAAAAAAATAATTTTGTGCTGGTAAAACTGATGAATTTCAAGGGTAGAGATTATGCATTTGGGGTGCATTGGTTAATATGCAAAAATGTAAGTGTAATCATTCTATTGGGATTGGACAACACCAATATCCATTCACTTTAATTGCAAATTTGATCACTTCACATTGTAGCATTTTTCTGGACTATAAACTGCATCATGCTAAAATGCCATTATTGAGACCTTTAAAGAGCTGAATAGTGTTGATGCCATCTTGTAGCATAACATGAACTATAGAAGAGATATTACTTTTAGACTTAAATTAACTAATAACTTGTAGTAAAACCTGGCCATACAGTACATCTGCCTAGAACCTCATTTAGACTTCACGTTAATTATAGAGTTTATCATAAATGTTTTGACTGTATCAGTATTCTTAGTGCTTATGGTGTGCACCTGCATTTTCTTTTTCCTGCATGGCACTACAAGTCTGATCATGGTAATACATTTTATTATGTTTACAATTAGGGTGTGCAGTCCAGTCTCTCTCCCTTTTCCTTTGTATTTATGTATTTAAAGTACATGAATTTAGAGATTCCTTCAGCTTGGAAATAGCACCCCTCCAAATTTAGGTGATTTTAGATGGTTGTAATCAGTATAGATACCTTCAATGCTGTCTACATATTAGAATGGACACTATTATGGTAAATCATTAATACATTTACATAATGGGCCAGATGTAATTGGATGCAATTTTGTAAAAATATTGTGTTTAGCACTAAACTTGCATTTTTTTACACACTCGTTAATGTAATAGGGTGCGACTATATAAAAACTCTTGCTTTACTATAGCTCGCAAAAAACAATTTTGCATCTGGATGTATACCCATTCACAAGACAGAACTCAAGCAATGTATGGCATAGGGGTCCCCTGTATTTTAAGAACCAGCAAAAGGCTCTGCTGAGCCGGCCCTGGAAATTTAGAGAAAAATGAGTAGGGGTCCCCTGTATTTTCCATAACCAGCACCGGATTCTTTCAAGCAGGGGTGTAATGCCACAGCCAGGGGAACCCTTTCTTCGGGTCCCCCTGCCAAAGCATTACAATTGACTGCTAGTAAGCCCAGGCCAGGGATCCCTGAGGATCAAGGGGACAACCCAATAAAGTGGTAACCCTCTCCAGGGCACCTCAGGCCTGGCTGATAGCCAGGGTTATCCATGGCACCCCTGGCCAGTGGGTACCAGGATGATTGTGTAAAAGCATAGTTTAAAAAATAAATTAACTATTATTGTCTTATGTTGGATAACTACAGGTCCCAACAAGCCACCCCCACGTGCTGGTACCAGCATGCAGGGCATTAAGGGCCCATTGGTACCTGTAGTTCACCTGCAAAAGAAACATTAAAATAAAGACAAGACACACATTGTGACAGTAAAGTTTTATTAAAGCATACATGCACACTCACATTCACATTCACGCATACTCAGCTAGAGTCCCTTTAGCCATTCACATTCCCTTCTCCAGTAGAATTCACAGCACTTGTAAAAAAAATTCCATACTCACCTATTCCTATCATAGATGTTGTTACCTACATGGTCCTATTCGGTCCATGTAGACATCCACAGGGCTAAAAACAAACAAACAAAAAATACTAGAATCCAACACAGACAGGAGGAAGGGTACGTTTTTACACATACCCTTCCTCTGTGTGAATAACTGGGACCAACGTGTGCCCAGTCATTTTAGGAGCCACCAGCCAATCAGCAAGCCCCCCCATAGGAGCTGCCCGCTAATTGACTCTAAGCGGACTGCCTGTATTACACTTTTCCCCAGAGACTTAAATGGTGGGAAAGCTCCATTGAAGTCAATGGTGAGAACTGCTACATTGTAGCCTATGATGTTAACTGCAGGTTCACTTCAATGAACCTTGCACTTACCATCACAGGCTACAATGTAGCAGTTCCTACCATAGACATCAATGGAAAATTCTCGCCATCACAGTCTATGGGGTAAACTGTGAGACAGACTGACCACGCACAGCCAATTTGCTGATTGGCTGGTGGCTCCTGTAATGACAGGAGTCATATGGCTCCTGGTCATTTGCATGGGGGAAGGGTATGTGTAAACACATACCCTTCCTCCTGTCCATGCTGGATTCTGGTATTCATTCTTTTTTGTTTTTAACCCTGTGGATGCCTACATGGCTGACGAGGATGTGATCTACTATAGGAATAGGTGAGCATATTGCTTTTTCTTACAGGTGTCGTGGATTTCTACTGGACAAAGGGATGTGATTGGCCACAGGGATTCTAGGTGTGTATGCATGAATGTGAGTGTGAGAGTGAATGTTAGTGTGCATGTATGCTTTAATAAAGCTATTATTACAGTGTGTGTCTCTTGTGTTTATTTTAATATTTCTTTTGCAGGTGAACACAATGTACTAGTGGGTAATGCCCCGCATGATGGTACTTGTGGTTCCACAAGTACCAGCATGTTGGGGAGGCTTGCTGGGACCTGTAGTTCTCCAGCAAAAGACTATAATAGTTAATCTATTATTTGCACACACTACACACAATCAACTCAGCACCCACTAACCAGGCATGTCAGGGATAGCTCCGGGCTATCAGCCCAGCACTAGGGTGCCCTGAAAAGGGGAAATCCCCTTTATTGGGTGGTTCCCACCTCCCCAGAGATCCCCACCCTGGTCTCACTAGCCGCCATGCGTAATACTTTGGACGGGGGACCTAGCGAAAGGGTTTCGCTGGCTTTGGCATTACACCCCCGCTAGAAAGAGTTTAGTGCTGGTTATGGAAAATACAGGGGACCCATACTAATTTTTTCCCCTGAATTTCCACAACCATGACTGGCTCAGCAGAGCCCTGTGCTGGTTCTTAAAATACAGGGGACACATCTGCATTTTGTCCCTGTATTTTAAGAACCAGGACAGGCTCTACAGAGTCTGGTGCTGATAATGCTTCTAAAGGAGGGGGCATGTCATTTTAAAAAAAATATATTGATAATACTTTTTTTTACACACAGAAGCCTTCATGGATCTCACTGATCTGTGAAGGTTTCAGGATATCTGAGACCTTTTAATGCTAATCACATTAAAAGTTCTGAGTTTACATAGGGAAATACTCACACAGATTCGCATAGTGTAATAGCTTCATACTCAAAAGTTTGCAGGCTATTACATTTGCGAGTTGCAGCACCAGCTCACACCTTTTAAACATGCATAAAGGTGCAAGCTGATTTTTTACTAAAACAATGCACTCCAATACATTTGGCCCAATGTGTTAGTATTAGGGATGTTAGGGACCATCCATTGGGGTTCACTTTGATGTGTTAGATGGGTACGCATATTTGGCCAAACATTTGCTAAGAACCTCATTTGTACTTTTTGATAAGTACATTTTCATAATTGTTTTGACTACTGTTTCTTAGTGCTTAGAGTGTGCACCTGCATTTTATATTTCCCACACTGGTGAAAGTCCTGGATGTTTGACCCTAAAATAATTTGGTGGCAGTTAATAATACAATAAACATCTAGCATTTATTATTTGGCATGTTAAAGATTAGAAGAAGCCTGGTATTTAAATGTGTGTTACAGTAGGTCAAATTAAACAGCACTAACAGGCCACTATGTTATCATGATTATCATTATTTATAGGGTGCCAAAGATTCCGTAGCACTGGACAAGCTATTTGGTCTGGAACTGATTCTCAGGATGTCTGCATGCCCATATGACTAGATTTTGCTATTGATTGAGTCTATTGTCCTAATAAATTTCCACCTCGAAAACTGTACAATAGTCAGTGTTGGACTGGGGTATGCCAGTTCATAGGTGAAAACAATAGCAATGGCCCACATAATAACATGTAACAATGTTAAGTATTGTTGTGTAAGTGATGGGAGGAAAGTGGTCAGCCAGCAGAAGACCAGCACTTAATAAATGCACTTGGGATGCAGCCAATAGTGGGAAAGTTGTAGTTAGGAGTTAGTTATATACTCACAACCAAAAGCACTGCACATTGAGCTAGAAGACATGAAGATGTCACCACAGGAAATGGATACCATTAAAATCACTGGATCCACTTTAGATATGTCTCCACTAGGCCACTAGGAATGTTATTTAGACATTATAATCATATCAAACTTTCATCAATGTCAACATGATGAATGTCAATGTGGTCAATATCGACATGTCAATCCTGTAGACATTATAACCATGTCAACATTATCATGACAACTTTATAAATGTTTTACACCTATTTTCTATACAGCTATTGATAAAGAGCCTGATATAGAGATGATTTTTTTACCTAAAATATGCAATTCCGTTAAGCACATGAAAGGGATGGACCAGGGTTAGAATATTTACCAATATATGTTTTGATGGCATTTTGATCTTAGTGATTCTGCTGCCATTATTTTGACTGTTGGGTTGGTCACCATCTAGATATCATACACAACCTGGTGTTGGTACTCCGAAAACTTTTTCACTAGTTTTGAATCTTATGGTATCACGAGAAAGCGTATTCTTAACATATATATATATATTTTTTATACATTCTGTTTTGTTTGATATTTTCTGTGGAACACATAGAACCTCACAATACTATACCTTACAGTTTTTCAATTAGTTGATTGTATCAGATGTCTTGCTACAATTCAGGTTAGCAATATCTATTAAGGTACCAAAATCTATTAATATAAATGAATACATGTAAATAGGCTTGAGGCAATATTTAGAAATTAAACTGCATAGATGCTGTTTGCAGCATGCGGATCAACCTCATGCAATGTTAACTAAAAAACTTCAGGAGCATAAAATAAAAATACTAGGGTACAAGCGTTTAATCTGTTCATGACCAAATAAGGTGTTACACCTGCCTACATTAACAGCATCCATTTGCAGGTTCTTTTATTGACCTTTTTTTCCAGATTTTTGGATCTAATTGGGATATTTGTTATAGATTCTATGGTCATGATCACATCTCACAATTGTAATATATTTTGAATGTTTTTATTGTGCATTTGCATACAACCGGTTGTTTTTTTTATATCAATATTGATATTTTAGATGTGTATATATATATATATATATGCATGATATTATATTAAATATCTGAATTTCTTTTATCAGACCTCTTGATTATTTATTAGCGCAATTGGATATATATACATTTTTGACAAATTCTACTGACTTTGCTAAATGATGTTTGATCCTAAGCCAAAATCAAAGCTTGGATGTAATGGTATTAATAATTGTCAACATATTGGTGAGTATTTAAAAATGAATGATGATGCTCCTGTACACTTTAAAGCCAGTGAAAAGTTACTTGATGCAGAAAGATGCCTGATGTGAAGAACCATTGGGTCTCCTTCATCGATGGTCCATTGATGGTCGATGGCCATCCCTACACCAGAGCAGTTGTAGATGTTTTATATGCAGCCACAATTATGCGTAATTCAAATACATACATACTTTAAAGCAAATATTGATATTATTATCAATGTATTCTTTCTGGTAATATAGTAATCAGCATAAAAACAGGAGTTTAAATAGGAGCACCCACATCAGTAATTGGCTGCATTGACTGTTTCGGCTTTTTTGAATTAATCCAAACATTGGAAAACTCATTAGCAATAAGGGTAGTAGCAGCCAGGGGCGGATTGGGCCGCCGGGACACCGGGCCGGTTCCCGCTGGACCGGGTCCTTTGGTGGCCGGCGTATGCCCAGCCTGCCCTTAAATGGTTCACCCTTCCACGGGCCTCCGCTCCCCTGTCCCGCTGCCGCGATCGGCGCTTAGCTCCTATCGGGCACATGTAGAGCTTCTGCGTATGTGCAGAAGCTTAGTGAAAGAAAAAAAATGGCCGACGGGGAGCTGCTGCGCATGCCCAGCAGCAGCAGCAGCTCCTCCCATAAGCCTTTTCAGAGCCGGGCTGTCAGTCCCTCCGTGGCCCGCCTCCAGCTTGACACCGACTGCAGCACAGTGACAGACAGCCAGCCTAGCAGTGACCAGCCTGAAAAGAGGAGTGAGGCGGCCTGCCAGATATCGTTATCAAATACTGGAGGTAATGCTTAATATACAATAATAAATGAGATACAGATATATATACATGTATATGAGATATACTGTATATGTATATGTATATATATATATATATATATATATATATAGATAAACTTTACATATATACTTAGATATATTGTGTATATATTATATGATCTTTATGTACGCATATATATATATCATATATATTATATAAAATATACAGATTAATATATACAATACTGTATTGCAGTGAGTTTTACACACACACACACACACACACACACACACACACACATATATATATATATATATATATATATATTAGTATGTATGTGTGTGTGTGTGTATATATATATATATATATATATATATACACATCTTTTGAGAAGAGAGTATCCTGCCCCTTTACAAGGACCCGCCCTCAACAGACTCCACCCCCATCAGGGCTGCTTCCATAAACTTCCCGGGCTGGTTTTCAGACCCAATCTGCCCCTGGTAGCAGCACTTCCAGAGACAGTGATCAAATCGGCAGTATTCAACAGAAGCCCTGGGGCTGCCAAGCAAAGCTACTTTTTCTGGGGCTCTATTATCTATTCACATCAAACATACAGCACATTTCACAGATCGAACATACCCAAACTTTGGGGTTACAAGTTGAAACGAGTCCTGGTTTGGAACACTTTAGGGTTCCGAGTAGAAATGTGTCCTGACACTGGTCTTCCTTCCAAGTTCAGAACTTGGATCTCAAAAATGGATCTTAAAACATTTTGTACTGCTTGAAAGCCCCTCCCTCATGATTTCAGGTACCATTTCACACAGAGTGCATGGAGAGGGTGTGGGCTGCAATACTACATACTAGTCACCACTGTAGAGAGTTGTAGGTAAAGGGAGTGGGTGGAAAACATGTAATAGACTGCAGGCATCTTTATCACTGTGTATGTTTGTTTGCCACACATGGCTAGCACCTGCGCTCCAATGCAAACAGGCTCTTGTGTATGTTTGTTAGAAGTGAGCTGCACTTACAATTGTTTTTCATAGATGTGCTATATTCTTATAAACTATGTTTAAAATGTGTTTGTGCCTCTGCTCTTTTGCTTAGTTTAGCCAGCCAACTCACTCCAGTCTTTGGCCAATATTAGTGAAAACAATATTGTGAGCTGTGAGGTGGTCAAAATTGACTGGAAATGTCTAGAAATGAATGTTACTGATGCTAATAATACTGTAGAAACAAACATAGGTCCAAATTATATTATTTTAGCTGTTTTTGTACATTTTTAAAGAAATCCAGATCCCAAAATCAAAAGCAAACCAACAATCATTTAACACCAAGACCAAAACAGGAGGGTCAGTGTAAGGGTCGTGAGTAAATGCCAGGTGGCAAAATTGATGGTGTTGCCACCCCCTTTTGTCTCTGCAGCCCTCTCAGTGTATTTTCAGCTCTAAACAGTACCACATTGTCTCTCCAGTACCACATAGTCTCTCCAGTTCTAGCCAGCCTTCTGGTGTCTCTCCAGTGCCCCAGTGTCTTTCCAGCTCTAGCCAGCCTTTTATAACCCACTCTTTAACTGTCCTGAAATAACTCTGTCTCTTCTGTCTCTGTTCCAGCAATCACATATCACCATCAGATCAGACAAATCAGATCAATAATTGTCCCAAAAATTGTGCTGGTCCCAAAAATCCAAACTGTCATGTGAATATGGTAATCATGCTACGTATATTCAGAGGAGGGCCCCAATGTCTGTTATTCTGGGATGCAACTCAGAATACGTGTGTATGCAATGTACAAAGGACAGATGCTATTTAATCAAGGATATTTAATGCAGAATTATGTTATTATGTCAGAATATACTATAGTAAACAAGAAACATTGTTGAATACTGCCCAAGGGTCTAGTACACATATGTACAGTATCAAAGGGTCAGACAGAAGCTTGGTCTTAAGCCATGTATCCAATTGCAGATAGTGGAACGACAGTACAATTACAACATTGTAATCGTACAGTTGTTCCTCATCCCCTGTAGTGCCTACATTGAATGATATGTCATTCAGTGCAGACACCCTCCCTCATCCCTGAACATTGCCAATCTGTCATTATCGGTAGACTGATCGTCATGCTCAGGCAATGATTGATGTCGGAAACGACCAGCGGGAGCATGCATCGCTGGTCGTTTCCGACATTGAACTGCCCGATTTATGCACGATTAATGAGTGATTGAATGATAATGATGTCATTATCATTCAATCGCTCATTTATATCTGCAGATGGATACGCGGCTTTAGACATTTCCAAGGGTCTGATACAAGTAAGAGAAAACAATTGCAAAGGATTAGGAAGGAGCATAGGCCCTGATTCAGAGCCAGACGCTCTGACAGAGTGCTCGCTCTGAATCAGGGCCGTCCTGCTTGATTTTTAGAGTGGCCTCCTGGCCGCTCGTATAGCTGTGGGTGACCACCCACAGCTATAGCGAGCAGCCAGGAAGATGGTCACGATGGTCAAGACCATCGCAACCATCGGGCTTGCGACAAGACCCTTGTGGTAGGGTCTCATTGCCGCAAACCCTGGAGTGCTTTCGGCTCAAACAGAGCCGAAAGTGCTCCCACTGACATCACTTGTGATGTCAGTGGGGCCGGCCCCAGATGGTAGGCGTTCCCATAGGAACACCTCCATCTTGGCAGCCACGCCCCCGGCATGCCCACCAAAGGGGGCGTGCTGTCACTCAACATCGACAGCACACCCCCTTTGGTACGAGACCCGGAGTGACAGGTCTCGCGCATGCACATGACA
Source organism: Taudactylus pleione (assembly GCA_031769625.1). NCBI lineage: Eukaryota > Metazoa > Chordata > Amphibia > Anura > Myobatrachidae > Taudactylus > Taudactylus pleione. Next base: position 6,425,451 of record JAUIMM010000258.1, read on the forward strand.
GAGCCGGCTCCATCATGTGCATGCGCACTGGGCCACCATCGACCCGCTTGCGAGCGCTCAGCACTCGCGAGCGGGTCTGAATCAGGCCCATAGTCTTAAGTAAGTTCAAGAGTCTGATACACGTGAAGACAAATAATACTGGTTACAACCAGAAAGTGTTAATGCTTACCATATCCTGCATGCATTTAATAAATAGCTTGATGCAGTGAAAGGCTGTATATTGTATGGAAAATAAAGCTTGATGGAGAAAGGTGCTCATCATTCATTAACACACATTATAAAGGTCAATTGCATTGTGTGTAAAGTAAATGTAGGTTATTTAACCTGCATTAAGCATTTTGTTGTCAACTCAATGCTACTCTAATTGAATTTGGTCCTTAGTATCGATATTACCACATTCTTCAATACAGAGGAAGAAACAGTTTTTAATTTTATAGAAAAACTTAATTTCAAAATTTTAAAGTAATATACATAAAATTAATATACATTAAATAAATTCATAACAGCTATTAATTTATTCCAAATGAATTCATCCATACAGTACCTGATATTAAAAGCAACTAATAACATAATACTCAACTATTAACATTCTGTGTGTCAACATTTTTTACCTGTCAACATATTGTACCATGTCGAAATTTTGGTTGTTATCAATTTGTACCTGTAAACATTTTGGTTGTAAATATTTTGTACAGTACTCATCAACATTTTCATTGTTGAAATTTTGACTGTTGATAATGGTGTCAACATTTTGACTTAAGACCTTTTCATTATCAACATTGTAGCCACACACTGTCATTTACCATTTTTCTAAATGTTCTGAGTGACACATTCCTATTTCCTAGCTCTTTGGTTGCGTGTGTGTGTATTGGTGGGGAGAGGGAGGAGGGTAAAAAATGGGGGGAGGTTGGGGGGAGCAGATGGCTGTGTGTTGTGGTGGATGTGTTGTGGTAGAACAGAAATACTGGAGGCTGGATGGATGGTGGAAGAAACAAATACATTTATTTGTATCTGTGTGTGCACCTAGAGGGTGGTAATTGCTCAGTAGGAGGCACAGTGCTCCTGGAAGATAAATGTCTCTTAGATGGTTCGTGGCACCACACACGGCCCAGTTGTTGGTGATTTGGGGTGACAGGGCGTATCCACAGTGTGGGGAGTAGGGGGGCTCCTTGACATGCGTTCCTGACTACTGCATGCTTCCCTGCTGGACCTATGGTCGACAGACTTCTGAACTGGGATGCCCTGTTGGAGGTGATCAGGGGTGCTCCCACTTTGCAGCCTCCCTCACTGGTAAGGAGAATGGGTGCTGACCTACCGGTTGGTGCCCATGTCCGTTGGTGTGGAATCAGTTCTTCTCAAAGTCCAGTAAGATGCTGTAGTGGGGGATGTGCACTGTTTCAGTGGCTCACATCCATGGATGCAGTGCAGGTGAAACCTGTGCTGCGTGCGGTGGTGTGATGAGTGCGTGCAGCGCTGTCATTTGGCAGAGGCTGGGGCTGGTGTGAGTGGGGACTAGCTTCCGGTTAAGCGCTGCTGCTGCCGTTCAGGTGCCAGGATTGGGGCAGATGTAGATGCAGGTGGGTTCAAGATGGGTAGGTGTCTGGGGGTCTCCAACATGTTTCGGCAAAGGTGACTTCTTTGAGGAGGTATGAGATGATCAATGCTTCTGAGGTTCTTATGTAGTGCACTTCCGGGGGTGGGGGTGTGGTCAGGTGGCTCAAGGGGCCAATGGTGTGTTTGAGAGGTAATGCAGTGCAGGTGTGTGCAGGGATTTGCTGAATGGTGATGCAGTGCAGGTGTGTGCAAGGACTAGCTGGAGTGATAAGTGTAAGCAGATTAGGCCAATGGTGTGTTTGAGAGGTAATGCAGTGCAGGTGTGTGCAGGAACTTGCTGAATGGTGAATGGTGATGAGGTGCAGGTGTGTGCAGAGACTGGCTGGAGTGATGAGTGTAATCAGATTGGGCCAATGGCGTGTTTGAATGATAATGTGGTGCAGGTGTGTGCAGGGACTGATTTCGTGGTGGTGACTAATGTACAGGTTGGGGTTGGGTGTGTCTTGTGTATGTGATTGGGATGGGTTATAGTTGTGTGTTGTGAAGTATGATGGTTTTTGGTGTATGGTGTCATCCTATGGAGTTGCAGTGGAGCAATAACTTCAGTCTTATGTTGGGGAGGTGGTTGGTTTGGGTGTGCGTTATTTGGAGATGATTGACTGGATCTCATTGTCTATGTTGAGACCGCGGGGTGTAAAAGTGTCCAGAGTGAATATCCATTTTAATTCTTCATTATTGAGTCTTTTGGCTATGTCACCCCCTCTCCAGTTGTGAGTGATGGTCTTGATACCTAGGAATTCAATGTCCTTGGGGTTACTTTGGTGTTTCTCCAGGAAATGTAGGGGAATGTTATGGTTTTCTGATTTGTTTCTGATGCTTCTGAGGTGTTCTGCTAATCTTGTTTTAAGTGGCCTCACAGTTCTGCCTACATACTGTAGGTTGCATGTGCATCTTAATAGGTAAACTACATGGCTGGTGTTGCAGGAAATGTGTTCTTGTATCTTGTATGTATTACCTGTTTTGGCGGAGGCGAAAGTGTTAGTAAAAACACATGCAAGACACTCTCCCATTCATCACACAATACAACAAAAGTGCAGGACTGATTAAACACCTCATTCAGAAACACTGGAATCTGCTCCTAAAAGACGAATCACTCACAGACACACTCCCATGATGCCCCATGATAATATACAGAAAAGCTTCAGACATCAAAAGCAAATTAGTCTCAAACCACATCCCACCACCTACTCTCAAACAAATGACCCTTACCAAGCAGCCCATCCACAATGGCTTCTATCATTGCAGCACATGCAGCAATTGCCGCACTCTAGATTACAAAAGCACAAAACCTACTAACACTTTCACCTCCACCAAAACAGGTCATACATACAAGATACAGGAACACATTTCCTGCAACACCAGCCATGTAGTTTACCTATTAAGATGCACATGCAACCTACAGTATGTAGGCAGAACCGTGAGGCCACTTAAAACAAGATTAGCAGAACACCTCAGAAGCATCAGAAACAAATCAGAAAACCACAACATTCCCCTACATTTCCTGGAGAAACACCAAAGTAACCCCAAGGACATTGAATTCCTAGGTATCAAGACCATCACTCACAACTGGAGAGGGGGTGACAGTCAAAAGACTCAATAATGAAGAATTAAAATGGATATTCACTCTGGACACTTTTACACCCAGCGGTCTCAACATAGACAATGAGATCCAGTCAATCATCTCCAAATAACGCACACCCAAACCAACCACAACCCCAACATAAGACTGAAGTTATTGCTCCACTGCAACTCCATAGGATGACACCATACACCAAAAACCATCATACTTCACAACACACAACTATAACCCATCCCAATCACATACACAAGACACACCCAACCCCAACCTGTACATTAGTAACCACCACACAATCAGCCCCTACACACACCTGTACCTCATCACCATTCAGCAAGTACCTGCACTGCATTATCATTCAAACACACCATTAGCCCAATCTGACTACACTCATCACTCCAGCCAGTCCCTGCACACACCTGCACCTCATCACCACTCACCATTCAGCAAGTCCCTGCACACACCTGCACCACATTACCATTCAAACACACCATTGGTTTAATCTGATTTCACTCATTATTCCAACCAGCCCCTGCACACACCATCACCATTCAGCTAGTCCCTGCACACACCTGCACCTCATCACCATTCAGCAAGTCCCTGCACACACTTGCACCTCATCACCATTCAGCAAGTCCCTGCACACACCTGCACCTCATCACCATTCAGCAAGTCCCTGCACACACCTGCACCGCATTACCATTCAAACACACCATTGGCCTAATCTGATTACACTTATCACTCCAGCTACTCCTTGCACACACCTGCACCGCATCACCATTCAGCAAATTCCTGCACACACCTTTACTGCATTACCTCTCAAACACACCATTAGCCCCTTCAGTCACCTGACCACACCCCCACCCCCAGAAGTGCACTACATAAGAACCTAAGAAGCATTGATCATCTCACACCTCCTTGAAGAAGGCACCTGTGCTGAAACATGTTGGAGACCCCCAGACACCTACCCATCTTGAACCCACCTGCATCTACATCTGCCCCAATCTGGGCACCTGAATGGCAGCAGCAGCGCTTAACCGGAAGCAAGTCCCCTCTCACACCAGCCCCAGCCTCTGCCAAACGACAGCACTGCACGCGCTCATCACACCACCACACGCAGCACAGGTTTCACCTGCATTGCATCCATGGACATGAGCCACTGAAACAGTGCACGTCCCCCACCACGGCATCTTCCTGGACTTTGAGAAGTGCTGACCAGTAGGTCAGCACCCATTCTCCTCACCAGTGCGGGATGCCGCATAGTGGTAGCACCCCTGATCACCTCCAACAGGGCATCCTAGTTTAGAAGTCTGTTGACCATAGGTCCAGCAGGGAAGCATGGACCGCATGTCAATGAGCCCCCTGAAAGGGTTGACCCTACTCCCCACACTTTGGATACACCTTGTCACCCCAAATCACCAACAACTGGGCAGTGTGTGCTGCCATGAACCATCTAAGAGACATTTATCTTCCAGGAGCACTGTGCCTCCTACTGAACAACTACTACCCTCTATGTGCACACACAGATACAAATAAATGTATTTGTTTCTTCCACCATCCATCCAGCCTCCAGTATTCCTGTTCTACCAAAACACATCCACCACAACACATAGCCATCTGCTCCCCCCAACCTCCCCCCAGTTTTTTTCCCTCCTCCCTCTACCCACCAATACACACACAACCAAAGAGCGCACGTACCCTCCAGTCTTACCATATCTATCCAATAGTAGGATCAGGTACCCCTACTGTACGGTGCAGCACCATCCACTCCTGGACCCCCCCTCTCTCTCTCTCCCCCCTCCCTCCTTTTTCTATCCTCACACCTTCCCCCCCTTCATAATCAAACCCCCTATATCCCACAACACCACCACCACCCCGAAGTGCATCCCAAACCCAGTATTACCGACTATTTCCTAGCAATCTGCTGGATGCTCAAAAATGCTGAAAGCCTAGCATCGATATCTACCAGAGTAAAGAAAGATAGATTTGCTCAGATACAGACCTCTTATACTTGCATTTGAATACTGAAATATACAAGCAGTTCTCTACAGAAAAGTTCATAGGGATAACTCAGGAGTGGTGTTGAGCCTTAACTAAGTGGCTTTTGACCTTCAGTTAACATTATACACAAATTTACCACTTTGAAGATTAGTCACATGGACATGTCCAGTTTTACAGAATTAAAATACTTTGAATACTCATAAAACATGGTGGAACAATGATTTGCTTTGCTGTCCCATAGGCCTGTGGTCATGAATCAGATTTCTGAAAAATGACTTATCTATGGGCCTGATACATTACGGATCGCAATTGCAACAGCGTACGCATATCGGCCGATGGTGTGTACTACGTATGCACCACAGTGCGCATGCGTGACTTAATATTGTGATTGCACTGCGATCACATATGCAGATACAAAGCTATCGCAGAGTGAGGGATGGGACTTCAGAATTTGGGGGTAGTGATGGGAGAGTGGTTGGTGAAATGCAAGCATGCCTGTCCGTTTGAACGATGTTTCCTGGGTGTGCATAAATTAGCCACTGCGATGGCATTTGCAGCTTTAGTACTCACTGCGTGTGACGACAGTTGCAATTTCAGGGATCATGCACCCTTTGCACAGAGCTTGCCCTTCAAATTGTTCTTTAATTACAGAATATAAAAAATAATAAAATACAATGAATAATTAAATGGTTTATATGGAAAAAATGCTTAAAACACCTCCCCATTTTGTCTCTAGGTCCCACCAAAATCATATAATGCATTCTACTTGATATTGATGCATTTGTTTTGTACATGAATGTCACAGGAAATGCCTGCAGTCCCTTATCTATTAAGAGGGAATGATCACCCATTATTTATACCCCCATTAATAACACCAAACCCACTTACTCTCAGTTTAGTGATTTGCACCCAGGGTTGATTTTCTTCTGAATATAGTAGCAATATTCACTCAAAAACTTCTAAAATTACCATTTATAGCTGTGTTTCTGGGTCCTATAACTGTCAGAGTTTATGCAATATATTCATTTGCTATACTTATGGTCAGAAAATTGAGTAAGGTAAATTGTAGTGTAGAATTGTTGCAAAACTTACATGGCAGAGGGTCAATCTTGATGTGATATTTGTTAGAAAATGATCTGTAAGTTTGGAATGCTTATCCCAAATGAATGGAATCTAATACAGTGCAGGTTTTGCCAGGGCCGTAACAAAAGGAGTTTATTCCTGAACTGATGTAACCGGAGATTGAATGGGCAGGACACAGGCAGTTACTAACATAGTCAGAATTTAGTTTGGACAGATTATGCAAGATAAGAACTCAGGGCCTGATTCTGACCCGCTCACGAGCGCTGAGCGCTCGCAAGCGGGTTGATGGTGCCCAAGTGCGCATGAGCGAGACCCGAATAATGACGGCCAAGCTGTCGTTATGGGTCTCACACCGAAGGGGGCGTGCTGTCGATGGGAACGCCTACCGTCGGTGGCCGGTCCCACTGACATCACTAGTGATGTCAGTGGGAGTGCTTTTGGCTCTGATAGAGCCAAAAGCACTCCTGGGCTTGCGGCATTGAGACCCTACCACAAGGGTCTCATCGCAAGCCCGATGGTCACGATGGTCTTGACCATCGCGACCATCATTTTGGCCGCTCGCTATAGCTGTGGGTGGTCACCCACAGCTATGCGAGCGGCCAGGAGGCTGCTCCAAAAAGGAGAAGGGACGGCCCTGATTTAGAGCGAGCGCTCTGTCAGAGCATCCGGCTCTGAATCAGGGCCTCAGTACAGGTTAAGGACTTGCAGCAAACAAGATAGAAATCAGAAAACAAACTGTGGTCAATCACAGAAGCAGGCAGAGATGTTGAAAACAATGGGGTCGATAACAGAAATCAGTCAGATATCATGTAACTGCAGCTTCCTGAAAGCAGGAACTTTTAAACACAAGAGAGTGATACTCTGCACTGGATGTACAGGTTTACATCAAAAGTGTGGGTGCTACCACATATATTTGGTACAATATTGGTACAAGAATATAATGCAAAAGAGAAAGGGCTAGTGTTTACTGTGGGCCTAATTTAGAGATAAAACAAAAAATCCAATAAACAGAGCATCTAACAGAGCCAAAATCTCTCATACTGACATCACTCGTGATGTCAGTGGGGCCGCCCCCAAACTGAGGCGTTCACATGGGAGTGCCTCCATTTGGGCAGCCACTCCCCCGGCCCCCCACCAAAGGGGGCGAGCTGTCACTCAACATCTACAGCTCGCCCCCTTTGTTGCGAGACCCGGAGCGACGGAGTACGTATGCGCACTGGCCCACCATCGACCCGGTTGCGAGTATACAGCGCTTGCGACCGGGTCTGAATCAGGCCCACAGTGCCCTAGATGCCACAGCCTGTTGACAGGCTGGAGCCGTTTGAGGGCAGGGAATGGGTGGCGATGGCAACTGTTCTCCTAAACATAGGTGGAAGTCCTAGGGCTGGGGTCTGAGTCTTCTGACTGAAATTCACTAGTTTTAGCAGAGGAGTTCCATCACCCATTCTAAGGATGTTTAGATTAACTCAAAAGGGAAATGACATCTCTTATTGGGGCAGATGTATGAAGCTGTGGAAAGTGATAAAGTGCAGAGTGATAAATGACCAACCAATCCGCTCCCACCTGTCATTTTTCAAACACAGCCTGTAACATGACAGTTGTGAGCTGATTGGTTGGTCGTTTATCACTCTGCACTTTATCACTTTCCAGAGCTTCATACGTCTGCCGCAGTATGTTTAAAAGTAGGGTGTGCAGTCCAAGCCCCTTCCCCTTTCCTTTACATTTGTGTGTATATTGTACACTTGAAGGCTGAAACTCCTTCTGCTTAGTATTAGCACCCCTTCCATCTGCCCTTAGGTCTTTTTAATCACCACAGTTTCCTACATTGCTGTTTACATATTAGATGGGCACTATTATACTGTAGGTAAGTCCTGCATAAATTGACATAATATGACAGTATTAGGAATGTTAGGGACCCATCTGATGTGGTTCACCTTGAGGTGGTGGATGGGAAAACATTTTTGGCAAAAACATGCACTAAGAACCTCACTTATATTTTATGTTAATTGTAGAGTTTGTGTCCAGAGAACAGAGCGTTAGACGCATGGAGGTGAACTTATTATCAGCGGCACTGCTGGCTCCGAATTACGCGGCACTATTTCTACTACACCGGCCATTTTACTAAATATTGAGCTCGAGATGCATAGAGCTAAACACAGTGGCACCACGAGCCCGGAATTTACTCTGGTAAGCTATTATTCCATCAGCTGCTGGACCAAGTATTGTGCTGCTGGAACTTACTTTCATACAGATGAAATAGCAAGTGAGGTCCTGCGCCTGTGTGAGAAACAAGTACCAGGCTTCATCTTACATACAGGTACTATTATCCCAAAATTGCTGCTGCTATTACTTGTTAAAAATGGACATTGATGTGGAGATATTTATATGCAGTGCAAATACTGTACATCTAAAAGCACATTTGGAAATCCACACTAGAAGCTATTTAATGCCCATTTCACAAATGGAGATCCACATGTAGTACTCATTAGCACATATAAGAACTCATTACTTATTTTTCTTTATACTAGAAGACCGTGTTCTATTACCAACTATATTGTATTGCATTTTATTTTATTTCAATTTTTTAATATGTGTATTGTATTGTGAACTGCATTATAGTGGCAGTACCATTTTACATATATCTATATTTCTATCTTATCAGTAAAAGTATTTACCTTTCAAAAAATCACTGTTCATGGTTTTTATGTGTAGTCCATATTTTTCACTCATTTTATGTGTAGATATCCATCTATAGCAAGGGACTAAGGACCTCATTCAGAGTCGGTCGTAAGCAGCCGCTCGGTCGTACCCAGCGATGTTCGCAAAACAGCGCATGCGTAAGTTTCGCAATGCGCGTGCACAAACTAGCTGTTGCAATTGGAAATTTCTCTCTCCTTCAACTTGACCAGGTCATTAGTTTGAGTTACAGGATGAGGCATTTGTGGGTGGTAACAGGGGAAGGTGCTTGTGAATGGGGGAGTGGAGATCTGAACGCCGGCGTGCCTGACTATGCAAACGGCGTTTTATGGGAGTGCATCATTTCTAAGTAGTGTCATGGCACATGTGACATGGAAGGTTTTTACACTGACTTGATCGTAGTGCTCCAATGGTTTCCGATGGTCTCGATTAATCCTTATATGCCCAGAGATGACGAGTATTGCGAACGAGAAGGGGGCGTGTTTTTAGTCTTACGGCCGCATCCTCCCCTCGCTCGTCCAGCTGGAGATCCCATCTTAATGACGCAACTTGCGAGCGCTTTATTTGCATATCCAGCCCCTTTTACCTTACGACCGAGCGGCCGCAACGACAGACTCTGAATGAGGTCCTAAGTGCAGTGTATGTCCTTTATGGTTTTGCAATTCATTGCTGTTGAAGTTCTGCACTAAACTTTTTACACTAGTTGCTAGTTTTTCTCTGCTATTCTTAATTAACTACATGAGCACCAGGAGTTTCTGGTAGAAATTCTATCACCTGTGGTGTTATCAGAATTATTTTGAATATTATTGTTCTTAGTGCTTAGAGAGAGCACTTGCATTTTCTTTTAAAATTAGGGTATGCAGGCCAAGCCCTCTCCCCCTAACAATAGAGAAGTAACCAGCTAGTTATAGTAAAGGGAGAAGTGATGACTGAAGTGACCCCAAGGGCAATATCAAGTCCTATACCAAAACAGAGCATTGTGACAAACCACTCCTCCACAAAGACAAACAGAAAGCAATACCAGCAGCCACAGGTTCACCTCTGACTGCAGTACATGAAACACATACTGTAGGAATAAGCACACTTACCTGTCACTGTTTCCAGGAAGGCACCCATTCTGGTCTGAGCTCAACCAAAGGGGAAGTGCAGGATCCAATACAACAATTGCTACATATTTCACAACAGAGGATAACATTGAAGAATACAAGGACCCCCCCCCCCCCCCCCCCCCCGATTTAGGTAAGCAGAAGCTTTTAGAACACAAAAAGAATTTGGATAATTTTGACTGTTCATCAGATTCATTCACTATGAAGGACTAGCTTTGAGCATCAAACAGACTTTAATTACACAAAGTACCTTTAGAGTATGTTTCCAAAGACTGCAGAATTATCAGTCTTTTTACTCATTTATTTATGGTTGTCTTTTACATGATTTTCCTGTCATGCATGTTCAATTTCAACATACTTATTAATTCATGTATTATATATTATGCAACTTGTGAACTAAACCACAGCTTTTAATGTGTTTCAGTAATTGCATTGTAACACTTTATACTTGTACAGTATAACATGTTTGAATGTCATTGTTTTAGAATATTACTAGTGGTACCTTCTTTTGAAATCCTACAAGCAACTTCCTGTGGTAATATCATTTTCATTAAATTTTTAACTTTATGGGGTATATTTACTAAAATGTGGGTTTTTAGAATTTGAGATGTTGCTAATAGCAACCATCAGAATCTACTTATCATTTATCAAGCACATCATAGAAGATAATAGCTTGAATCTGATTGGTTGTCTCTAACTTTATCCTATTAACCCCCAACATTTTTAAGATCATTCCCTGATTATAAACTCTTATTTTCAATACTACTCTACCCTCACACACCACTAGCAAAATTTTGGCAAAACAACATTTACAGCCCCTTTTCACCACATAATATTAACCTCTAAAATACTTTTTTGCACCCATAAATCAACCCTTTTCCTTAAAATTATTTAAGATGATGTAGAAGATTTCACCAGCACAGCTGACTAGTAGTCACCATTTACACAGAGAGTACAGCTCACCAACACACATATCCATGATCACACCAGCATTATAGCAGGTTGTTCTTCCAACATACTATGATAGTACCAACTATGTAAAGGACCAGAATGTCAACTAAAAAACAAAAATGTAACACTAGTCCAATTACATAATAGCCGGAACAAGCAGGCAATGAATACAGAACTAAAACAAAATCCCTGTTGTGAAAAGAAGGGAAGAAGAGGGTATATCAGTAAACAAAATAAACATACCTGAGGCAGAGTGGGGGACAGCCTCATCGCCACATGGCAGCCACATGACAAGGAAGAGACAATTCAAGAAAAAGCAAAGAGGTCAAATACCAAATAAGAAACAAAGAAGAAATAGAAATCATAGACAAAAGAAATAACACAACCAGAGCTATGGCACAGGGTTCTAGGGACAGGTGATAGTCAGACAACATAACACATAATGTCAGAAAAGTACGGTCAAAAACAGGAACCAGCATACACAGACTATAGCACAAACAATCCTGGGAACTGAACCACCACTATAAAAAAAAAGGGCACAAGAAAATGGGACAGGAGAAATTGTAAAGGCATGCAATAGAAAGGGGAAGGTTCAGGGCAATAAAGAAGTATTGAACACTTTTATTTCTTGCAGTTTCCTGCTAAACACACCCTTTCTGGTTATACAGATAAACTTTGTTCATTTATTATATCTACACATTTTTGTATTTTTAATAAATTCAGTATAGCATTATAATTGATTATATTTTTATATTTTATATGGATGCAATCTGGGATCATATAGATTCTCTTTGAGATGACCAGAGAAACACAGATAAGCATGTTTTTATATTGCTCTGGTTTGAGCACACCTATTATTTAAACTGTGTGCTTAAATGTTACACCTAGTAGGCACCTTTTCTCTCATCACCTTTACACATACTGTACATATACTGTATATGTACACATATATATTGCAAACAAATAATTAAGTTGCAGACTCTTAAAAATAACTACACCAGTTAAATAAATAACTCAAAATTCAAAGATAGGGCAGTAGTACTGTACGACACTACTTCCAAAGTGTCCAAAAACCTGAATAACAATAACATCCATTGTATTGGCCATTACACTTTTAAAATATAGGATCACTTCCTGTTTTTGTTATGAGTGATCTGTTGTAATAAAATTGTACATTTACATATTCATTTGGATTCTACAATTTTTTTCTGGAGAAAAACATCTCACGGAGAGTGTTTGTACATGAGAATTAATTATCAAGATAATCGATATAGAAACCTTTATACATCTGAAGTCTTCTATACTTATGGTGAGTGGGGTATGCTTCTCATTTGTGGAGGTTATATATAGATACCTTGATGTATTCAAATCCTACACTCTTATAGTGAGTGTGGTACGCCATTTTCTTTATGTCCATTGATAGAGGTTATTTCTCTAAATACAGAGGTGAAACAAAAATAAACCTTTTGATGTAGGATATCACACCACTGAGTGTGAGTAGGGGTACTCCTGCACCCTTTTGAATGAACTATTCCCATTACAAAGAATTGTCTTTTTCAAACTTTTGGATATAAAAGCTGTATTACACATATACATTTTTTAAGTTTTTTTATGTATTTATGATATCACATGTGCACTGGAGGATAAAGAGGGAAGAAATATCCAGACCCTCACCATGGACACTATTCATATCTAAGGAACGTAATATTTCCTAAGTTTTATCATTTATTTTCTTTACAAGCGCCTTTCCTTTGAGTTATATTATTTTCTGTTTATTTACTTATGATTGATTAAATGGTTGTGTTGTTTAGGAAACAGGAAGGTATATATTATATATATATATATATATATATATATATATATATATATATATTATATATATATATATATACATACAAGGGCTGATTGAAGAGTAATGAGAGTGCCTCTGTTTATCTGTCCCATTGATAGACATGGCAACACTATGCTGGTTATTGTGAAGCTCATACATCGATGTGTCTGAACCTGCAGTTGGACTGCCGTGGTCTTCTTTGTTTGGTCACAGCGAGTGGATGATCTTTGTATGTTTCATCATGGCGGATGAGGAAGACGTGTCTGTGAGATTACGTCAGAGATGTGTGATTGAATTATATATTAAACTTAGAAAAAGTGGAAATTAAACTCATGAAATGTTATGGCAAGCATACGGTGGAGAAACAATTAGCTGTGCTGCAGTATTTCGGTGGTGGAAGCACTTCAAAGAGGGTAATACACAAGTGACTGATGAAGCACGTTCTAGGAGACCTTTCACCATGGTTACAGATGTCAACATTGCCAAATCTGCGGAGATGTTGCAAAATGACAGAAGGTTACTTTACAAAAACTTTTGGCTTCACTTGGCATCTCAGTAGAACAGGTTCAGCATATTGTGACAAAGCTGCAGCACTAAAAGTTATGTCACAAAACAGTTTACTGCACGTCTTTGAATAGTTGTTGAAACGCTGCAAAAAATGTATTGAATGTGAAGGACGCTACTTGAAAAAGAAAAATGTTCAGATCCTGTGGAGTCATCTGAGTCTGAATAAAAAAATAAAAATTCAGTCTCATTACTTTTCAATCAGCCCTCATGTGTGTGTGTGTGTATATATATATATATATATATATATATACATACACACACATATCTATACACATATATATATATATATATATATATATATGCACATACACAAACTTAGGTTTTTAGAGAAGTCTGTATATATATATATATATATATATATATATTTACTGTATTGTATATATATTTTGTTAACCAGAGGGTGGTGAAAGGTTGAACTTCTTGGAAAGTGGTTTGTAAGGTATAGTGCATAAACACAAACATTTATAATCTGTGGGTGTTATGATGAAATGTTTAAATAAATGTTTAGATAAAGTAGAAAGAAAAAGAATAATGGAAGAGACATGTAGTAGAATTAGGAAGTGTTTAGTGTATATTGATATTAGTGTTTATCTCACATTGTTTATTTTTCTTAATCAACAGGTTGATTTCTTTTATGTTGGTTGAAAGTGGAGATGAGAGGACTTGGCTGGAGATATATGTGAGATGAAGCATCATGGGTCAATATACAGTTATTTTGTTTATTTATTCTATTGATTTCCATGCTGTTTTGTTAACATGACTTTTACGCACCATTTAACTGTATTTCTATATATGTATGTAAAGCTGAGTCTCAGAGTATAATTGCTAACTGACATATAATCATTTGACTAACACTTGTCAATCAAATTAGCAAAGGATTGCATTGAAAATCTTGAAATATCATCTGGGTTTTTGCCTGTAGTCAGCTGGAGTGTCTGGGCAGTCTGTATACTTGATAAGACTCCAGAAGTGGGATTCATTTTAAACAGGAACTAAACAACACTGAAAGGAAGTTGGAAGGTCTATTTATTCATTCATGGACAAATGGACTAAACTAGCTGTATTGAAGAAGCAAATTAAATTAATCTGTAAGCAACCTGGAAACGCAGAAAAATGCCAAAAGCGAATGGAACGTATGAGACAGGAACACTATCCAGAACTGGAACACTATCCAGAACTAGTAGTGCAAATACTCACATAATGCATTTGCAATCTTGTTGTTCCTATGCAATGTCAATGTCATTTTCTAACAGGGTGACACTAAAATTAACTTTGGGAGGATCATGGAAAAGTTTACTTGTTTTTCTAATTTACTCTCTATAAATCCTATGAAATAAAACAATACATATTCCAATGAAATATCAAATAAATCCTTTTTATTCTGGAGAGAAATGTATAAATATATATATATATATATATATATATACACACACATTTATTTCTCTCTTGTCTCTGAATGGTATGGAGGTCTTTATAAAGGTCCTGAAAAGGCCAGAATGTTTTCCTATAACACTATGTTGACCTACAGTACATGTTGTATTCAATAAATGTGACTGTTTGATTTTGCATACGACTGGTGAGGGCCCATTTTAATTTTGATCATATTTAGAAATGGGCCTTAGAGATTGTGGGTTCCTAATTGAAGGAAGCACCCACATAGGTAACTTGTTTTATATGATAGAAGTGATGGTATTTTGGGCATTATATATATATATATATATATATATATATATGTGTGTGTGTTAGAGAAGGGTGTGATAGGATAGTGCTCAGCTCCTAGCTCCTGTGAGTAAATATATAGCAGTGAAAAATTATATTACATGCAGAAATGCCCAGCTATAATGTTGCCAATGGCGCAGCATATTGCGTCATGCATAATGCAAGACATGCGTATGTGAGCAGATACGCGCACTGCGCACGAGACCGTGCCTCCATAGGAATGCATGGTGCGATCTGTCGAAGTCGAATAATTTTATATAAGTAGAAGGTTGAAAATTAAAAATTAACTTTTATTGGTCTAGTAAAAGGATAGTAATCATGGGTCTCAAACAGGTAAGCAAACTAATGGTAGTATAAGAACTACCTACACAGAACATCAATCAGACAACATATAATTAAAAGTAATATTTACCAATATAAAGCAAAGTGAAATATTACACAATAATCATATATATAGGCATGGTAATAGGAATTACTGTAAGTATATCTGGATATAGATTGCAAAAAATCTGATTATATAGTCCCGTATATAACACGGCTAAAAGATGAAATAATGACACAATGGTCAATCATAGGAGTTGCAACAAACCAGATAAAATATTCCCGTGTAGAAACACGGCCTAAATATGAAATCAATGCACAAAATAGGATGGATTGTGCTGTGAATATTATAAAGCATCAATCAGGTAATATAATGCAATGACTGGATGTCAAAAAATAGTGACACAGTGACCAATCCAAAATTAGAGCAGATACACACAAAAGAACATAATTATATAAATTTGATTATGCTGTATATGACAGAAAGTGAAGGTCTAAGAAGGTGGCCTCTTCCTTGCTAATGGAGTATGTTAGTATGAGATTGATTGAGTTTGTATTCAATCTTTCAATGAAGTCCAATAGATCGTTTAAGTTTCCATGCCATATCATAAAGATATCATCTATATATCTAAGCCAGGTGGTTATATGGCTAGTGAGTTGTTCATTGTCTTCAGTAAAGACAATTTCCCTTTCCCACCATCCGAGGAACAGGTTGGCATACGTGGGTGCACACGCTGCACCCATCGCTGTTCCTCGGATCTGCAGGAAGAACTTGTCATCGAATGTGAAGAAATTTTTTTTCTCAAACTAACATACTCCATTAGCAAGGAAGAGGCCACCTTCTTAGACCTTCACTTATTCTTGGATAAAGATAGACATCTATTTACAGAGCTATTCAGAAAAGAGACAGCCACCAACAGTCTTCTTCACAGTAGCAGTGCCCATTTTCCACCTACTATTAGAAATTTACCTAAAGGTGAGTTTCTCAGACTTAGAAGGAACTGCACGACTGATGAGGCCTACCTACTCAAAAGTGAAGATTTAACGATACGCTTGCTCAATAGAGGCTATAGTAAAAAATTGATTAAAAAGCTAAACATCAGGCATTAAAAACAAATAGACAATCCCTGATCTTTTCAGATAACAAACCCAAAGAGACCAAAAGCCAAGTACGCCTCATCACCAACTACTGCAATGAGTGGCAAGAACTCCAGAAAATAATGATACGACACTGGCACATTCTATTAAATGATGGTGACTTGAAAAAATCCTTGGAAGAAAAACCAATCTTCAGTTGGCAGAGATCCAACAATCTCAAGGACAAATTGGTTAAGAGCCATTTTGTAAACAAACCAAGAAGACACACTACACTCAGAGGGACTTTCCCCTGTGGCAGGTGTAAAGCCTGCCAATACATCACTAAAAAAGATAAGGTTACTGACAGATATGGCCAGAACATCGATCTAAGACAGTTTATCAACTGTGATGCCATGGGGGTTATATACTGCCTGGAGTGCAGTTGTAACCTCAAATATATAGGAATGACGAGCCGCATTCTCAAACAGAGGATTTTAGAACATGCAGGGAATATAAAAAATGCGAGACAGGACACTGTAAAAATGAAGAAATTGACTTCTGTCGCCAGACGTTTTCTGAAACATCATAATGGGACAACCCAGGACCTTAAAGTGTTCGGATTAGAACACGTTAGATTAGGTGTTCGAGGCGGCAATTTAGCAAAGGTACTACTGCAACGTGAAAGTGAGTGGACTTTCAAACTCAACACTGTAAGTCCTAATGGACTCAATGAAATGATCAACTACAGTGCATTTCTATAAATATAGCTACCTTGATGAATACGTCTCCTTGTTTTCATTCCTTGTTTTTTACTTAACTTGATTACAACAATGCAGGTATAGTGTGCAATCTGTTACACCAAGTTTTGACTTTAGACTTGGTTCTATCATGACCTTTACTATTAACTCTAATGATTTTCACTGTTATTACACATACTTATAGCCTTCATACTCAATACAATAGTCTTGTTTCTCTTCACATTTAATTTCACCTATTATCATACGATTCATATATTTGTCACTTATAGCATTATTAGTCATTATTATTATCAATTATTAATTATTTACTTATTATTATTTAACAATATTATTATTATTATTATTATAATTTATACTTATATTAATTAAAAATTAAATTTTTACTATTATTATTATTGGTTTTTTATATCTATTATTATTTTTATTATTTTTATATTTATTTTTATTATTATTATTTTCATTTTTCACTTTTATTATTATTTTTATTTTTATATATTTAAAAATAATTTTTTATTATTATTATCACTTAGTCACATATTATCACTATGTCACGCCTTAAATCCTTTTTTCATCGTTATCTACACATAGGGATGATTACATCCATATATATATATATATATATATATATATATATCTATCTAGTTCACTTTAGTACTAATAACAAACTTCATACTTCTATTTTTATTTTTATTTTAACTTGATCAGTATATTTACCGATTTTCAGATTTCACTACACTAGCCATCATTAATATTATTTATTTTATTTTATATATTTTTTATTCTTGCCACTTATGGAATATATCAAATATACTAACACTAATTAATTTTTTCCATCTAAGCAATATTAGATCTCTTTCCCTATGGAGTAACCTTGCCCTGAGGCTATAGGACTGCATTCATTTACTGTGTCAGCTTATCCAGCATATATAATTTTGTTTTGTTTTAGTTTATCTTATTTTATATAATCAATGTCCAGATAATCTTACTAGGTTAACTAGTAACTAATTACTTATCCTCTTTGAGTCTGCCTCTATGCAGCGATAGCTGCAACCTCATCATTAAACTTATTATTCCTCACTGTTATCCCCTGTACGTAACCCTGCTTCAATTACACAGTCACACCTCCTGATGACTCATATCTTTCCTTTCACAAAGGGCCAATAGAGAGAGAGCTCTCTCTTCAGCTATGAACAAGGCCAATACATTTGATCAAACAGGGAACTCGCCCTGTGATTGGCTGCTACACAGGTTATTGAGCACCTGTGTATTCCTACTAGCCGGCATCTGACTGATGAAGCACATGTGAAACGCGTGTCTCAGACCCGCTGATCCCGCTGTGCACGAGTGGGACTTAGAGAAGCAGCACACTACTCAGCCCTCTTGTTGGTGGACCCTCTCCCTGTGTATGCTGGCTCTATACGAGCTTCCAGGTACCTGTTCCTCTGATTCTGGCATGTATAGTGACTATCATTTGCAGAGGTGATTGTGTGATCCTGCAATGCCTCCGGGTAACAGAGTCTCCCTTACACTGTATTAGCCACTACATTGCCTTACTTACTCTTTCTTCCTATCACTGCACACACGATTTGCGCTTCCCACCACTCACCAAAACCTATTGGCATGTGAGTGGCTGCAACGCAGACCCCGATTTGGTGCTGTGTGATCAACCTACTATCATCTTATATAGGCACTCTCATTAGGTAACGGTCATCAGTGGCTCCTGCACTATATATACCATATATACATATATATGTTTGTACATCAGGACCCACCCATTAACCTAACCTAAAAGCAGATGCCAATTTATCTACTTTCTCTACCCTGGGTCAATGCAGCAGTACGCTCACGTACCATTCAATGATATACTATAATGGGATGCAGCAGCTGCGGCTGTGTTGTCCAATAAGGGAGTAGTGTATTTTCATTTATCAAATTCTTCCCTTACTTTATACTTCTTTACCTGGTTTTCATACACAGTGGGGAGGTAACCCACCTATGACTGTTGGCTTATTATGCTGTGTTATTAATATCTGTGTATATATATAGAGAGATTTCTGTCATATACAGCATAATCAAATTTATATAATTATGTTCTTTTGTGTGTATCTGCTCTAATTTTGGATTGGTCACTGTGTCACTATTTTTTGACATCCAGTGATTGCATTATATTACCTGATTGATGCTTTATAATATTCACAGCACAATCCATCCTATTTTGTGCATTGATTTCTTATTTAGGCCGTGTTTCTACACGGGAATATTTTATCTGGTTTGTTGCAACTCCTATGATTGACCATTGTGTCATTATTTCATCTTTCAGCCGTGTTATATACGGGACTATATAATCAGATTTTTTGCAATCTATATCCAGATATACTTACAGTAATTCATATTACCATGCCTATATATATGATTATTGTGTAATATTTCACTTTGCTTTATATTGGTAAATATTACTTTTAATTATATGTTGTCTGATTGATGTTCTGTGTAGGTAGTTCTTATACTACCATTAGTTTGCTTACCTGTTTGAGACCCATGATTACTATCCTTTTACTAGACCAATAAAAGTTAATTTTTAATTTTTAACCTTCTACTTATATAAGAGTGCCTCCAAAAAAGAGAGTTCTTTCCTTCTTTTTCTCTTGACAAATTATTTGATACACTCGAGGAGAGCACCTCCACGTGTGAGACATATATCCATATATTTAACTGTTGGATGTACCATGCTTATTGTGGATTTCTGATATAAACAGTCTATCTATACCCATATCCTAATCCTGTGCTCAAAATATACTTCCCCATTTCCCCCTTTCCCTGGTTTATTGAAGTCGAATAATTGCATGTGACCGCAATTCAACTGTTATCAGATGATTTGGTCGTCCGCTGTCCGATTTGTGTTGGTGCAATCCATGATGCACCATTGCGTGTGCACACACCCAGTGTGCGCACATATCCACACATTCGCACAACACTAAATAGCAAATAATATACAAAACTCTCACACTGACAAACACCTTATTCATGCAGGGTTTAGTTAGTAATGAAAAACAGCTTCTGTGTACATGTCTGAGAAAAGTAATTAAAAAATATATAGACCAGGATACTGTGAGTGTTTTACATATAAATTGAGAAGCCTCGCATACAGACAAGAATGGCTGTGGCAATTGAAATATAACCCAGACACTGATATGCACAATTGAATTTGTCTGAATTAGAAGTTAGAAAACAATGGTCGGAGGTTTGCTTAAGAAGTACTGACAAGTGTATTATAAATAGGCAGAGGAAAACTTCTGAATTAGCTATCAGACGAAGTGGCAACAGCAGTCAGCTGGAGGTCTCCACCCTGCTTGAAAGTGAACCTAGCTGCTTGTAACACCTTGCACTGTAGTTTTAAAATATGTTAAAAAGGGATAATATATATATATATATATATATACATATATATATCTTAAATCCATCATAAAGACATATAGACTTACATGCATACACATTAAATAAAACATATAAATATTATCAAAGCACAAAACACATAAATGCACCACACATATTAGTGAAACTACGCAATATTCTTAAACTTACACATTGCACACTAACATAAAAAGGTTCCCTAGCATTAAGGTTAATATTCAAGATTTATTCATTATTAATTATGTAATGAAGCGAGAGTATTTAAGATCTCAGGTTTAGTACATGATAAGCAGACCATGTTTGGTGCAATTCTAAACCACTGTTTATTTGCAGACTTCCGGTTCCATCGGCAAGGAGATCGCAGCAGGCATTCGCAAGAATGTATCTCTGTATGTAGTGTCTATTGATTAGTTAAAACAGACACAAAGAAGCCTTTGGAGGCTGAACTATTACAATACAAACTGACCTATGAACTGCATTGCAACAGGAGAACCAGGAAGAAGAACCAATGGGATTATGCCAACTTGTTCTATTGTATAGTCTATCTCTGCAAGGGTTTATATGCAAGCTCCCTGAACCTGCTAGTCAGTCATCATATTCTTTCTGTTGACGGAGGCTTCACCTTTGATGCCGGAAATCTGGATCCAGAGCATAATGTATTGACTGTACCTTGTGATTGTATAATTTGTTTGCGCTAATTGTAGTTAGG
Organism: Taudactylus pleione; assembly: GCA_031769625.1. Taxonomy (NCBI): domain Eukaryota; kingdom Metazoa; phylum Chordata; class Amphibia; order Anura; family Myobatrachidae; genus Taudactylus; species Taudactylus pleione. Next base: position 6,446,872 of record JAUIMM010000258.1, read on the forward strand.
TCACAGCATGTAACTATCTGCTTTTTGGTGAATAATATCTTATTGTGCTTTGGAAACACAATCAAAGTCTGAAGAGTAATTATTTCTTGTGTGACTTACAATGCTAAATAGCGACATTTAGAGTGTATAGATAGGTAGGAATCTATAGATCACAGTGTGTGCCATAGCATAGCATTACGGCTCATCAAGCACAGTTACAGCAGGTCTGACCCGTTGCAGAAATTGCAAGTCTCATCACATGCAGTGAGTACTCAAGTGCGTATGCAATCGCAGTGGAAAATGTATGCACGGCCATGAAACGGCGTTCAAACAGACAGGCCAGCCTGCATTTTTCTGACCACTCCAACGTCATCACCCCCAAAATGCTCACAGCCTGTTACTCACTCTGCGATGGATTCCTCTGTGCATCCGTAATCACAGTGCGATCACTGCACGCATGCAGTACTGCTTATACACATGAGCAATGGATAACAATCACTCAATCTGAGTACGCAGTTGGAATTGTGATACGGGCTGAATCAGACCCTGTGTTCCCAATCACAGAATACAAACTTAGAGGCCATTTTTAGAGATAAATTTTACCTGGAATCTGTGCAGCACAAGACTTACTAGAGGAGTTGATGTGCTTC